>ML682025.1:18426277-18538499 GCA_007922195.1 Podocnemis expansa
CAGATGCTTCGAAGATGGGTGAACTTACCCATCTTCGAAGCATCTGAGGAAGTGGGATCTTCTCCCACGAAAGCTCATGCAAAAAATAAATCTGTTAGTCTTAAAGTGCCACACAACTGCTTGTTGTTTTTTTTTCTCTTCTTACCATACAGCAGCGGTGGTCAGGGCATGGATAAGAGAGGAAACTGAAGGTCAAAAGGCTGCCTTGGTGGGCTGCAGGGCAATGCATGGGTATTTGGGTATTTGCAGAATATGCAATGAAAACTAGACTCACTTTTGACTAGTCTGCAGTTCCTGATTTCAGGACTCTTAAATAGAATGGATAAAAACTGAGATAAGACAGTGAATTTCTGTCCAGGGCACTTACATAAATCCATACCACTGTAACATCTCTAATTGAAAGTCCTGGGCAGTCAGAATCCCATGTGGTCTGGAATAGACCCATTGCTGAGCCTTTGATGACTTGGTTAACCAGCCTTCTCTGGATTGCTTGGCTCTAGAGGATAAATTCAGCTCTTGGGTGAGGGGGCATAGCTCCCATTGCGGTCAGTAGGAGTTATACTTTCTGGTCCTACTGAAGGACTGGGACACCTGCCCATTACTAAAGTCCTGCCCCTGGCCTAAGCGGAGGTGCTACTGGCCCCAGCTTAAGATAATTTCTGGGGACAACTAATGAATAACAGGGATGGGTGTGGAGGTCACAGGTTTAAAACAAGGGATTCCAAAGGGGACACCAAGCAGAGAACCCCAGACAGCACTAACTGCTCCCGGACAGTGTTGAGGGAGCTGGCGGACACCGCCCAGAGGAACTCTGCCTGGAGACATGATATACTCTCCGGTGCCAGAGTGGCATTTACCCCTAGAGTTTGACTCCTTGTGGTTTCAAGTGAAAACAGAATTTCTGGAAGGGAGAGGCAGCTCTGCCATCTCATTGGCTCCTTTCCTTCCCACAAACAGGAAGCGGAAGTGATGCTGCTTCTCTGATAACATCAGCCAAGAGGAAAGGTGACACCTACATCCTTAATGGTTCCAAGGTACCTGATTTTTCTTACCGTGAAACCCCCTGGAGACCCTGCACATGTGTGATGATCTGTGGCACACTTTCCCCAGTGCCACCCTCCATCCCCCAAACTCATCGCTGCCTCTTCCTCTTGGCTTGTGGAACTGGAGATATCCCATTAGGTGACATCATCTTTAGCTACTTCTCCAAGGGCAGGTTCATTTCCCACAGTATAATCTCTAAGGCTTTTAGTTCTGTTTTCATATGTTCTTTGGTGGTTGGGCACCCACCTCTTTCCTTGGAGATGCTGTTCCACAGCCTAATAAATCTCTCATTGTTGGGAAGCCCTCCTGGCTGCTCCGTCTGTTTTCCTTTGCTAAATTTCCTCCCACTATTCCTAGCTCTACCCCTCAGCATCTTGAACGATTCCCCTCCCTGGAGTTTCTACACCCTAACTACCAGTCCTTAGAAATGGTTATCCTGCTCCCTTCTATCCGTCCAGCCCCAATTTGCCTGGCTGCACCTGTTCAGCTCATGGTTTCATCTATAAACTAATTCCTCAAGCCCCCTCTGAGTCCTTGAGCTGGTCCCCACCCAACCATGTGACCCAAGTACTGTCCACACCGGTGCTATGTTAGCAGGATACTATCTTCTGCCAACGTAGTTTCTGCCTCTTGCAGAGGTGGAATGATTAGGCTGATTGCAGAGTGCTTTCCTGTCTGCACACAGCATCTTCACCAGATGTGCTATAGAGTTGCACCATTTCTAGTGTAGACTCACCCCTTGTCTCTCCTCTAGTTCTCTGATCCTCCTCACCTTCCTCGCAGCTTATTTTCTCTGCCCCTGGGTCACCATAGGAGATACCTAAATCCCTTTCAGTACAGAGTGCCCACTTAAGATTCTGTCCTCCTTCCCAAGCTCAGCATGGGCTTCCTGTATGCTAATACTGTTTCATTTCCTGTGCCCCTTGCTAGGCCTTCATCAGTGGTGGTGGTGACACAGATGTCTATGTGGTCATGTGCCGCACAGGAGGGGCTGGCGCCAAGGGAATCTCCTGCCTAGTGCTGGAGAAAGATACACCAGGGCTCAGCTTTGGCAAGAAAGAGAGGAAGGTGAGAGATCTTCTTATCAAGGTGGTGGGAACATAACAGAGGCAGGCCAAACTGTAGTATACTGCCAATAATCCTGTATCTGATCAGGTCACAAGCCGATCTACTTCACACTCCTGCCTCAGCCCTGCATTCAGTGAGATAGTCAGATCATTCTAGACTGCTCTTCTGTTTCCTCACTGCACCATCTTGTAGTGTAGCCCAAATAATGCCGTTTCCTGAGTTGGGGCAGCATTGAGGTTCACGGTGTGGGCAGCTTTCATCTCCAAGCTTGCCAGGCCAGTACTCGATACAGATTATTGGATCTGCATTTTTTTTTTTAGACATTTGATTTTCAACTTCTAGCGGACTTAGTTGCTTGTGAAGTTTTAGGGCTTCTCAAACTAATCAAGGTTATGTACGGTGCAGATAGTTCCAGTGCAAACTTCATGTGCACCTAACTCTGAACCCTCAGCAGCAACATTGCTGAAGCTCAGTCCTGATCCCTTGGCTAAGCTAGTGACAGGGTATCTCCAGAGGAGATGCTCCCAGGCTGCATGGTGCTTTGCATGTGGACAGCAGAACTTTGGAGATCTCTAACCTGAATGATATGAATCCAGCTGTCTGGAGGTATGAATCTAGAGAACTAAAACTAACTTCCTAGACTGTTCAGAAAGTTACTGTCAGAATCTTGCTGGAAGGGTATGAAAGTCTACATGTAAAGCTTTAGTACAGAAAGGCTGGATGGGTGTCTGAATGAACTCCACTGCAGGATCTGTGGGGCACCACACTGTGTCATGGAGCTGGCTTTTTCCTTCTCAAGCTTGGCAGTGGAGGGATAGAGTAATGAACAGACCTGTTAACTCTCCAGGGGAGAGCTGGATGGGCCTTGTACTCTAGTCTCAGTTGCTCCTGTCTTTCACAGGTGGGCTGGAACTCCCAGCCAACTCGGGCTGTGATCTTTGAGGACTGTGCTGTTCCTGTGACCAACCGGCTGGGAGCAGAAGGGCAGGGCTTTAGCATTGCCATGAAGGGCCTGAATGGAGGGAGGATCAACATCGGTGAGCAAGGAGAAGGGAGGAGGCTGTGGTCCCCTCACTGTTAGCTTACTATGATGGCTGTAGTGCTATATTCACGTTATGCGCTTGCCTTTCCCTCCCAGCTTCTTGTTCTCTAGGAGCTGCTCATGCCTCTGTCCTCCTGGCCCTGGAGCACCTAACTGTCCGGAAGCAGTTTGGAGAACCCCTGTCCAGTAACCAGGTGACTTCTTTCTACAAGTTCTGGTCTTCCCACCACTTCGTTCTTCTGGCTCCCACATTCTGTCTTACACATGCTCTACTGGAGAAGCTGGGATTGCAGTGGCTGTGAGCCTCTTCTACTACTAACGTACTTACACCCTCATCTATAGCATCTCCCACTGGGAGAGAATTCAGGTAGCAGGAAATGGAGGAGGTTTCCATCCTCACAGGGAAAATAGTACATGCTCATTCCTTGCTGACCTTATGAATGAAGAGGCAGAGGGGATGCTTATAAGAAGGTGGACAAAAAGACAGGCCAAGAAAGAGGAATTAGGAAGCTGGGTGAGTGAGGTGTGCTGGCACAGAGGGTCAGAGAGGCCTGTGTTTCATATGAAGGAAAGCCCTTCATAGAAGATTCCTTGAAAAGGAAACACAAAGATGGGGGTCCTGTCTGAAAGGGATGGGTGGAAGTATGGGGAGCACCAGAAGAGACTGGGGGATATTTGGGGGACCATGCCTGAGAGGAAAATGGTGGGGTGTAGGATTCAGAACAGGACCCCAATTGAGCAGGAAGGGGGATGGTATCAGAGCAAGGCCCTACCTGAGGAGGATGTGAAGGGAGAGGGGTTTCAACCTAGGACCCCACTCAGCCTCAGGCTCAGCTTGGGCCCTCATGTGTGGTCTGCTTCCTTCCCGGCAGTACCTCCAGTTCAGAATGGCTGAGATGGTAACCCACCTGGTGGCAGCAAGGCTCATGGTAAGGAATGCAGCACAGGCACTGCAGGAGGAGCGGGAGGACGCCATTGCCCTGTGTGCCATGGCCAAGCTCTTCACCACTGACGAGTGCTTCATGGTAGGTCTTCCAAATCTGTTGGGGCTCTGTCATTGCCAGAGAAGTCCAGGGTCTACCTGTAGCAGCAAACATGGCATGGGATTTCAGGAAGTCTTTTCAGTTGGCAGAGGTCAAACCCCAAGCACCCTTGCTGGGCTAGAAACCTAGTCTTGGCATGAGAGCAGAAACATTTTTTATAGTGGGGGCGCTGAGTGCTATTGAACCAAACTGTACCCCCTGTGTATGATGGAAAGCACTTGAAGCCAGGGGGTGTGGCAACACCTCCCTGCACACCTATGAGTCTTGGTGCCCCTTTTGTGGGCCAGCATCTTGGCCCATGTGCAGACGAGTTTCAGTCCCTCTATAGGCCATTGTTTTCTCCCTGGGTATTCTTTGTATGCTACAAGGTCACCTGCTGCTTGTAGGAGCCTGGGGGCTCAGGGAGACCTGAGAGTACAGCATTTCATTTTGGTGATTTCAGCTACCTTTAATGAAGTAAGAAGTGGGTATGTCAGGGTATCCATGACTTGCTTTTCATTCCTGATCAGCATGTATCAGTGGGGGTAAGGAGAGTACTCTAGTGAAATTACAGAATGCTATTTAAGTAAAAAAAAAAAAAAAAAAAGTCTTGTGCTATGAATTGGCTTGGCTCACTCATATTGTGGAATAACTACAACCACCTATCATTAGATCCCTGGATGTATGCTGCCAATCTGGTGTATGTCACATACAGGATTAATTACAAATAAAAGGCCTTTGATCCTGTAAGTAGCTTAGCTGGCCACTAGGTGGAGATCATGCCTTTTAATTTTGCACCTGGACTCAGAAATGCAGCAGAAAGCACCTTAGGTAAAGGAAAAATAAAATGCACCCTATGTATTGGTGTGCTACATCCTTGCCTTTAAGATGACCACATTAGTTTAAAATAGCACATCTGGAAATGTGGCAGCAAGCAGAGCGGAAGAGATTGGAATGCAGAACACTTGGCTCCCATTTCCATTTCTGCTTGGGAGTGTGGTTTGGTGGTTAGAGCAGACTTAGTCCAGATTCCTGGGTTCTGTTTCTAGCTCTGTCACTGACTCACTGTGACACCCTGGGCAAGTCACTTCACCACTCTGCACCTGACTCATCAACCTTCTCTCCTCCTCAGATCTGCAATCAGGCCCTACAGATGCATGGAGGCTATGGCTATCTGAAGGACTATGCTGTGCAGCAGTTTGTGAGAGACATCAGAGTCCACCAGATCTTGGAAGGTAACCTGGGGTATTACCAACAAACTGACCATTGGCTGTGAGCTTGGCTTACGGTCCCAGTGGAAATCAGGGACGTTGATAATAGCTGCAAATTTGACTTTTTTCATTCTGGGCTTTAGGTCTTCCAGGATCTGGCACCAAAATTCATGTAGGGGATCTGACTTCATTAGTCTATAGCAGATGTGTAGCCATGTTAGATATTCCTAACCCAGTAAAATGCAGAAGAGATTCCAGTTAAAGGTGCTTTCACTACCTCTCCAGGAAGTTGCCAGTTCAATGGTCTCACCAAAGGGAAAGATCTCTTGATGTTCCCCCGAAGATGTCTTTGTTTTAATTTCATCCTATTACTGACGCACATTGCTGGGCCCTAAACAGTTCCTCTCCCTCTACATGCTGCTCCACCTTCAGACACTTGTAGAGATATTTGTGGTTGTATCTTTCTTAGCAGAGCTATGCTACAAGTATTGTCTTATTCTTATTCCAGCCTCTTAATCATTATTTCAGCTATTCTTCGAACACCATTCACCAGAATGTAGGATTTCAGAAAGGAGTGGGATCTTGGCCACTCTTATTATATGCCTTTGTACTCTGATTATATGCATATGTAGCAGTAAGTACAGTAAAGGAGAATCTCTTTCAATATGGGCTCGATTTTGCCAGGTACTCAGCACCCTACAATCTTTTTAATGGCACTGGAAATTAGAAGCACTCATTTTCCGGCAGTATCAGCCCCTTAATGAGCAGTCTCTTTCTAGGCATCAACATTTTACCTTCTCCACTAATACCCAAAGTCCCTTCCTACTTGAGAAGAGTCTTCCCCATAGGGCAGGCTACAGATCCCTCTTGGTTGTGTTCTGATCGCAGGCTGCACCAGGCTGGGTAGAGATATGGAATAACTGCCCTGCTGATTGCATACTGTTCTGTTGGGAGTTTAAATCCTGGGATTTTTGCATTTGATTTCAGCAGAAGCAGGATTGGGCTCTCAACTGTCTGTCTCTCTCTCCTACTGCAGGTACCAATGAAGTGATGAGGATGATTGTGGCCAGGAGTCTGTTACAGGAGTAGGGCCAGGAGCTGGTCTTTAGCCTTAGTGCACTTCACTTTCTAATTAGAGCACTGTTGCTCCTGTGTCCAGGGACTCCCTCCCTGCGAGTGAGAGATGGGCACAGAACAGTGGAAGCACTTTTGACTTTTTCTGGGCCTAAGCACAGCTGGATGCAGGCCATGTGAGTTCCCAGCTATATGTGGTGCCTGGCAGAGCAGCTGATACTAGACTAGTAACAAGGATGCCAAAGATAAAAATCAGACGTGAATGAAAGCCTTTGTCATTATGTCCTGCACGTGGGCCACTGTCACTGTCCTCCGATGCCCCCAGACAAACATTAGACCTGTGAAGTCATCCGATCCACCTCGGTGCCAGAGCAGGATTAAAACAGAGGGCATTTAGTCAGCCCCTCTACTTCTCTGGGCTATTTCTGAGGCAAATGTGGAGGCATGACCTCCTGATGAATTTTAGGCAAGACTGTGCAAGTGTGCTTTCTTATGGATCAATAAGGTGGCTCCTTAGAGGGAAAATGTGTTTCTCTGTTTAAACCCTTATC
Organism: Podocnemis expansa; assembly: GCA_007922195.1. Classification (NCBI taxonomy): domain Eukaryota; kingdom Metazoa; phylum Chordata; order Testudines; family Podocnemididae; genus Podocnemis; species Podocnemis expansa. Next base: position 18,433,290 of record ML682025.1, read on the forward strand.
TGTTGTGGTGTACCACTGAGGCAAGTCATAAAGACTGTCTGTCCATGAGCTGTTACAAAGTGCAGTGACATTTTAAATCCAGTGAAGGGAATGGGGCATGCCTGGTGCTAATCTGGAAGCATTACTGCTTCTCATTTCCTAGAATTCTCTTTACCTACTGGCAACTGGTTCTTGTGTTACCCTGTCCCAGTTAATGCTTTCATTACATTATGTCTGAATCCTGCATCATGGGACCAAAGGGATAGACAAAAGATTCTTGTACAAGAAAAGCTGGGCTCCTTATTGTCAGATCAACTCCACTCAACAATATACAAGATGAGCAGAGTCAGACTATGATGACTTTCACACCCTCCTACCTAATCAATAAAGCTATGACAGTAAATCATTAGAGAGGTTTGTCAGTTCTGCTCATTGACTCCTTCTGGACAGTTCCTGTTTCTTAATTTGAACCTGCTGATAGCACTTTTTTTTTTTTTAAATTAGCTTGCTTAATAGAAAATTAGTAATTTACATTTCTTTAGCCCCTGAAAGTGCTTTACCACCTAACTCTCCTTTTCAGTAGGGACATATTAACATTCTTTTGATAGATTGGGAAAGTGAGTGCAGAAAGTGGAAAACAAACAAGGAGTCCTGCGGCACTTAAAGACTGACAAAAATATACGTATTTCATGAGCTTTCATGGGAGAAAATCCCACTTCATCAGGCACTTTGAAGAAGTAGGGTTTTCTCCCACAAAAGCTCATGCAATAAATGTTAGTCTTTCAATGCCACAGGACTCCTTGTTTGTTTTACTGAACTAGACTAACATCTGTTTGTTGGATTTCAGAAAGGGTAAGTGACAATATAAGGAATCCAGTGGAAGAGAGAGATGGCTTCCTCCTGGCATTAATCACTGGGCAACATTCCTTTTTCACTACCTACCACAGAAAGGAGGGGGGAAGAAAAGCAGAGAGGGTAGATCCCTCCCCCTAATAATCTCAAGTAACTGATGTAATTTGTTCATCTGGGAGAAGGAAGAAATCAAGTTCTGTCTCTTTCACCTGGAGGAGGGGGGAGGGAAAGACTATCATACTGAAGTGTTTTTACTTTTAATAAGACAGGCTCTAGTAAGCACTCCAACCTGTTTTGAGGACACACCAAAGTCCCATCTGCACTATGTTTCAGGAAGTCCATCCACCAACAGTAGTGAGTGTTACAGTACAGACTTACTTGGTAAAAGTTAAAATCTAAACTGGTTTTCTTTAATAGTTGTGTAAACAGAAGGTTTAAAAAAAAATCAGTAATCCTTGTTTGGGTGTACGTATCTAAATATTTGCCTAGCACTGCGCAGTCAAATCAGAGAGCCTGCAAAGCCTTATGTATTTCCTCTTCATTGGGTTGCTTGGGCTGAGATGCTTTGCAAACTCATGTTTATTTAATTGGCTAAAAGAAATGCTGTTAATAATTCAGGCATAAGTACCTTACCTTAGCACAGACTCTTATTACCACTGCAGGAGTCCCCAGGGCAGTAGATGAACTGAACAGGTCTCAGCTTAGATCTGCTCAAGTCTGTGTATTCTCCAAATCAGCCATCACCCTGGGTGGTAAAAGGGCCCCCAATCAGATGGTCTAGGTCAGGGGTAGCCAAACTTATAGAATCCATAGGTCATCTAGTCCAACCCCCCGCCAGAGGCAGGACCGCTCCCACTAAACCATCCCAGTCATGGTTTTGTCCAGCCAGGCCTTAAACACCTCCAAAGATGGAGACTCCACCACCTCCCTCGGCAGCTCATTCCAAACTTATGGAACCGAAGAGCCATACAAGGTGATTATTAAACCTTCAAGAGCCAGACTGAGGCATGTAGCCGTATTGTTTTACATACCAAATTGATTTGCTGACGTTCTTCCACAAGTCACACTTTTTCATTCAAGAACCACAGGTGGCTCCCGACCTGCAGTTTGGCCAGACTTGGTCTAAGCCATTACTGGGCAGTTTTTGCAAACTCTATTCTTGCTTCTGGAAGTCCTGGCTGCTACCTAGGCTGGAGATGAAAAGGGGCAGGGGCTGAGCAGGGAGAGATACCCAGGGCTCAGGTGTGCAGAGCTGCAGTTAACTGGTGGCCGCTTGCAGGAGCAGATTTAAACAAGGGTACAGTGGGGTAGAGGAAGACAAAGGTGGTCAGCAAGGGGGCTCTTCTCAGCGTGGCCCATCCTAGTAGCGGGGCGGAGGGGCTTGTTCTGCAGAGAGGTAGAGCCAGGCTGGCCTTAGACCAGTATTCTCCCTAGGACTTGAAATTGGGGGGGTGGGAGGATTGTTGTTGAGGTGCTCAATAAATGGGTATCTTCTCCCACGAAAGCTCATGCAAAAAATAAATCTGTTAGTTTTCAAGTGCCACGCAACTCCTTGTTGTTTTTTCACCGGACTAGACTAACACAGCTATCCCTTTTAAAATTGACAAGGAAAATGCCTGCCTTGGACTTTCCAAGGAGGCTTCCCGCTCAGCTCTCCAGGAGCAGCTGCTCCAGCGCGGCTTGGGCTTTGCACCCCCGGCGGGGCCGGCCGCACCTTCCTCGCTGCCAGGGCCGCAGGCGCGCGCCCAAGCTGGAACACCTGTGGCTGCGGGGGGTAGAAGGGCGGCACGGCTGCGGCCAATGAGGAAAAGGCTTGGCTCCGACCCCGCCTCTTGCCCAATCAGCCGGCGAGCCCGCCGGGCGGGCGGCAGACGGCGACCAATGGGCGACGAGAGGGGCGCGGCGCGAGGCGACTGCGCCTGGTGGGCGGGGCGGAGGGAGGCGCGGTGAGGGGTCCCGCCGCCGGCGGCCAAACGGTGGCGGCGGCGGCGGCGCTGGAGGCAGCGCGCGGGCCCGGGGCTGGCCGGGGGGCCCCTGCGGCCGCCATGGGGGGCTGCGGCGGGCGGAGGCGGCGCCGCGTGGGGGCGCTGCTGCTCCTGCTGCTGCTGGGGGGGCTGCTGCTCCGCAGGTGAGACCGGCCGCGTCGCCTTCGGGCCCAAGGCCCCGCCCCTCCTCTTCTGGCCCCGCCCCCTGCCCGGGGACACGCCCCCTTGGCTCTCCCCCCCCCCTGCTTCTTTCTTCTGTCTCCCCCATCCCGGCCCGCCCCTTCTCCCTGCAGCCCCTTTCAGCGCCCTGAATTTCCCAGCAGCCTTCCAGTTGTCCGCTAGTAACAGTGTTATGCCAGATTAATGAGCCCCCCCAAACCTCCCCCTCTACCCCCTGAATTTCCCAGCACCCCCCAGTTGTCAGCTAGTAATAGTGTTATAATAAATTATAGAGCCCCCCAAACCTCCCCTACGCCCGCCAAATTTCCCAACACTCCCCATTTGTCAGCCAGTAACAGTGCTATACCAAATTAGTGAGCACCCCCAATGCCCCCTACACCTCCCCCCAAATTTCAAGACCTGGGGAGAACACTGGCCCTTCTCCTTCTAACCGGCCCCACCCGGGCACCCCTTAGGCTCCTCTCGGGCTCTTGTCCGTCTCTTGACCCAATACACTTGCCCACTCCCTTTTAGTGCCCCCTCTCTGTGCAGACCTGGGGGGCGGTGAAATTGACTACAGCTAGTCCTCACTTAGTGACCTACTCGTTTAGTGACCCCTCAGAGTTATGACCGGCTCTCTGATGAGTTGGTATTATGGCGATGTACGAGAACTCGCATCAACTCTCTCAGATTACCTATATTTACAGTACACTATGCAAACTAAGTTCAGTACATTAGAGCTTAAAACATTTAAAATATATATTAAAAATGTTATAAATGATGCAAAGGTGACATTAAAACTATCTACCGATGGTTGAAAAACCCACTACCAGTAAAGTACATTATGCCTGAAATACCGGTAAGGGCTGCTCCTCGTTTAGTGACCAATTCGTTTATCAACTAGGTTTCAGGAACGGAACCCAGTCACTAAGTGAGGACTACCTGTATATTGAGTGCCGGTGGCTGAACAACTCAGATACAACACAAAAATGCTCACTCCTGCTCCTTGCTTGGAGTGGCTGCACCTACAAAAGTTTTCAGGAGAAAGAGTGATCTGTTTTTAAAGCATCCTGGTGGGAGTCTTTAAGTGCTACTAGACTTCTTGTTTTGCTGAGCTAGACTGACAGGGTTACTACCCCTTTGGAACCAGCATATTTCTGTGTAGTTTTTAAATATGCCCCTCTGCTTGCTATGTGGTGCTTGTTGGTGCATTGGATAGATGTGAGTTTGCAAGCAAAGAGGATCAGGATTTTTATTTAGTGTTCATCCCATCACTAGACGTCTCTGCAGACATCCAGACTCAGCCTTGTGCTTCTTTCCTCTCGGCCCCATCAGATTTGCTTGGTGCTGGATTTACTGTGGGAAGGATTTAAACAGCTGTTCTTAGCCTTATCAGCAAAGCCGTTCTCTGCTGAGCAATAAGGCCCTGAGGTCACTGAGGCCATTTGTTTTATGACTCCTTTTAGCTTAGTGTATTGGGTCAAGAATCATTGCGGTTTAAGTGGAATTGATCTCTGCTGGTATGTCCCTAAGGCATACTGTCAAGGAGTATTGAAAGGAATGCTGTCAAGTTAAATTCATGTAACAGGTTTCTTTAGCTGGGTTACTAATAGCACCAGAGTGCATTAAATCTGCAGGTATATTAGAAATCAAATTTATTTTTCTGATTTCAACCTGTTCATTTACTCCCTGCATTTCTCTCAGCTTGGGCAGTGAAAGCAGGGTGACCAGTTTTAACCTACATATTTCGTTCACTCCATTTCATGTCTCTAGCAAAGTTGCCTTATATGCCAATATTTAGATTTCAGAGGCTGTAGGGGGATGCTATTCTTCCAAAAATAAACTTTCAATGAAAGCTTACTAACAAATAAATTAGAGTAGACTGTGTAACTGTTGACATATTGTGAATTTGGAGCCTAAACTGACTTCACACTCCCCTTTGTTAGCCCATTCAAGTTTACTAGATCTCAGCAGCAGCTTTTCATTTTAAGCATGCTCATGAATGGAATCACAAAGCTGTATGTTAATAGATGTAACAATGAATTCAAGTGAAACACTGATAAGTTGCAGAAAGATAAATCTGAATAATGCACCTATTTCACGAAGTGAGGTTATAGGGAGCAGTTGCAGGGAACTGGAACTCTCAAAACTTTTCATGTGACTATTTAGTTTGGGTTAACTTTTGGGTTGGGTTACCATCTGCTGTCTTCTCAGCAGCTTGTGTGCAGTGGGTTTGCTGAATCCTAGTCAATTTTTCAGTGGACACATGTCCTCACCTCCCAGCATTGTGGCATTTGATACTAATTGGCCCCCCCCCCCCCGCTTTGTTGGCAGTCTCAACAGAGTACCCAAGCAGTGAATGAGGCCATTGAGGCAGAATTCCTTTCTCTACCTATGGATGGTCCATTGTTCAGAGTTTGTTTATGGTGGTTGGCACCTTGTCTTATCAGTGCTGGTTTTGTACCTGACCAATGGATGGATAGATGACTCTAGAACTGTCAATCCAGCCTCTTCCAACTAGCACTAATATATATGAAAAGTGAGATTAAACTGTAATGTAGTACTTGAAACTGAGTTTTAAAAGAGAAGCGCTCACACTGTGCTGTAAACTCAGGGTATGCCAATTGCTGCTTGTCATGGGGTATGGCCACGGTTGCTTGCAGGTATGATGCCAGCACTGCACTTAAAAGCAAATCATCTTCTGTTATCACTGCTGAGTAATGTTTCTGATTAAAGGCCTACCTCTCTGTGTTAACATAACTCCCATTAACTTTAGTGAACCGTTGCATTCAGATGAAGAATAGAGACTCTGTTAATGTGGAAACAGTTGCAAACTTTATGCTCCTGCTTCCCTATTTTAAAAGACGTGATATTGATTCATAAGAGCTGAGAGATCTGATAAAATGGCAGCAACATCTTCTCTTATCAGAATCATAGCAAGAAATAGCACGTCCTGGAATCAGTCATTGACAGGGACCATTCATCTAGTGTGGGAAGCATGGAGAGGGTAATGCTGCAACCAGATGGAAATGATTTAAAAGCTTTAAATAAATGTTGCTCATGACATAACAATTCCTTGTCTATCAAAAAGTAATGGGTAAGGAAAGACCAATTTCTGGCACTATAAATCAGTTTCTATGTTAAGCTATAGTTACCCCAGTGACCTTGGTGCCTGGTGCATTTACTAAAATCACTGGAGCTCTTTGATGGATGACATGTTTCTACAAATCAGTCACTCTCTGTTCTGAATCTAACCTGTCTTGAAAACTGCCATGCGTATCTCTTGTTCTTTCATAGCAAAGCTGTCTTATTTGTGATATTGGGTGTATCCTGTTTGTTCTGGGACTAACTGTACCAGCCGTGCTTTGAGACCAGTGGGACTACAGGTGGGGTAACATACTGCTCAGCATGAATATGAGTTGCAGAGTTGGGCTGTATGTAACTGTTCATTTGGCAAAGTATGAGGCCCTCTTCTCCCCTCACCCACCAATTTGTGTCTCAGGCCAACCTTTGTTCCTTATGTCCCTCCCACTGAAGACAAAGAAGTGACACCAGGGACTGATTTAGTACTGTGTGTTTCAGTGTGGTTCATTTCATTTCTGATATCTAAGCATTGTACTGGGTGAGTGGATTTTGTATTTCAGTGAAAGCTACACTGTGACTGTGAATAGTGTTCTCAGGGAAACTGATGGGAAGCTCTTTGCTGGGGATGTTGGAATCTGTTCTAGGCTATACAGAGCACTGGCAAATATACTTGGTTTGGGAGGGTGAGCTTAGAACGTATAAACATTGGAGTTTTTTGTCAGCCAGATTTTCCATCCATGAGTGCTTTAAATTGGGCTGCTAAATCCATCTTGTGCCAGCCTTTTCCTTTAACTTTATTAGCTCTTCTCAGTCCCTGAGGTTTACACTCCTGATCATCCACTTGACTTCTGCATTTCACTGGCTACTGACTACATCCAAATTACCCTTGTATTGAGCACAGTAATCAGGACTAAACTAAGGTATTACAGCCCTCTGGAAACTAACATATTGTGTCACAGAGAATTGGAGGGCCTGTGGTTCCTGAATGTCCAAGCACCTGCAATGGCAAGGACTGATTTGGGGGCGGAGGGGTGAGAGACCCAGATGAACCTAGCAAGCAGTCTGTACCCTGTGCTGTGAAGGAAGATGGCATGGAGGGAGTGGGGGGATAAAAACAAATAAAAGTAATCCAAAGACCCTGCCAATCTTACCTGGGGAAAAAAAATTTGATCCTGAAATGATGATCAATTTGACCGTGAACTCATGAGCAAAACCCATCAACCAAGTATGTGTGAGAGAATTCTCTGTACTACCTCAGTATACTGGCCACCACTCCTCGTGTCCCTTCTCCACCTGTAGCCATGTCTGATTAGTCAGAAGAAAGATTTTGAAAAAGACCCAGAATATGATAATGGGAAAGAATTTCTTTCCTGATCTTTTCTTGAGGCCAGCTGCAGATCTGAAGCATGAGGTGTAGGACATAAGAGAGAGGAGCAGAAAAGACCCCCTTAGGCCAATTAACCCAACTATCTGCTGTCAAAGGTAACTAACTAGATTGTACCATCCTGCTTATAAACTTAGCTGTATCTTAGAACTAATTAGGTTATTTGCTCTCATTACTGCTGGGAGGCTGTTGTGGAACCTTACTCCTCTGATGGTTAGAAAATGTCTTCGTATTCACAGCCAGATTTTTACTCATTTCTTTTTATCAACTTTTTCTTTAACACAAATAGCTCTTCTACATCCCTAGTGTTTACATGCTCCATATATTTATGTAGAGCAATCCTATCTTCTCTCAGGGTTCTTTTTAATTAGGGTAAATAAATGAAGCTCTTTTAGTCTCCTCTCTTTCTTTGTTAATTCTCGCTAAATTTGGAAATAAGTGCTTTGACAATTCATATCTTTATGAAGGGAGTGGTCGTGTTGCTACATGGGAACAGAAAGCCCAAATGAATGTAGCTATGTGGAAAGAAGTCATTCTGCCTAGAATTGCTTGCTTCCCAGTGAGCTAGTGCCTGGAAATGTGTTTTGTTCTACAGATAATTTTGAATGGCTCTCTTTATTTATTTATTTTGGCAAGTCTGCCAAACACAGTGGCTTTGTATGGTTACAAAGCCCTTGGCTTCTACAGTGACTGAAGATAAATAGATACTACAGTGACAGGGGTTATAGGAAAGCCACAAGAACAATACTGTAGTTCTACATTTTCAAAACAGGCCATGGATTTTGGATGCCCAGCTTGTGACACTCTGGGCCCTGACTTTCAGAGGTATTGAATGTCTGTAGCTTTCATTGCTTGAAAATGGAGTGATGTATGTCCAAGCTTTTGCTTTGCAAAGGCCAAAGATGTCTCATGTTGGGCACCCACAAATCAGTGGCCACTCTTAGAAACATGGGGCTAAGTAGTGAGTGTGACCAAAGCTGGTAAAATCCTTTTTGGAGCTACCAGTTTATCAGCCTTGAGCATAAGTCCACCCTGTCTGCACTTGAAAATGATTTCTCTCATATACAGTTGCATTGTGGAAGAGAAGCAAACCTGGGGAAGGCTGGGTATGACTACTGAACCATCTGATCCTTTTGGCATACTGGTCCCTCTGTAGCTCTTCAGGGGACAAGAGATGTGAAGGTGATTAACTCTTTACAAAGTGATCTCTGGCTATATGCACTTGCCTATGTGCACTGGATCTGTGTCTCTGATCCTGTTTGCTTGCGTGTGGTCTGTCTTCTGATGTACCCATGTTGGAGACTTCATGCTTGCTCCTCTTTCACTATCATATGGGCTGTTCTTCGTTTATAAGAGTATATATCTGTTGTTAATGCACCCATGTGTAGATCCTATGGATAACGGTGGTTTCTGAACTGTAAGCTGTCACATTCTCTGTTGCTTAGCCTTATTATTTTTTTTTTAAATGATTCAACAGTAAATCTACTTGTGTTCAATGACTAGAGTCATTAGAGTTTAATCCAGGCTTCCTTTTCCAGGTATTACCCATGCCTGCCAGTTGTTTCAGAGGCCTGTGAGAATGCTGTGCTACAGAGGTACTGTCTGTGCTTGTCTGCCAGCCTTTGCAACACATTGGAAGTCTTAGATTTAGCTCTCTTGTAGAGGCTTTGTCTTGTGTTGCAGGATAGCTAATCACTCCAGATCCCCTTTGCACAATCCCATGTAAGCCATATGTTCTGAAATGTCCTCTTTACCTTCTGCCAGCATCCTCTAGTTAAAACTTGACTCTTAGCGTAGAAGACTACTAGAAGCTTAGCTATTACCGCCTCTAAATGTGACCTTTCTCTCTAATGTGTAGGTTGTTACTCAGCTCGGAATGGAAGCTATTCCTTGTGTCTGACTGTGACCTTGTTTTATAAAAACAAACTGCCATTGTATTTGAAGGGCTGGATTTGACGTTATGGAACTTGGGTGGGCTGAAGAAAGCATGCACGCTTCTGATTATGAAGTCAGAGGGGTTTAAATTCTTTGTAGTGACCTTTGAGTGCTACTCGTTTGAATTTTGTAGTAAGTAACTCCTAGAAGTAGTGGCTCATGATAAAGAAGCACTTCTGGGACAAGGGACAACAGTGGTGTCTTGACTTGCTATTGGGTTATTGGACTGACGCCTGGTGGATTAGAGGGTCATGGCAATCAGTAGGACGTGACTTCTGCTGTGAAGGAATCAACTTGAAGGGAAATCATATATAAGTATGACTAAAAAATTCAGTTCAAAGTGCTTGTGGATGTGACATCTGTTTTCATTGTATGTTTCTGATGGTGCATGGCAGGATTAGAACGGGGAAGAACTTCATTTTCTGTGTCTTCCTGGCCACTTGTTGAAATGTAAGCGTTTTGGGTTCTAATGCAGAAAAACTGGTGAGATTTTTCCTGGCTTGGGTATGCCTGAGGTAGAGGAACACAGCACAAGCTTATCGGCTTTCTCCTTGTCTCTGGCAGTTCAAGCAGACGTTCAGGCAAACAAATGTTCCTATTTGGCATCTCGATGCCAGTATGTGTCCAGATGTGGATATCCTATTAAGATGCCTATGTCTGGGAAAAAGTGAGCTTACAAAGTCCGATTTCCCATTAAAACAAGTTACAGAATCCATCATCAAAAAGGAAAAGTGCCCTGCTTCAGTGCTACCCGCAAGGCCGCAATGACTTGTCCTGGCATCATCTTAGCTAAGTGAAAGCTACCTTTAGCTCTTAAATGTTCAGTTCAGAGCCATTATGCACATAGGATAGTACCAGAAAAAACTAATGTAAAGTGATAGCTCTAGTAAAATAATTTACAGAAGCAAAGAAAGGAAGATCCCTGAAATAAGAGGAACTTGAAGGATGGGTAATGGGAGACTTGCAGGCATTGGGGGTGATATAGTGGACAGCATCATGATAGACAATAAGAGGACTGGGAGAAGAGGGAAATGAGATTGTGATCATCCAGGGGTGAGTTTGGGATTATGGACCCAATTCACTCCTTCAGTGGAGTTATGCCAGTGATGTATTTGGAAGACCGACTTTAAAAAAAAAAAATTGGAAATATTTCCATCTTTCCTCTCCCATCTTTTCTGATAAACATGAGCAGGAAAGGCACCCAGTCACGCTTCCATGACTTCAGAAAGAAAAGGAGAATGCTGATTCTTCTAAGTATACTTAGATAATTCAGTGCTTCTCCAGATCTAATGATAACTTAGATCTGCATTGTGGCTTCCATTCCAAATCACCCCCAAAGCACTCTGCAAATTATACACAGACACAGGCTGGATGAAATGCAGCCATCCCTGGAGTGCAAGCCAATAAATCAACCTGTATATAAAATGCTAATACAGGAAGTGAAATCTTAACCCAGGACAACAGGGAAAACTCCAAATTCTTACATAAAGTGTCCTCTATGGACATTAGAGCCCAGGATCAAAAGGTTTTAAGGGCTCATCTGGACACTCACATGCTAACAACTGCATGGTGCATGATGTACTTGGAAAGGACGAAGGACTGAGTTGACCCTGCCAGGTAGGGTGAAATGAGCTTCATCCCCCTTGGAGGTCCTCTATGCTGGTGTTCAGATGTTGACATGTTTTCCCTCCAATTCCAGGTTTAACTGGAGCAGTCTGATCCCACTGCAGCTGTGGGGCAGGACGCTGGGCCTGCAGGCAGAGGATTCTGAGTTTCGTCTTGAAGGCATGCCCTTCCGCATCTTTGGGGGCTCCATGCACTATTTCCGAGTCCCCAGGGAGTACTGGAGAGACCGCATGGTTAAGATGAAGACGTGTGGCTTAAACACTCTCACCACGTAAGTTCTGTCTTCGCTAACTGGGTATGCAAAGTGGTTATTTAAGCTAGTGTGGTTTTGGCATTGGCTACAGCAGATCCTAAAGGCGTTGTCTGTTCAAGTCACTGGGGATGGGGGCGGGGAGGCTGGTTCCTTTCCCTGCCTCCCTATACAAGTTTTCCTGCCAGCAGGTCATTGTACTTCCCTTGGATATGCTCTGCAACAGTGTAATTCCTTGCTCCCTTGAACATTTTTCATCAGATGGCTGCCAGCTCCAGTCCTGCTGGTGGCTCTGGGTCCCAAAGACACCACCTGTTTTACTCTACTTCTCCTTCTCCATGTCTCTTGCCTCCAGCCAGCCAGCTGTCTTCCTTGCTGTTAGCTGTTTTTGCAGGCCTTCAGGCCTGGGTGTTCATAGAGGCACTTGGAAAGAAGGAGGCGAGCCAGCACTAAATGATGTAAGAGCAAGAACTACTGTTCTGGACCAATATAATGTGCAGTCTTGAGCTGGTGCTGGATTTGGGTCTTTTTTATTCTTGCTCTTAAGCTGATATTCTCAGTCCTGCATGGATCAGACAAATCAGACTGTTGAGTCTTTGGGACCTGGGCAGTGTTGTGAAGTGTGCCCTGTGTGTTCTGTGCACAAGGAGCAAACAAAGGTTGTTTGACTTGTGACGTTTACCTTTACTTGTAACCACCTTCAGTTTCTGCAAGTCCACAAATCTGATTCTGACTTACCTTAACGCTTAAAATGCACCCCAACCATCTGTTCAATTAGTCCTGGCTTTCAAAATATGTCTGAGGGGTTCTGATTTGAGTGGACACATGGGACTGACAGTGACAAGGCAGGTCCAGGCCCATAGTTGCCATTAATCTGACAGTGGTTTGCAAACTGCTGCAGCCCTTGGTGATAAAGAGGTATCTGAACACCAAAGACTAAATTCCAACACGAGTCTAATCTTCCCCTTCAGTGTGCATGCCACTGCAGCTCAGACTTCATTACTTAGACCTACACTTTGCTCCCAGCCTTGAACTAGCTTCACTCCGTACTGATCCACTGAGCTTGGTCTGTTGAGCCTAAGGGAGTGTGAGCAGGTCTAACTGACGTCCTAATGGCTGGAAGAAAGAAATGTAGGAAGAAAAGCATCTAGCAGGAGAATGTAAGAAGTGGTATAAAGCAGTGGTTCTCAATCTCTTCAGTAACATGACACATTTCAATGAGACAAACAATTCCACAGCATCCCCACTTTTTTCAACTGAATCGATTGCTTGTAAATGGTGGGTTACTCACCAGTAATCGTCCTTCTTTGAGATGGGCTGCTTGGATCCATTCAGTAATAGGTGTCTCCGAGCCAGACCGCTGGATTGGTCAGAAAAACTTTTGTTCTAGCCTGTCAGGAGAGGTAGGCGGCCTCCACCCCTCGTGCCACCCCGTGGCTATATATACGGCCGCCTCCCAATCCCTCCTCAGTTCCTTAGAGTTGCCAACTCCAGATGCGGGGACGGAGGGGAGGGACCTGAATGGATCCATGCAGCCCATCTCGAAGAAGGATGGTTACTGGTGAGTAACCCACCTTTCTTCTTCGAGCGCTGCTCGGATGCATTCGGTAATAGGTGACTATTAGCCATGCTGATGGATGGTGGGTGGAGTTGGTCTTCCGCCTTCAGCACAGCAACACGCTCCATATTGGAGAAGCCCAGCACAAGATCCTAGCTGGAGTCAAGAGGCGAACAGGCTTGACGTGGCACAGGAGAATCAAGAACTAAGGGCCAACCCAAGACAGGGGCAGGACCGAACCCGCCAGGACATAAGAGCATAAGCAGGTCGGCCCAAGGTCACCATAACAGAAATAAAGTACACAACGTGAACGTAGAGGGTTGTGTTTAGATGCTCCACATAGGTGGAAAAACATGAAGTATGATGGCCAGAATATAGTGTCTGGCCATGGGGCCTTGCAGCGTGACCTCATGGGAAAACGCTTGATGCCAGCAAGTGTGGAGTTAGCCATAATAACCATGGCCCACACGAGAATGAAGAAAGAGGTGAAGATTACTCCATGGACTGATCACCCCAAGGCCCTAGCTGGAATCAAAGAGTCATGGACTAATCTGTTCGGCTATGGGGAACGCAGGTAGCCGCAGGGGAATAACCTTAGCCCTTGGCCTGGCTGCGACCAGTCCTAGCAGAGTCTGGTCGATGCAAGTGAGGGTGAAGATATGAGAGTGTGTGGGGTGGGGCCCCGAGAACGACTGAGAAGGGTCTTGCGAGACGCTTCACAGCAGCATATAGAGGGCCAAGCTCAGCAGTGCAGAGGGGCATAAGGTATGCTGACTATAAAATTCGAGTAGTGTGCAAGCGCATGTTTCCAGCCGAGTCAGGTACCAAGAACCGGGTTCTCACAGGAGGGGAACTCCGGGACACTAGCACCACGGGGAGGCAAGGTGGCCTGAGGTAGTGCTACTGGATTGGTCCTTGTAAGGACCTTGATAGCGTGAGAGCTCACGGGAAGGGCCCGCTTTGGCCTATAATCTCGTGGGGTTCCGCATCACAAGGGCCATCACGAGTACATGAGGGAGGGAGAAGAGGGACCGGGAATAGCGCGAGCTGTCGCTTGGCCACCCCAACGAGGGGCCCAGCAGGTTCATAGAGGTGCCGTATAAGGTCATGGTCTTGAGAGCATTACCAGGAGGGATAGTGCTACCGCTATACCACACCAGTGTAGGCGTCAGGGAAAGCTCCTGGATACAGCGATGTCCCAAAAATACAGTTGCCAGAGAAGGTTCATTTTCCTATCACCTAGGAAGTGAATCCATCACAGAGTGACAACCATGGTATCTCAAGGGTACCTTGGGGTTAGAGAACCAAACAATGTATTGTCCCCAGCTGAGAAGCTGGAAGGCAATTTGAGGGGGTACAATCCCTAAATTCCTGGAGATTGCAGGAAGTAGGCTCTAGATTGTTTCCCTCTGTTCATCACATAAATGGACAGGCAGTGTATGTCAATGGTTCCTCAAGAATTGAAGAGGAACAGCAGTACTATTGGGGTGCCACCAGTGCATGTGGAGGTGACCCCGCAGTAGAGCTGTAGGTCTGCAAGCAGATGTTGTGGGAAGACCCCAAGAAAACAAGGGGCGGGGGGGGGCACCCCCTGCCAGGGTACATGACCGAGAGGCAGAAAAGGCAGCTACAAGTCATTCGGGTGGGATCCCCTCTGCCTAAAATGTGGTCTCTTGCCCGGTTACGATGGGCTGGTGCCACAGAGGAGGGCGCTGATAAGGGAAGGCCCCGAAAGGGTTTCCCACCACTGTTCCCTTTCCGTGGGGATGCAACATTGGTGCCGTCCCTTAGGTTCCCGTATCTGGAGGTTCGAGTAGGGTACACTAGGCCCCTGCTTCGTGAGCGAAGGGCATAGGAAAAGAACTGACCACCACATTTGTGAGGTGGACCTAGGATGAGGGCTCCTAGAGTAGGTGTCCTGGCAACCACTGAGATCACCCACGAGGTAAGGGTGTGTGGAGCCCTAGTTTCTGTGAGGAAGGGGAAGTGTGGGGTGGCGGGGGTGGGCCGTTTGCCTTGGCCCTCCCTCAAAGGCTAAGATCCACCATGGCTAAGCAGACGCATCCCCCTTGGTAAGTAGGAGGTTGTTCTCATCGAGTTGGGGTGGCGGGGTCACAAATGGCTGATTACTCGTCATGCCGACGGGATGTGAACGAAGGTATCCCTCCCAGACCTGGACCCGAGAAGGCCTACCTGATGGAGGCGTAAGGGTCACAGGCATGGTCCTGTGTCTGAGTGAGCGTCGAGTATGCACATCTTGGAGCCTCTGCAGCAAAGCTGGGGCTACTACGAGACGTGCCTCTCATCCCAGACAAGAGTGTTGGCATGAAAGGTGTGGGGTTGAAAGGATGCCCGGGGAAGGGGCGGGTTCCCTATGAGTGCCCGAAGTAGCTGCTGCTGAGGGAGTGTAGGGTTGGACCATGGTACCCAGGTACTGTAAGTGCAGGCAGGGGGCATCCTTGTGTTGGCGAGGCCATGCCGTCCAAGATCAGAGGGAGGAAAAACCCGGTCAGGGTTGGATGCCTATGGACACAGTAGGAAATAGAAGGGAGGTGGTGGTTCCCACCGAACACCGTTCCCCTTCGAGGGGGAGAAGGGTGTGTTGACCGTCTACTGCGATGATGCCCTGAAGCCTTTACTCCCTGAGGTTCGAGAGTGGGGTGGCAGCAAATTGGGTGGGCCTTTCCCTGCAGGAGAGAGGGGAAGAGGTCTCAGCCTTTGCAGCGGATGATGGCGGTGGAAGGAAATTCACTGTGGTCCCACTATGGGAGAAATGGGTGGGAGTTTGGGCGGATCAGGGGGGGTTGCCCCAGAAGATTAAGTGGGAGGGGTGGACCTGTGGGGGAGCAGGCCAAAGAATTTGGCCTCTCCCCGGGGATCTCGAGTGGTGCCCATCACCGATAGTGTTTCTGGGGGAAACAAAGCGTCTCATTCAAAGGGCAGGTCGAGGACCGCCTGCTGCACATTAGGGGGTGCTCTAGCCTCCCTAAGCCATGCCACCTGGCAGATGGTTACCACCAAGGCCACTATGTGAGTGGCTATGTCCACTGTGTCGCGTGTTGAAAGAAGGAGGTCTTGAGATATTATGTTGCCTTCCTCGAGAAAGGCATCATATTCCTCTCTGGCCTCAGGTGGGAGCAAGCATCGAAATTTCGCGAGTGACTCCCATACATCCAGCAAGTATCTGCTGGTTATGGCTTGGTTGTTTGCCACTCGCAGTTGGAAGACCAATGAGGAGTAGACCTTATGGCCCAAAAGGTCCAGTTCCCTGGCTTTCCTGGAGGATGGAAGAGGGTCACTGGGGGGCTCCCCCGGCCCAGGGCCATATGCACCACGTCCCTCAGGGGGACTGGGGGACCAGTGAGAGAGGGAAAATCTGACTTGGAAACCCGATATTTAATGCCTGCCGTGTCCAAAACCAGGGCAATAGAACTTGGGCTCTGCCACCGGGAACATGCAAGGCCCCATACGCTTGTGTGGGGCGGGACTGTCAAGGGTTCCATCGAGGCAAAGGCTGGCCTGAAGAGGGTATCGGGAGGGAGACTCAAAGGCTGTACCTCCATGCCTAAGTGGGCTGTGGCCCGGCGCAACAAATTAAAATGTGCCGACAGATTTCCTGTATAAGACCCCAGTGCCAGAGAGAGGGCAGTACTGGGAGTTCGCCGTGGTGGGGAGGGAGTTTCTTGAGGGGACCGTTCCTGTAGCCTGAAGCGGAAGGGTGACAGGGCCGATGTGTGGCGCTGAGGCCACTTGGAGCCCCTGGAAGGTCCTTCCTCCGGACTGGAAGCGGGGGAAGGTGACCGAGACTCCTGGGGCGGTACTAGTGATGGCAGGTTGGTGCCAGCCCCACTGGAGTGGAAGACGGGGGACTGTGTGGTGAGGGCGAATGCCCAGGGTGGATCCAGGCCTTTGATATGAAGGTGGTTTGCCCCTTCTTGTTGGGATTGGGGGTGTAGGGAGTAAAAGGAGGGCTCGTGCAGCCTCCACTGCTTCTGGGGTGGACAGCACGAGGAGCGACTCCATGTGGCTCTGTGGCAAGTCCTTGCCCGGGGAAGGAGGACTGCCTGGGTGGGAGGACTCCCGCTCCTGTGGCACTGGGCTATGGCAAGCCTGCGGTACTGAGGGTGAATATGGTTGGTGCCAGGGTGAGCTCAGCACTGGCGAGGCTGGACTGTACCGAGCCATCGGCACCGGAGATGATGGGGAGTGGCACCGAGGTGATCCTGGCACTGGTGGTACCGGGCTACCCAAGGGTGACCTCAAGCGGTGCTGAGGTGCCAGAGTCAGCACTGAGGTTGTGTGGCGGCGGCTACCGGTGGTATGGTGCCGAATAGGCTCCGGTGCCAAGCTGGGTCTCGGTGCCGGGCGGAAACCCGAAGCCTCGGGTGAAGGGTGCTGGGTCTCCTTGGAGGCTAGGGCACGGCTCCGCTGTTCCCTCTCCTTGATGGTTTGAGGTTTGAAGGAGAGACATATGGAACAGGCTGAGACCATGTGGTCTTTGCCCAGGCACCTGAGGCACTTCCCATGGGGGTCGTCCCGGGGGAAGGCCTTGCTGCACTCGGTGCAGGGTTTGAACCCTGGCATGATCGCAGAATGTTCCGGCCCGATGGTGGGGAACTCTTGTGGTGGAATTAAATCCACGAAGAGATGGTCCCAGCCGGGCAACAAGCTCATAGAAAGGAGGACAGGCTTGCTTGCGATTCGCAAGGAGCGGACATTCCAAATCCGACGTGCAAGGCGGAAGAAATGAAACTGAGGAGGGGTCGGGAGGCAGCCATATATATAACCATGGGGTGGCACGAGGGGCAGAGGCTGCCTGCCCTTTCCTGACAGGCTAGGACAAAAGTTTTTCCAACCAATCCGGCGCTCCAGCACGGAGACACCTATTACTGAATGCACCCGAGCAGCACTCGAAGAAGAACATCACATTTACTTACATTTACTATGATTACAGTCTTACTAGAGAGGTTTGCAACATAGTGCATACAACAAGCTGAAGAAGGATCAAATGTACTGATGTTTTAAATCCACCAGAAGAAAATACACATCATCTCTATTTTGCCCTTTGGCCACCTGCATTTAGAATGTTCACATTTTAGAATTGAAAGACTGATACTGCGCTTTTAATTTGATGATTAATTTTCACAAGTTTTATGAGTTGTAATTTTGGTTGGAGAGAATATTGTATAAGATGAAACAATGTTTGTTTTACATTGATTTTCTTTACCTTTGTACAGAATTCCACAGCACACTTGGACAGTTCTGATGGCACGCCAGTGTAGCACACTGATTGAAAACCACTGGTATAAAGGCAGCCGCCCCCTTCTAACTGCTGTCTCTTTGGTCTGAAGTAGTGCAGTGTAGCATATTATCATAGAATAGTAGAAATGGAAGGGACCTCAGGAGGTCATCTAGTCCAAAACCTTGCTCAGAGCAGGGCCCAGCCTCAGCCAGGGATGATATAATATGACGTCTCCTTTACAGACATAAGCTTGTCTGAAGCTGTTCGTGGCTAGAAATGTGTGTGTACAAGAAAGTGGTGTATTGTGGGAGGAAGCAAGGGCAGGTGCTTATGCCCCTGTTCCACAATCCTGACTTCTCTGTTCAGCGTATGAATTCCTAGCTCCTCACTTTGACTTTGTGTTTTCAGGTATGTGCCATGGAACCTGCACGAAGCAATGAGAGGGAAGTTTGATTTCAGTGGAAACCTGGATCTAGAGTATGTAGTGCAATAGATTGTGTATTTGTGTGCCAGAGGTGGTGGGGGGGCAGTTGTTTTTCACTCTGTTGCTGTCACAGATTTGGGAAGTTGGAGGGAAGTGGGGGAACTATAGTGAAAATAGTTAGCTTGGTATGTTTCAGTCTTTGTATTCCAGGTGGTTTGTTGGATTTGCATGTGAATGTACTTACAGTAAAAATACATCTCTGGCCCAGTCGATATACAGTTTCGGTCCCTCTCCCTGAGTAATAAAGTTAGGATGCAGTTTTGTTATGGAAGGATAAACAGGACTTCTAGTGAATGATTACCTAGGAAATGTCTGATGGTTTGCTTGTCTGGCATGGAGAGAGGTGCCGGTTTTTTTCTAAGTTTTGCTCTACATAATGTCTATAACAGGGTTCTAATCCAGGGATTCACAAGCTTTTTTGCTGAGTTCCCCTTAGAACATATTTCAGGCTGTGACAACCCATCCACAAAAATAATGACCTCTCCACTTACTTCATGCCATCCTTACCAACATGCACAGAGGGCTGACAGCTTGCAGCCTTCCAAAAATAACCTTGCAACCCAAACCCCTTGAGGGTTCATGACCCCCAATCTGAGAACTCTTACCACATGAGTGAAGCAAACTCTTGGGATTGTAGTCACAGCAACCATTTTTAGTGGTGCTTTTTTTTTGTTGAGCAACTTGGATATCCTTTTGGGTCACCTGTTCAGTGTAGTCTAGCGATTTAGAATCAGAGACTGGAAATTACGAGATCTGGCTTGACTCTGTCACTGACTTTGTGTGATATTCAGCAAAGCAGTCAGTCTGTTTTCGTGCCTGATCGTTCTCTTCTGTAAAATGGGAGCAGTACAGAAGTGCCAAGTAATAGAACTGGTTAGTCTGTGGGTGATACTTCTAGGTTTCAGCAACATTTTCTGAATTCTCTGCTATTTAAAACATCCACAAAAGCTTGTAGTTAGTATGTGTTTATATTGGGTGTTTACCAGTATGCTTGTTAAGATGTTATGGGCCCATCATAAACCTTTGTTCTCCTCCCAAAAGCTTCCAACATATACTGTCTTAGCCAGCACCGACTGTCTCTTCTTTTTCATTCTCAAATGTTTAGAACAAATAAGATGGCACCTTTTCTCTTATTTTGGGGGATCTTGAGGCTTTCAGAGGCCCACAATAGGAAGAGTTGACTGAATTTCCTTATTTCCCCATTGCCAACCCCCAATCTTACTGTTCCCCTTCTGTCCTCAGCAACAGTGAAGGTCATCCACTGACTCTCAGCGGTGCCCTGCTGATTTTCCCTTGAATGTTGAGTGGTAACTGCTTGGTAGAAGTTGCCTGCTGGTCCCATCTGTTACTTTGTGAATCATCTCTCTCTTCTGGGTAGAGGCTGCTTAGTTCACTCTGTGGCACCTGTCATCATAGTTAAGTCAGAAGCACTCTGTTGTATAGAGCCAGTTGGGGGACTATGCCAGTTAAATGGAATAATGGTACCGCTGCAGATCATGCAACTGCATGACGCCTCTGCCCTAACCATCCCTCTAGGTTTTTTGTAGGACTTTTGGAACCCATTGATTTGGATTCACCCCCTATTGTTGCTGCATCAAACGGTTTCCTTTGGCTTTGGAGCCTAGACACCTTGGTGATGGGTACATTAGAAATGCACAGAAACTGGGTGGTTCTTTAGGAAAATAATAATTTATGTTGTCTGACTTTCTAGAGCCTTCCTTAACTTAGCAGCTGACATTGGACTGTGGGTGATTCTGCGTCCAGGACCCTATATATGTTCTGAATGGGAACTTGGTGGTCTTCCCAGGTAAGAGTATACATGGTAGACATGTGATTTTGGGTTCTTTGTTTGACTCAAATGCTGAAGCATGCAGACATTTCCTTGAGGCATATCATGGACGTTTTGAATTTTTAAGTTTATAGAAACACAAAAGTTCCTTGGGTCATGCAGTCCAGCCTCCAACAGACAGTCAGAAATAGTCTAAAGAAATGAACAAATGTTTTAGCCTGCATACTCCAAGGAGATGGTCATGTCCCACAGCAGAAAGATTCCTGCTAAGTCAGTGGTTCCTTCATAGCATTACAAACAAAGACCTGGAATTAGAAATCTGTGAACAGTCCTGTTTTTTTAAAGACTGTGTTGGGTAATAGGCAAAGCAGGGAATGGTTAGCTGCAGGTTAGTGTGTTAGGAGATCCATGTTCTATTACTGACTCATTGTGTGACCTGATTTTACCTTCCTTATGCTTCAGTTCCCTGTTAGAATATTTGCAATTAGATGCAAGTGTTGATTCACGCTAGGGCTCATTTTAATGTCCCTGTGGGGACAAACACAGGATATGGATGGGATTATGACTCCCACAACCTGCAATTTTAACTTCTTTTAAAGTTTTGTCCTCTTGAGTATCTTTTTCTTCCACAAAACAGTAAGACGGGGATTGTCCCCAAAATCTCCACTTATAAACAACACACTAGATTGGTGCAGCTGCCATAGCCAGCTGCAGCACAGGCTGGTTTATAAGGTGGAGTCAGCACATTTACCACTTATCCTGCTGCTACTGCCTGAGTGGAATCTCCTGTTTACAGCAGCTCTGTCATGGTAAGAGCCTTTGAGAACCAAATCTAACACGTAAGCACTAGGAATCACTCCTGGTTACCAGATCCCAGTGGGAGGGCTGCCAAGTGTCAGTCCCACTTGTTTATCATCTTTGTCTTGCTCACCAGAGCTTTACCCTCAGTGGAGACACTTGGCTCTTTTGAAGTTGAGGAATGATCGCTCACCATGCATCTATGTCTGTCTTTTGCTGCAATTCACATTCTCTCTGTTTCAGATAAAATGAGTTCAGAGCATTTTGCCTGTTTTATGCCGTTAGTTATCTTGTGAGGAGAAGGGTTTGACTGATGCATGAGGGTCCTTAGCCAAACTGCTTCTGCTGGGATGTGATGCTTTAGCTTTGGCACTTTGTCACAACATGCAACAAATTGGTTTGCGCCAGCAGAATGTGCTGTCACTTGGGAATCAAAATTAGAGTTCTGAGATGGGAGACATCTTCCAGAGATTCTTTCTTATCCCATCCTTTCATCACTCATGATGCCACAGCTGCTTGTGAGAACAGGAAGCAGTTGGTTAGAAATAATTTCATGGAAAGTGACAACATTATTAACCAGGTCACTGTTGTAATATATTTTGCCTGATAAAGTAATAGTATCCCCATTTTACATCTTTGGAAACTGAAGCAAAGCATGGTTGTGACTTAGCCAGAGCCACACAGTTGCAGAATGGGATATAGAACCCATAGCTCCTTGCTTTTCCATTAGCCAGTGTTTTCTCCTATAGGTGATGAGTAGTTTACTGAAGTCAGAGTGTAATAGCTATGCAGTGTACTGCACTTGAGTGTATATCACTTGCTCCTGTGTTATTCCAAACCAACCAATAAAATCATATAAATCTGCACTAGAAGTGAAGGGAGAGATCACATGAAAGGATGCTTTATATTGGGGTGGCAATTGGGAGGGGCTAGAAGCTTGGTTTAGGGTGGATTTGTATGAAGGAGCATTGGTTGTAAGAATGCAAAAACTCAGAAATACTCCTCCTCCTCCCTGTCACTATAGGCTTTGGAGGTCCTTAGCTGCTCTCAAAATTTGCCCCCACTTCTTTGCATCCGGGCATATTTTTTTTTTTCCCCACTGATGGCTCAAGAATCATTCAGTTCAAGAACAAAGAATGTTTTTGTCTTCTGAAGTCAAGGGCATAGTCTGTGAGGTGTCATGAATGTGAATTGTCATGGGACAGAGTCTCCTAAGTTCAGATTCAAAGTAGAGGGTTCAGAGAAGGGGTGACTTGGGCAGGTAGAATCCATAATCTGAGTTTGGATTCCTTAACAAAAATAAGAGGAGGTTTGTATTGTAAACATACTTAATGGGATTATAGTCAGGAATGCGATTCTGTTAAAACGTTCCTTTCTTACATGAAACATACACAAATCCCCCGTGGGAGTCCTTTTCCATTTTATGACATAAAGGGCTGCATAATGTTGTTCTGTGCAGCTAAACAGTATTTCACTTCAGAGAGGTGGCTTCCCTGCAGTTGTGGGTGAAGGGTTTTCAACACACATGCTCCTTCTGTCATAAAAGATGCTATAGAAACATAAAGTCACTATCAATATTCAGAATGTTTGTCCATTCTGAGTCTTTGAGTCATCTCTGCTGAACTGATGGCACAAGCAAACATTTCCCTGTCAGTGCTGCAGAGAGCATAGGGGGAACAAACTGGCTTCTGTTCTGCTTCCTGCTTTATGCACACGAATGTCTAAACTTCTGCTGCAGGATCTTTGTTATTGGGACTGATTTCTGAGGTAGAAAGAGCCCAGCTTGACATCGAGATCTCAGATGCTTTTACAGAACTATCAGCTAGAAAAAAGCTCTCTTGGCTTGGAAATCAAGTGTGTTCTGATCTGGGAGTGAGTCAGAGAGAGGATAAGGCAGACTTTTTATGTGTCATTTAATGAGTCACTGTCTTGCCTTGAACTGCACTTCGGACCTTTCGGATGCTAATAGCTAATGTCAATCCTGGACAAAATCACTGATGTGCATGGACATCTGTGTGTAAAAGCACTGGATAAAAAGAAAGGCCATGATTATGTCCTGAGTACATCTGTCTTATGGTCTGATGTTGCCATGTGCTTTCTGAGTGATGCAGAGTGCCTGCAGCTCCCATTTAGCTCAAAAGGAGCTGAACACTATTCTAGAAGCCCCCAGCACCTTGCATGGTAAAGCTATTGGTGAGCCAAATGGCAGAGATGTTGTGCCTGAACTCAGTGATGTGTAAGTGAGCGGCACTAATGGGGCTGGGACAGAAGTGGGTCTTCAGCTGATTCCTTCTGCTGCTGCTTCTCCTAAACAGTTTCTGATTACTCCAGGAATCTTCTTCTATTCTCTCCTAGCTGGCTGCTCCAAGACCCTGACATGCAATTGAGAACAACCTACAAGGGCTTCACAGAGGCTGTGGATGCCTATTTTGATCATTTGATGGCCAGAGTGGTTCCTCTTCAGGCAAGTAAGATGCATCACGTGATCTTTCCAAGGTCTGCTGCTGTAAGCATTACAGTTGTCTTGTGCTGACTCCTCATTGTGAAGTGACCTTGACTGCAGTCGGCCATGGCTGCATCACAGATCTAACGAGTTGTGTACAAGTGGGGGTTTGGGGAACAATCCTAGCTCATCTTTTTTTGAGTTTTGTGGTGGAGAATGGTGCTCAGAAAGGTGACTCTCACCAGCAGTGTAGGTTTTCCCTTGCTCGGAAGGCAGAGACTTTTCCATGTTATCTAATGAAGTGATTCTTTGTGCTGGGGCTGGTATAGCTTCAGTCTCAACTGGGTTAGAAACCATGAACCTGGGTGATCTGCTTCTCCCTTCTCTCCCTACAGTACAAGAAAGGGGGCCCCATCATCGCAGTGCAGGTGGAGAATGAATATGGTTCATACGCCAAAGACCCTCACTACCTGACCTATGTTAAAATGGTAATGTCGGAAAGCCCTCTCTTCCCTGTGCCTCATATCTCCTCAATGTGCTCTTTAGCTTCCCCCTTTCCTGCATCTCTCCACCTCATTCCTGCAAACCTCTGTTGAGACCAGAGCATACTTGGAGAGCCTCAGAAGGGTCAGTTTCTGGTTCAGCTAACCTCCCATATCCATCTCCCTGAAGCAGGTGAAGTGATCCACCCTGTCTCTGGTTGGGGTTGGGGCGGATCAAGAGATCATGTTCAATCCCTGCACTGCAGGCAAGAATCCATATATGCTGACAGCTGCACTTCATGAGGTCTTCCCAGAAAACAAGGTGTGCTCACCTGGCCTGGGCAAGGCTGTCCCCTGAGCTCTTTCCTGGTATCCAGATCAGATGCAATTTTGTACTTGTTCTGAGGTTTGCCAGACACAGTGCTGTTCCTGGGAGGAAGGTTTCTGTGAACCAGAGACAGTCTCTTTCTAAACCTCTGTAGTCTGGAGCTCAATGTTGGACAAGCTAATTTGACTAATGCCTTCCACACCCTTGCCAGGTAGAGATTTGTCCCAGCCTGCACTTTTGAACTGGGTGATAAGACCGGGTGAGGACTCAGAGGCTCTGTTATTCTGGCGGGTCAGAGATGAGTCATGCTGACTTTGTTCACCTGCTGCTGACACGCCAGTGCCAGTGCAGACGTTAGCTGGGGCCACCTTGTAGTTCAGAGAGTCACTTTGTGATCTTCCCATGAGACTGCAATGTTCCCTGTAAGCTGCGCCAGTGAGTGGTGGCAAGCGCTGACCCCAGTGCAGGTCCCCGATTGGAGGACCCGGGGTTGGGGCTGGCAGGGAGCAGCAGTGGGGAGCGGAGGAGCTGGGGTCGGGGCTGGCGAGGAGCGGAGGAGCTGGGGCTGGGGCTGGTGGGGAGCAGCAGTGGGGAGCAGAGGAGCTGGGGTTGGGGCTGGCGGGGAGGAGGAGCCGGGGTCGGGGCTGGCAGGGAGGAGCAGTGGGGAGCAGAGGAGCTTGGGTCAGGGCTGGCAGGGAGCAGAGGAGCTGGGGTCGGGGCTGGCGGGGAGCAGCAGCAGGGACTGGAGGAGGCGGGGTCAAGGCTGGCAGGGAGCAGAAGCGGGGAGCAGAGGAGCCGGGGTCGAGGCTGGCAGGGAGCATAAGCGGGGAGTGGAGGAGCTGGGGTCAGGGCTGGCGGGGAGCAGAAGTTGGAGATCAGAGCTGGGTCGGGGCTCCCGGGCTGGGGGCAGATTAGAAGCCCGGGATAAGCTCATGCCATGGGGGGGGGGTGATGTGTAAGGAAATGTTTTGTTTCCCTTTCAAGTCATTGCTGCCACATAGGTCAGTGGTTCCCAACATTTTCTCTGCCATGGCACTCCTTGCTACCTTTAATTCATTTGAGGCACACTGCCATATAGTTTCCAAAAGAAGCCATGTATTTTCATGAGCCAATGAGCCAATCCAGAGCTCTTTGAGTAGTTTTTCAAAAAATTTTGTGGCACACCTGTGTGCTGTGGCACACTGGTTGGGAAACAGTGGGCTAGGTAGACACAACACACAAATTCCATCCAAGATTCAGAATAAACACAGAAAACTGTATAGAACCTTATGTTATTTTATTAACACCCAGCATTTCTACAGCACTTTCCACCCCAGGATCTCTCAATGGCTCACTATAACAGGCATTCACACATGCTTGGCTCTGTGGTATCCAAGAGGCACACCCCACCTGTGCTTACATTTAAGTGAATGGCCCTGACAATACATTATAGGCAAACTACATGTGTCCTCCCATTTTGATATCTTTACCAAGTGCCATAAACAATGGCTTTAGGAGGAGGTGTCCGCTCCATGTATTTTTAGCATAGCTCTGTTTTCAGTTGGAAGCTGGTAAAGGAAAGTTCAAAGCTTGCAAACAAGAATAACACAAAACTGGTAGATGGGGATTGTAGCAGAGAGAAAAGGCAGCCTGATCTAAGTTTTTCAGTAAAGTGGAAAAACTGTCATTGACCTTAATTTACATTAGCTCAAGTGATATATAAGCCTAAATCAGGGTGACTTCTTTTAGCTCAATGAGTGAGATCTAGTCAGAATTGGGACATTCATTAGAAATCTCTCAAAAAAATAATAGAATTGTTTTGGGTATCTGTGATCAGCAGCTCTTATCAGTGTAATTTCTTACAAATTTTCTTTATGTATTTTCACATCTTCTAAAGGTGAGCTGAAATTACAGACAACCAAAATGTTTGTTGTTCTGGAAAAGGTAATGGCTGGTACACTGAACACATTCTTAGACGTTTGTCACCTATACACTGACAGAAGATAAGTTCCCATTCCTGGCCCAGTTGGTTGATATATGTGGTACGTTTCAAGCATTAGTGCAGATGCTGAATGAGGCTTCAGTCTAATGAATAATATTAAGACAGAGCCTCGTAACAGGTTGGATGTTTCTTATCTAGACACGCTAATGCGCATTAAGTCATATCTAAGTGCTGGATTCAAGGCTGACCTAGACTCTGTATATGCATTCCGGAAATGTGACAAAGACATGCGTCAAAAACTGAGGTGTAGAGGAGGCTTGATAGGCAGCATCATTGCTTCATATTTGTTAAATAAAAATGTTAAATTGAAATACTGTGGTTTTATTAATTTACTAAAGTTTGAACAAAAAGACATCTATACAATGTTCCCTCTCTAAGCTGGTGATACAACTGAGCAAGTTACGGATGCACTTGGGGAGCCAGTGGGCAATGGCTCAGGGGCCTGGTCCCGGTCCCAGGGGAGGGAACTTGCTCAGCTGCATCCATAAGTTGCTCAGCTGCATCATCAGCTTAGAGGGAACATTGCATGAGAGTCTAAAAGTTCTGCTGCATACAAGAAGGAAGTTACCTGCACAGCTCCTGCTATGGGTGTGTGATGGGGGAGGTGCTGTTTTCAGTTGCTTGTCTTTCTGTTGCAAATGTTTGCGATTCAGAGTAACTGTGAAGATCATGGAAGGGGTAAACAAAGATAGACCTCCCTAACTTCCTCCCACACGTTCTTTGGCTTCAGACAGATGGCACAGTCCTCTTCTGTCCCTAGGATTCCGCTCTCTAGAGAATTTGTTTACAGGCTCAAGTTTGCACCATAAACTTACCATGTCCCCTGCTTTTCTGCCATGGCAATTAGCAGCTCCTGCATTAACCAGACAGGTACTTCAGCCCCCTTGTGCTAGAAGCCAGTTGCAGAGTTAATTGGATGAGCTCTGAGCCAGGTCATCTTATTCCTCACAACTAGCCTGCAAGAATTCAACCAAAGGAGTCACATAGCAATGTTCCTAACCCTCTTTGAATGACTCCCCTCCTGTGCTGACTCAGTCATCGCCTTTGTGGAGGGTTAGATATGAAATGTCCTGGTTAAGGAGTTAAAATATTGATTTCTGGCCTGACCAAAGAATGCCAGAGCCATTTTAAAAAGGCTGTCTAGTTCCCACTCCCACTTCCCACATAAAGTGAGCAACATGTAAGTAAATGGTGGTTTGGGTCCTATACCACTCTGGCATGGGGATGGCACTATTGCATTTCCTTGAAATCAGCTTTGACAATTAACCAGCCTTGGTATAGATTGCTTGTTCACATTTACCGTTCTGATGATGATGACACGGAGCTAGTAATGTTTCATGTACCTGTCAAAATAAGTTACACGCCCCGAGGTGAGTGGACTTTCACAAGGCTATTTGCTTCTGCTCTAGTATTGTGTGTGAAACTCTGTCTGAGGCTGTGTGGTCTAGTAGTTAGAGAGGAGAAACTAGGAAAGCAGGATTCCTGGGTTCTGTCCCTGTCTTAGCCTCTCACTGTGATGGGCTAGCTATTTTAGCTTCCTTTGCCCATCTGTGACTGTAAACTGCCTTGTGCTTGCTGTTAACACCATGCAATCATTCTAAATTTCACATTAAATTAAAAAAAACAAAGCAAAACACAAAAAACTCTTAAGGTGCCACTTACTATCACACCCTATTAGGTGCTGCATTTCCCCCTTTGTTTCCTTGTCATGACAGCCTATACCAGCAGCCACTTTCCCCAGTGTACATGAGGACACATTTGGTAGCCCCGCTGGTGTTATTAAATGAGTACACACACCTGTGTCTCCTTTTGACTCTGTTTCTAATTCTGGTTTTCCTGTTGCACTCTGGAAAGCCTTAATGCATTTCAATGTGTAGCAAGTCAGATTTTTTTAACTTGCATCCAAGTAAAATAAATAAATAACCTAGCATTAATGCAGCACTCTAGGAGTATTAAGTAAGTGCAAGACAGAGAAATTCCAAAATTCCCACAGTAACTGAATTCTGCCCACTGCAAGCAGTATAATGATGCACAAAGATTGACAAAGAAACTGTAACCAGGCCAATGTATCTCTGAATGGTGTTTCTTTAAGTGCTCAGTCATGACAGTGCTTTAATGGAACCTTTCTTTGTGTGACTGGCAATATGTAAATGCTCATCATGAAAGGGCTTCACAGACATTAGCAAATGAATCCTTGAAGGCATCTCTGGTATAGTCTGATCTGTTTTACCCCCATTTTACTACATGGTAAAAGAAAGGCAGAAAGAGGTTTGAACCAAAGGACTTGATCCAAAGCCCTTGGGAGTTAAGATACAGTCTCCTGCTGATATCAGTGGGGACTGGACCAAGCCATGTATGTTTTAGCAAAGGGCATGGGTGGGAGTCTTTGATCACTGGGATTATATTTGGGAGTTAATGGCTGTCCAGCTTGTGCTTGTACTGGGGATGTAAAATACGAAATGGTTAACTCATAAGTGTGTCTTACCATTAAAACGGATACTTATCAGTTAACTGGCAGTGTGGGGTCTCTGTCTCCCTGGTGAAGATATCAGGCCATGACAGAGGCAGCCACGCTCCTACTGCTGCCTGGGGAGACCAACAGCCTGGTACAAGCCCTGCTGCAAAGCACCCTGTTGTAGAACACCAGGGACCAGCTGGAGACTGATGGGAGGGAGTGGGGGGGACAGACACAAAATTATATCAATTAAATGATTGACTGATATAATTTTAATAGGTTAAGTGGTTATCTTTTGTAACTGATGTTTATATCCCTAGCTTGTATCAACAGACTGCCCCTTTGTAATACAAATGTAATAAAAGATAACATACAAACTATAATAAGGATCTACTGTGATTAACAAACACTTGAAATCCCCTTCCTTACTATCCTTTGATGTTGCAGAGCTAAGAGAAGTCACCATTCTGAGTTTACAATTTGGGATTCCTTTGGCAGTTACCTATGACTTTGCCCAGAAATGAAGAAGAGATGCGTCTATTACTTGGCAGTTCAGCTAACCCACCTTTGTCTTCTGTATTACACAAGAAGGAAGGCGGATTGTTCCTCTTTTCCCTCCTACATTTGTATTCCTCTTGGAGCTGGAAGCTGCGGAATTATCAGATATATTCAGAATATTCCCTCACAGGAATATGTAATCCTGAAATTGGAGAGGATAGTGAGAGAGCCAGTCCAGTCAAATAAAACAAACAAGGAGTCCTGTGGCACTTAAAGACTAAAAAAATAATTTGTTAGTCTTTAAGTGCAACAGGACTTTTTGTTTGTTTTACTGAACTAGACCACTCTGCTGCCCCTTTGGAACCAGTCTAGAATCTCAGGGGAACAAAAATGAAGAGATGCAGGATAAGGGGCCATGGTACCTTCAAAATATACAAGTACTGTCAGCCACTTCTCTGCTTGTAGTTAAAAGTTACAGAACGTCCAATGGAAGGAACTTGTTTCCATTGAAATGAATGAGAATTTTGCCTTCAACTTCAATAGGAGCAGGAATAAGATGTGATTTGGTATTTAAATAGTCCATTCTGGCCTGGAAGTAACACAGTGCATTGCTGTGAAGTCCACACTTGTGGCCCTGGATGAAGCTTTCTTTATTCCTTTTAGTGGATGGATGAAAAATAGTTGGGGAAGCTTCAGGCTAAACATCTGTTCCTTATCCTCTTTCCTCCAACGTAAAGAAAGATGTAATCAGACTGTAATTCCTTAGTGTCTAGGTGAAATCTTAAATTGGGTCCCAGCACAATGACTTTATTTTTCGTTTAGGCCCTGTTAAACAGAGGGATTGTGGAACTGTTAATGACCTCTGACAACAAGGATGGACTGTCCTCTGGCTATGTGGAAGGAGGTATGTAGCATTGCAGTGTTGTTCAAGGGGAAAAATAAAGCTTCACTTCTGATCTAGGATAGTGGAAAAGATTGATGCCGTAAGTGAGTTGAGCTGCATTTGCTCAGGTACATCTTTATCATTAATTAATTTGTTTATTGCATTAGTATGCAGGAGCACAAGTGAAGGACCAGGGCTTCACTGTGCTTGCTGCTGTACAAATATGGAACTAAAAGAGGGTCCCTGTCCAAAGAGTTTAGTGCTCATTTTTAGTGTAATGACTGGGATATGGATGGCAGCTAAGTTGCACCATGGCTGTACACCCTGTTGAAACACTGAGAGCTATATAGTACTTTCCAGACCATGTGGCCTTAAGGGCTGATGCAGATGAACAGCTTGGCTATAATAAGGTTTAACCATAAATAGCTACCTTGTCCGGTTTGTTGATGAGCATTTGCATCTCCCGTTGGAGTAATCGGACGATGAGCAGATTAGATACCAAAAGATGTTGAGCAAAGAGGTTAAAATAGTTGTTGATGTTAAAAATACTCCCCCTATTTGTTTGTTTCACTCTAACATATTAAAAACGCCAGCATGCAAGTATTAGGTATCCTAACAGCTATTAAAGGGGCAATCATCTTTTATTAGGATTTTGGGTTTTAGGTTAAAAGTCAGAAGGCATCATTAAAAGCTAAAATGAGAGATTGCAAGTTACCATTCTGTAAATCTTTCAAATAGCTTCTGAAAGGTTATTGTGCTGTTTGTGCGCTTCTCCCTGGAGCATGGAGTTTTTGGGGTGAGAAGAGGATAGGGAAGGGACAAGGTGACTTTTGCAGTATAAATCAAAGGTTTTGGGTTTTTTTTTTGTTTTTTTTTTTAAATACTGCTTTTTAAAAAAATCCTGCTAACAAGACCTGTGATTTCCAAAAATACCTCCTAGAATTGTAGTTAAATGCCCACTGTGCTGTGAGCTGTACAGAAACCCAAGTGCATCAGCTCCTGTTCTAGTTTCTGGATTTGATGGTGCTGTATGAAGTACCATATTGTGATGTTGCTGTTTCCAGGCCTGACTGTACAAACCCTCCCTCACACAGTGAACCCTTCATCTTTGACTGTTCCTGTTGATTTCAATGGGGCTATGCACTTGAGTGATGATTGCTCTACTGTGTAATGGTTTGCAAGGGCCAGTGCTGTTTTGAGCCAGTTTGTCACAGTCAAAAGGGCTATTGATGTTCAATCCAGAGAGACCTGCACAGAGATCACAAAATAAGAACTTTTCCATGCTCTTCTTTGCTCTTAAGTTTTAAATGCATTAAAAAAAAAATGTGGCCCAAATGCTTTGCTGGTGTAAACTGAAGCCTGCGGAGTTGTGCCACGGGTTAGTGTTGCCTTTTCTCATTTTCCTTTCAGCTGCAGCAGTTTCCAGCCTTGTCCACAAAGGGTCACTCTCTCCCTGTCAATGAGCTCAGCATTTGGAAGGGGTGGGGGTGGAAATCCCCTTTTAGCACTCGCTGCCTTCTCCGAGAATGTTTACTGCCTTGGAGCTCTCTCTCATTCCTAGTTGTCTTTTCCAGAGGGCTGTGTGATGAGAGGGCTTTGATACCAATTTGCCTCTTAGATGTCATAACAATCTGCTCATTAGAGTCAACATGTCAAGTAATCAGGAACACGGAATAACTAGGGCTTGAAGCGATGCAGCAGCGGCAGCAGCGAGGTGGCTGTGAAAACACAAAAGGGAAAGTGGTAGACTCTGCTGTAGAAATCCGTGGAAAGATGAGAGGAGAAACTGCTGGCATGAGGCTGGAGAAGACAATGAGGCAATGGTGCTGAGTTGGTTTGTTCTTGCTGGTCAGTGGAGGCTTGGTTTCCTTTTAAAATGTGTGCATGATTCCCATGCTAGTGGCTGATACTTAAGTGCCTTGCAGAGAAGCATATCCATGATGGAAGGGTGTTTGCCCAGGGTGTCGTAAGTACCCTGTTCTCTCCTGGCCCCTGCTCTGTGACTGGAAAGGGCCCGGCTGACAGCAGAATTAGTGTGGAGGTGGGAGCAAAGCTTCTGTCTGCACCTATGGACATAGCATATGCCAGGCTATGGCTTGTGAGCCGTACGCAGCTCTTTCACAGTTAAACTGCAGCTCGTGAAGCCCCCATCCCATCTCCATTCTCTGCCTGCTGGGGAGCTCGGCACTTCCGCTCTGTAGCAGGCTGGTGGGGAGAGAGATTTCTGCCCAGTGAGGAGACAGGTCTCGGGTCAGTAAATTTGGCCATCTTGGATAAGCCATTTGCTGTCACTGTCTGTGTTACCCGCATGCTCTAGGGCACCCCACCTTTATTCTTCCATGGACTCCAGCCATAACCTGATTACTTAAGGCACCAGCACCTCTTCCCATTCTTAGGGCTCCAGGCGAAAGGCACTTACCTGTATCCATTTCCTAGGGCTCAGAGCCACCCAGACCCAATTCATAGAGCTGAGGGCATA
This sequence comes from Podocnemis expansa, assembly GCA_007922195.1. NCBI lineage: Eukaryota > Metazoa > Chordata > Testudines > Podocnemididae > Podocnemis > Podocnemis expansa. The sequence goes on from ML682025.1 coordinate 18,465,964, forward strand.
ACCTAGGTTAAGTACCCACCCTTACCCCATTTCTAGGTCACAGGATGTAATCTTCTTCAGGTTGCAGGGCCTCTTAGCAGTGGAAGAGTCTTACCTGGTAATACTTATAACCTCTATTTATTAATAGTTACCAAAACAGAATACACATACTAAGCATACAATGCTCCCTATAAGGCAGACAGACTTTTCCTCATGGCCAGTCAGGATCAGGTCATTTGTGGCTCCTTCCACTTCTGTACAGTATGTTGAGGTCTAGCAACTCTGATCTTGGGCTGTGTCCTGGAATTAGGTTCAAAACAACTTCCTTTTGGACACCATTTACATAGTTAAACTTGGTTCCTCCTTAACTGTATCTTTACCAGTCATTTTAAAGAGAAAAACTACAAAACAGTATTTTTTCCCCATCCTCGTAGCCCATTCCTGAACAGTTCTTTAAACAATCATGCCCCACTCTTCAGCTGATTTAAATCTTAAAAAATCAGTTATGCAACAGAGAGAAACCATCAAGGAATTGGACAAAGACCATACATGTAAACAATAGAGAAGTAGAGACCATAAAGGCAAAACAGTAAAGAGGTATAGATTTTATAATCACAACTGATAAGTGGTTCTTTGCTGGACAGAATGCTAATAAACAATTTTGTTTAAATATATTAAGGTCTGTTTCTTTATCTGCTGATGGTTGATAGTGTTAGGACAGGAGTGCCTTTAGGACAGCCTGATAGTGCACTGTTCTGATAGAATTTAGTGGGAACGTGAGGATGTGACTTTCTGCTTCTTAGCTTATGGCTAAGTGGCTAACGTGGCTGCTGTTGCTTAGCCAAAGGAAGAGGCCTCAGACCTTTCATCTGGGGGCAGCACTGAAGCAGGCAGTTCACTGTTTTTGTGGAACCATCAACCATTGATCTGGGCTAAGGAAGAAGGTGCAAGAGCTGCAGGGGTTCTTTGAACCTTGAGGCTAGAATGTCTATGCAGGAGGCTTCAATACTTCTCCATGGGGCTGGAGAAAGATAAAGTATCTTCTTCCACAGCAGTTCCCAGCATATAACCTATTGTCATGTGGGCTCAGGAAACAGGGTTTGCATCTCTGTCCAGATTATTTTACAGTCTTCCAAGGGAGTAGACTCAGGGCCATCGGTGGGTGTCATTAGGTCACCCTAGCAAAAGCTACTGCGTGGGCTTTCCGAAGACGTATGGTGCTTTGGACAGGGAAGGAGAGCTTTTAGAGACGTAGTTAGCTAGGTCATCATCATATCTGGGTGAGGTCTATAGCACTGCAGTATCTTTTGGCTGCTCTGCAGAATGTATTGGTGTCAACAAACCATTTCCTTGTGGACAGGTGGCCTCATCCCTTATAAACCACCATCACAGTCTGCACTGATTGGCAGTGTTGACAGTGAACCTAAGGGCTGAATGGGCCACAAAATCCAAACTCCTGGTCCCTCCAGGTCAAGACTGCAATGCAAGGTGTGTAAGGCTTACCCTCTTGCTGTCCATGCTGTACCTGATGGGAAGCCTTGGCTCAATTTTCTTATCCCACAACTTTCAATGGAGTTCTTCTTGGCTCGCACTGAGAGCACTACGGGGCATCTTGTCTCCAGGGCTTTAGCCAATGTATGCCACTAGCAGGGAATTCGTAGCTAGTTCTTACAAAAGAAATGACTTGGTCATCTGTGCCAAAGTCTCACGGTTTGCCAGTTACCGGTAGTTACAGAAGCCTGATAAAATCAAGGTTAAAATGGTGACATGATGGCTCTGGCTTTTGTAACTATGATGCTTGAATCCTTGCACTTGACAGAACAGAGACTGGAGCTGATGCCAGCTCTCTTTAAATTACTGCAAAATAATATAACTCCATTAATGTGCATGTACCACTGCTCCTTAACGCTCAGAGCTTTTGGACTGGAATGCCTTAAATGAGAGGCAAGGGCAAGAAGCATTAAGCATTCTCCCTCAACCTGGCAGGGCTGTGGTGTTAATAGTGGGCAGTGAGGCATGCTGTTCCAGAGAAGGGTCCTTGTCAAAGTGCTGTGTTCAGTAGTTCTCCTGGAGGACTCAGTGCCTTTCACCCAGCACATAATAAGCATATAAACCAGCAGTTGGTTTGTGTCTGGTAAGATGCTGGTGTGTCGTCTTACTGAGAGGTAGAGTTTACCTGGGAGATCTATCCAGATCATTTATGTTGTGGTTTCTCAATCCCTGTTCTTGTTTGTCTGTCCCCACAGATCTGTTAAGTTCTAAGCTTCTGCCAGGGAAAGCGAGTCCTGCAACTCAAGTCTAGGAGATCAGCATTGCATCCAGATATGATTTCTAAAAACAGCAGTTTGCCTTTGTGGTGACTTTCATCCAAGGATCTCCAAATGCTTTACAGATGCAGGTTACTCCATGAAGTGGGCTGCTATTTCTTTCTTGTATTTTAGTGTGACAGTTTAGAGCTATAAACATGGCCTGCAGCTATTCCTGTTTGTTGAAATCCACAAGCCAAGCAGCTGCACCATAGGTCAGGACTTAAATGGGGGACCACCAAGGAGAAATGCTGCAAAATGTTGTGTTAGTGATTCAATTATTAGCTTGTTTCTGTCTGAGACAGTGATGGGTTGATGTCCCATTACAGTTTATGGAAACACTACCTCAGTTGAGGGGATTGGTTACCTATTAGCACTAATGAAAACTCTTCTTTCTCAACAGCTCTGGCCACTGTTAACTTTCAAAAGATGGAGTCCAGCCTTCTGGTTTATCTGGACACAATACAGGTAAGATGAGATGACTTGTCTTTGTTCAGCCTATTCTTACAATTTAAAACAGTGCCCTCCAAATACTTACACCTTGCTTTTGTGGCGGATGCTCCAGCTTCCCATTTGTACAGGACCAAATCCCATTGAAATCAATAGAAAGTTTCCTATTGATTTCAGTGGCAGTTTGATAGGATCTTAATGTGGCTGCACCCCGATGCTTACTTAATACTTTCTTTCCTATTGCTTGGCTACTATTTGCAACCTGCTATCCATCTTGGGGCGGGGAGAGTAAAGTGTGTGTTTTTACATCTGAATTTATATAGCTGAGGCCTGGGTCTAGTATAATGCAGAGAGAGTGACCAGCTGCAGGTTGGGCTCTGGGCGTTGAATGCCTCAAAGATTGGGTATGTTTGGAAGTAATGTTCGGGTTCAGCCCATATTGTGTGAATCTTAAATTCATGATGTTCACAGATACTCATAAAATTGGGGGTTTGGGAACTTGGGAGTTTCACAGCACTAGGAACTTAGCGTCATTGGGATTAGATGTTCAGGACAGAAGCCATAGCTTTTCAAGAACAGAGCTGCACTTATTGCAACCCTGAGGGGACATGGCCAGTTTACTGAGAATATGGAAAACTTCCACTGTGCTGTGTAAAGGTACAGGCTATGTGCAGAATGTAGATTTGATGTGGGCTGGGTATTCAATAGCCAGTTCAATAGCCCCTCCAACCCCCCAAGCTGCTGTGTTCAATTATATGCTGTTTGGAGAGTGAGGCGCTAGTTCGGCTGTATCTGTAGGAAATGGCATGGTGGGAGCAACTGCTGAGGAAGAGCAAGTTGCTGAGATGTTCACAGTAGATTTGCTACATCACAAAGCCACCAGCAGTAAAGTGATAAAATTACTTCCCTTGTCCGAATTGAATTTGCAGCATGAGGTCTGTGTTTGTCTGCCCTTTTTAGTGCTTAACGGATTTGAAAGTCTGGTAATTCTTTTCCTAATATTGAGTGATCGATTAAACAATTAAAGTGAACAAGTTCTGGCAGGAGAAGGCAGGACTCCACAGCAGGCTTTCTGGCAAGCATGTCCTTCACAGCCATAACCCAGTGCCTCTTGCCTACCAGTGGGGAGAAGGGATGGCATTCTGAAGTGTTCTGTTGGAGCCTTGAGATATCTGTGAGCAGATATCCTACTTCCAGCCCCTGAGCTGACTTCCTTCACCTGGGTTTTCACTGTTTCATTACGTATGCCACTGTCAATCCACTGGAGAGAGGCTAGAATAATTGCACTTTGGCAGCATTCCTGTTTTCCACATTCTTTCTGCTTTGGGTATTAGTGTACAGGTAGCACTGGATCTTGCAACTGGAGACCTCCTTTCGTGCAGCTGGAGAGAGCCTGATATTTGTAGTTTTTCTTTAAAATGGATCTTGCAGTTCTGCCTGACCTACAGGAGTCTTAGCATTGTTCTGTTCCTGGCTTGGAATACTTTCTCTCCTGCCCTATAATGGCGAATTCTAGCCAGCTACCTTAGAAAGCCAGCTATCTTATCCCCTCCAGTGTTTATGAATAGGAAGGTGTTGGGAAGGTTTTTCTGGATTCTTGCTAAATAGCTGAGGGATTAAGGGCAATTTAAAGTTAAATTCCCTGTGTATCAATCCTATTTTTGTGTGTGTGGACTAAGTATTTCTCAAATCAAGAGAACTCACTAAGCAGAGTGAAGGCTCCTTCTGTTTGCCAAGCTGCTTGGTTCATATGCAGTTGCAGCCATGTCAAGATCAGGCTAAAAATAAAAGGTCCTGTGCCTGTGCACAGCCAGTGATGTCAGGTCAGGCTGAGCAGCATCTTTTCAGAAGCATTTAATCATCGAGGGGCCCCTGAGCTGCCACTCAGGCTGTGCTGGGTTGTAGCCCCTACCATGGGGCCACTGTGCAGGAACAGAGTTTTCAGTCTCCTCTGATAAAGCAAATGGAAAAAAAGGTTTGGATTATATAATTGATGGAATGGATTCATGAGCTGGTTGGGTCTGATAAGTGTAGCCACAGTTCACTCTCTCCTCTACTATCCTAGTTTTACTAGCCTACTTCAGTCCTACCTTGCCATCTCCAATCTTAGTTGCTATGCAGCTTTGCCAACACCTCCCCATTTTCACCTGTAATGGCCCCCACTGCCTACTCCTCCACTTCTCAGCACCATTCAGCTCTGCCAATGCACCTCAATCCTCATACCACCATTCCAAAGCCATGCCTCTCTTAGGTGGGCATTGCTAGGCTTTTCAGAGAAAGGGGGTGAGCTGTGTTAGATCGCTGATCCTAATCAGATTTAAGTGCTGGTCACCAAAGGACACTGTACACTTAAGTTTGCCCATTCTGTAAGTTCTCCATCCTTAAGCATCTGACAAAGTGGGATTCTCTCCTATGAAAGCTCATGCAATAAATAAATTTGTTAGTCTTCAGAAAAGCCACCAGACTCCTTGTTTCCTTTGTCCTTTTGTGACTGATGCACTGAGTGGTGAAGGTGATGTCTTGAAACTGTGTCAAGCAAACAGTAGTAGCTTCATTCCTGCCCTTCCCTAGAGTGATTCACACTGTAACTGTCTTTTTCCTTTAAAGACTTAACTGGACAGCACAGTTCCACCCTGGGTATCCAGTTCCAGAATGGATCAGGAGACAGTTGGACTTGATGGGATTGTCTGATTGTGGATGTGCCTACATTGGCTTTATGACACCACCTCCTGCAGGATTCTGGCCCAGGGCATTCTCTGCCATCCCAGCAACTGAGCTTGCATGGCCTTTTATTTTACACTACTCATTTGCAGAGGTGTATCCAATCTAGTGTATCACCTGAGTGCCCCAGATTCCCAGCACCACCTGAGATGTTAGTTAATAGGAATGGGTTGGGGAATCAGCAAATGAGCAGTTACTCAAAGCGCAGCCTGGTTGTGAGATATGACAACAGTGAAATGAGACCCAGTTTTCTTTTTTAAATGGTGGTGAGCTCCTCTATGATTGCATTCTCTTCCCTCCTCCTTCTCTACTACCTTTCTTTCCTCCCCTAAATGCCAGCCTGGAAAATTTTGCAGGAATGCTTTGTAACCTGGGCTGTCACCAGCTGGTCTTCTCATCTCCCTAACTCTTCCAGCTTGGAATATAAGTGAGACTTCTTATTCTTGGAAATTTTGACAGGCAAATCCGGTCATTTTGAAGGGCAAATTTGACCCCACTGGCTAAAGAGGTTCTGCTGTAACTGGCCGTGCCATGTTGAGCAGGCACTAGAGCAAGAAGTAGCTTGTTCTCCACCAGTGACCTAGTCAGGGTGGATCATAAGGTGCAGCATGACCCTTGAAGAACAGCACTCCTTCTGCAACACTATTTAATTATAGGAGTTTGGGAGCTGACCCTGTGTGTTCTTCTAGAGTCTGAACCATAGGTTTGTTCATCCTTGTTATGGTCTCTTTTTCCAAGTGGTGATTAAATTTCCTGATCGATGATGTATGTTATCAAGAGCTGGTCTGAACCTGGAGCAATTAGAACACTACAGCCATCTGCACTTTCATTCCTTAAATTCTAATGACTTTATTCCTTTCATGTAGCATCAGATAATCCCTTCCCAAACACAAAGGTAAAATTGCCTTGACTAGAACTAAATGTCCTGTATGAGAGTGCTGGCAAGTCTGATCACACATGTCTGTTTGGTGTGATGAGGCCAAGCAGAATTTCATAGGAGGTAAAAAAGCTGGCAAGCAGTAACAACTTGAGAGCAATTACTTTTTAGTGAAGACCTAATGCCTGCAAAGGGTAATGCTTTCCTGCCATCGCCATATGTGTGCTTAGGTCTGCTGTCCCCACCTTGGCAAGCAGTGGTTGCAGCACACCTACAAACTCCTAAACTGCAGTAGTGTGGCTGATAAGTAGACATTTATAAATGCACATTTCTAGCGGAAAGAAACTAAACCATGGCAGCTGTTTTGCTTTTTGTTCCAGTCGCTCAAAGCCATGGTATGCTGTATTATTTGATGTCACCTGTTTTTTGCATTGTTTTGTGTTTCACTTCTGCTGGTGTGATCATAGGAGATGGTGCATGCTGCAGGCTTTGCTTTGCCCATCTGTCCTTTGCTTTGCCCATTTGTCACTAGATCTTTTTTGTCAGCTTAGGAAGAAATCTGAGCTTTTTCCCCAAAACAGCATTCAGATGATGGGTCTACAGAAATTGGAGGTGATGAGCATTGGATCACAATACCACCCCATCCATTTAATTCTGTGGTTTGTTTTTATAACAGCAAAATAAGCCAAAGATGGTGATGGAGTATTGGACTGGATGGTTTGATAGCTGGGGCGGCCCTCATAATATCTTTGACGCAGATGGTGAGCACCATATATTATCATCACACACTTAAGGTTTATTGCCATATACACTGTTGTCAGCAGAAATGGCACAGTAATTCTGTTTCCATTAGGTTTCTTATCCAGCAGTGACCCTAGCTCTGCAGGTCCCTGTAAATTTATAATCTCTTTAGTGGATTCACACATTGCTATGTTTTTGGCTTTTTTATCCCTGTCAATATCAAGTCGTGATTTTTATGTGGCATTTTTCAAATAAGTTTTTTTTCACTGCTGTAGGAGTCAGCATATCAGCAAGCTAGTGCAAGTAGATGATTCAGAATCTAGAGATTCCTGAGCCAGAAAGGGCCATTTGTGATCATTTAATCTGATGTCCTCTGTAACTGCCCCAAAATAATTCCTAGAGCAAATTTTTAAGAAACATATTCAATGTTGATTTAAAAATTGAAGTTGGTAGTAGATTTGTTAGTTATGTGAATTGTAGAAGAATGCTATAATTGAGATTAGAGCTAAGGAAAAAAGGGAGGAAGAATAGTCACTGTGAGGTGTTTAGGAAAGACTCATGGGTTTTATTTTTCAGTCTTTTGCGGTCTCCTATCTCTGTACCACTTTATGGGTCACTGTAGGAATAATTCATACTACACTGAAGTCAGTGGGAGTTTCTCCACTGACTTTAGTGTGCATTAGAGCAGGCCCATAAAGCACATTGAGATCCCACGTTGAAAGATGGTTTAGAACTGAGAAGTAAGTAGATCATTAGATCAAAATCACTGACTCCCATTAATTTGAAAAACAAGTTGTAATCTTAATTACCATGCAACACTACAATGATAATTTTCACTAGTGCAGTATCAATTACATTTTGCACAGACAACAATTGCATGGCTCCCATCACCACAGAATCCCGTGCCTCGCTATTATTAATGAATGTATCCTTAAAAAACCCATGTGAGCAGGGAAATTGTATTAGTCCCATTTTACAGATGAGAAACTGAGACACAGAAAGATGACGTGACTGTTTAGGTCACAAAGGAAACTTGTGGCAGATTCGGTAACAGAACCCAGATTTTCTGACTCCTAGCCCAATGCCTTAATCACTTCCTCCCTGTCTTGTGGAAACTGAATATTTCTAAGGGATCCTATTCTGCATATGTATGCTACAGCAGTAGTAAAAATGACATGAGGATTTTATGATCACTCTGACAGTACATTACATGCATAGTAAATAGATTTTTTCACTCCAGCAAAATTATTTTACCTTTTGTGGGTGATATGATCAACATAAACCTCAAATAAACAGTACTTCCAAAAAGATTGTCCTATTTCAATTCATACACTAAGAAGCAAGGTAAATAAATATATCTTAAAACAGAAAACTTAAATAATTTGGGCATGGCATAATGCATTTTAAAATAGCAATGTCTTAAAATACCTATCTCCTCTCTGTGCAATTGTCTGTGTTGCTAAAACATCGATATAGCAAATCAAGGTCCTTCCTGTGGCTGAATTCCCACTGAAGTCAATGAAATTTGTCTGAGTTGGGAATGCAGGTTCTGTCGGATGGGGTGTGCATGATTTATTTCTGCAGAGCATTTCACATGGGAAGGTTGCCCTATATAAATTAGCTGAAAATGACTGGAGTTACCCCTGGCATAAATTTGCTCATGAAGCATTAGGAGAGAGGGATAATAGTAAACAAAATGCTTGATTTGAAATTCTTGGACTGTTGACATGTTCAGTCCATACTGTGTTATATTAGCTTCTTGATTTGTGATGCCCTGAACCCTTGTTTGGAGGTTTTCTTCCTTTACAGATATGGTGAATGCTGTAGCAGATGTCCTTAAAACAGGGGCATCCATCAACCTCTACATGTTCCATGGGGGCACCAACTTTGGCTTCATGAATGGTGCTCTGGATTTGGATGAGTACAAGCCAGATGTCACCAGTTATGGTGAGTTTTCATTCACTGCCTTGCTTGCACTCCTTTTGCTAGCCTGCAGTAAAGGGCATAAGCTTTTGGCAAGCTGCAGCTGATGGCTGCAGCTCATCACTTTTTTGAAGGATCAAGTACTGTGTCTAAGAACAGAACTTGAACACAGTACTATCACCCAAACAGAAGAGAAGGAAGACCCTGATTTTGGGTCATGTGGGTAGAAGCTGTGACTGTGACAAAGAGGTTTCCTTTAAAACTCCATGTTTCTAGTATGTTCCAGTACTTAAGGGAGTCCTTCAGTTTGAATTGAGTTAGAAACCACTGGGGAAGATAAAGATGATATAGTTAACATCAAGAGGCTGTTTTCTCTATAACATCTCTTTTTTTCAGTTCATGATTAACAAAAGACACCTTGAGACCACTATCATCAAAACTGTTGTTTGGCTTTGACTTTTAATAATTTGAATAATACCTTACAGCAATTTTCTTTCCCCAAATCAATCACCAAACTATTGACTTTATTGTACATGGAGTTAAGGGCAGGTGCAAAATGGGACCCTCAGTATGTGCAGTCAGCTCTGGGGAGGAGAGCAGCAGGTACAACACAAGACAGCAGTGATGCACAAGAGGAAGTTTTGACTTAGGACTCTCAGGCAAATCTGTGCTCTTATGGAAAGGTGCCATGCAAAGCAGATAGGACTCCTATCCATTTACTGTAGGTACTATCCTCAGCATGTCTGCATTAGATGGACGAAGGGCTGACTTGAGCTTGTTGCAGATTGATCCTGTGATTTCAGGAAATGAAGAGATTTCTTACCTGAAACACAGGCCTTTAAAATGTGCCCATATTTCTTTCCTTCATCTTTGGCTTTCAGTAGCAGTAAAGAATGAATTTTATTTGTCACTCAGTTATATGAGGCAGCAGGAAAAACTGTAAAACATAATGGGAGAGGAAGGGTATGGTCAAGGGCACTACTGTGTTCCCAAACTAATGCATTGATCCCCCTAGACTTCAGTAGGGCATTGTAGAAGTGAATGTGGGCAACAGATTTTGGCTATACATATGTTATGTGACCAGTAGGTAGGTGATCAAAGCAGGTCCTTTAATTTTATTCCAATCTTCACAGTCCCTTTACTGTTAATTACTTGTCTTGCCACGCAGAGGGACAATGTATCAGACCCTGTCTGCATTAAGGAACTTTGCACTGTCACAGTTACATCAACATAGCTATACTGATGCAGATTTCCTTAATGTTAACAACCTGAGATAAACATTTTACCTCTGTGGCTCTGATCAGTCTGAAAATGCATTTGAGTACTTCCCTAAAGCTGATGTCCTATGACAGGTGCATGCTTGTTTTCCAGACTACGATGCTGTGCTGACGGAGGCTGGAGACTACACGTCCAAGTTCTTCAAGCTCCGTCAACTCTTCACCAAGATCATAGGTAATAATCAACCCCAGAGCTGCTTCTTCACCCCTTAAATGCTGGCCTGTGTTATATTAGAGAAGCTTTAAAATTGGCCACCAAGGGTCCCTGGTGCTCTTTGCATGGATATGTCTGGCTGATTACTTGGAAGCATTTTCTGAAATGTGGGAGCCCAGGGATGTAAAACGTCTTGTTTCAGAAATGGCTTTTCAGCCGACTTCTGAGCAGTGGGAAGGATGCATGCATTTAGCAGTCTCCACATGCAGTTGGAATGTGTTAGGCCAGCAAACTTAAAACAAATGCAAATCTGGGGGAGATGCATTTGTTGTACAGATCCCGTTTGCATGCTATTCTCTCTGTAGTTGGACAGGCAGCTCTCACTGCTGAATAAATATGCTAACCTTGGCCCAGCTTTCAGTTTTGCTTGAGCTTTGTTTAATCCCATACTGAGGTTGGCCCTGAAACCTCTTGTCATATTCTGTAGCAAAACTGAAATAATATGTCTTGTTTCTGCATTGTAGGGCAGCCTCTGCCACCCCCTCCTATGATCAGAGGCAAAGCATCATATGGCCCAGTCCTGCTGCAGCAATATGTCTCTCTATGGGAGGTGCTGCCATCTATGGTAGAGGTAGGTACTGCCCTTTCAGCTGGAGAATGTGCCGAGTGGATGGGATGATGAAAAGAAACACACACACAACTTTAAAAAAAAAAAAAAAAATCATGTTCTGAAGGATCTCAAGGTGCTTCAAAAACTTTGTATATATAGTAACATTGAAAGTCAGCCATCTCTGGGGTGGAGCAAGTCTATTAATTTGTTTATCACATGCTGGACAAGAACAGGAAGGAGAGGGAATCTTTTGGCCAAAAATACTAGAGCCTTTCATCTCTGACGTGCTGCATGAGCCTTAATGTCACAGAGGTTAGACCTGTGTTTTAAGGTCTTAACAGAAAGACCTCAGCACAGAAGGCTGCATGGAACTCCCATTTATTTACCTGGAAGGCAGATGTGGAACTGCTGGAATTTGAACCTGTGGTTTCAGAAATGCTTGGCATTGCAAATAGGATGCATAATCCATTATGTCACCCCCCCCCCCATACTTTTAACCAATACTCTGCACTCAGTGTAGCTCCTTCCATGTGAACACTTCAGAGCTCTGCAGAAACCTCCATTATCGCTCTATGCCTTAGTCATCCAGAGTGTAAAATAGGGATAATAATGCTTTCCCAGTCACAGGACTAGCACAAGGTCACACGGCAAGTCAACAAGAATAGTCCTGCTTCCTAGTCCCTTGCCATAGCCATCACACCAAAACTGCCTCCTACAGGAAGAAAGCAGAGATCAATTACTCTGATTATTCAGCACAGACAGAACAACAAGTAATAGGTGTAAGTTGCAGCATGGAAGAAGTTTTCAGAACCATAAGCAATGGAACAGGCTCAAGGGAATCTATGAAATAGCCATAAGTGAACATGTCTAGCTGATGAAGGCTCAAAATTGATCATTTAGCTGAGGTTCTTTGCACTCCAAAAGAAGAGACCATCAAGAAGCAGATGTTGCATAGGGTTTGTGTAAATGTTGGTTTGTGGGACATAGCAGCCTGTCTCTTCCCACCTTGTCTCCCTCTGTAGTTACTTGTTCCTCCTTTGCAGCCTGTTAAGTCAGAGTTCCCAGTTAACATGGAGAATCTGCCAGTGAATGAGGGCAATGGGCAGGCCTATGGGTATACGCTCTATGAGACAGTCATATCTGGCGGAGGGCAACTGCATTCCAGGGACCATGTCCGGGATCGAGCACAGGTAAAGAACACAGGGCAGTTGTGGTTTTGACTCGAGAGAGAGAAATGTCTTGACTGTGGGAGCTGGGCATGAAATAAGTGAGCCACAATCCAAGGTGGTTGGGTTTCCCTGAGCAGAATTGTGATTCCCTTGTATTCGTAACCATCCCCCATCCTGTCTAAATCCTAGGCTCAAGGTCCAAATCTGCTCACAGCCAATAATATCAGTTCAAGTAGCCAACAGCTGATCTCTTCTGCCCTGAGAAGTTAATGGTAGGGAAGTCTCCATTTTTAGAAATCCCTCAGGTTGCCCCACATTGCAGAATGAGTCAATGACAGAGCTGGGAACAAAACCCAAGAGTTTTGATTCTCATTAGACAGTATATACCTGTGTTTTGTAATGGTCTAGGAATTCTGGTTGTCTGCTTTGCTCTCTCCTGCAGGTGTTTGTTAATACTATGTTCATTGGGTACCTTGATTACAACACTTTGGAGCTCTCAGTTCCCGAAGGACAGGTAAGTAACGTCAGACTGCTCATATAGAATTGCAACTCAAAACCACACCCAAAAATGCACAGAGTCTTGAAGTACTTTGTTCAAACCAGCAAGACAGCAGCATGAGACACAGAACAGTTGTACTCACACCAAAAATGACTCCACAGTTGGAGTGGAGAGTTATTTAAAAGGCCAAATTGTTATTCGGAGGTGAAGAAATGTTTTTACAAAACTCCAAGTTGCATGCTCACTTTAGAGTAGCAGCGAATGCACTAAGTTTAACTCCCTTTCGGCTGCACACACAAACTATGGACTGCCATGAGTTGAAATAGAATATATAGGCTGTACGTCTTTAGGCATAAATCAGGCTTCAGTCTTTTTACTTGTTTTAGGTCACAAGTGAAATAAGTTGGGTAGGTCTCACTTGTGCTCTGGGCTCACACTGGTCTGCGTCAGAAAACCACTGAACAGTTTGTCTGTACAAGTAGTGTGTCTTGTACGCGTGCATCGGCAGAGCTGTGAGTGGCTCCAAGGTTTTGAATTGGGTGGGAATTTTCCAGGTCAGTATTATGACTCATGGGTAGGGCTGTGGTCTGGAAGCTGGTGTGGAGTGGGGCACACACATTTCCTAGCACTACAGACCGTTTCACTTTCACAACACATTAATGTTTAAAAGCAGAAAATGAGGGTTTTGTGAGAAGGTTGAGCTTTCCTCAGTAATGCAGTTACTTGCAGTTGTGCCACCTGGTTCCACTGGTGTAACTGTAGCCCAGTAATTTGTAGCACATGAAACAGGAGCCCCAAAACTACTGGTGCAAAGTTGTTCCCGCTCCCAGAGTGATCCAACTCATTTCACCTTTTGCCCGGCATGGCTGAGCTGGCACTGGCCTGTGCAGTGATTCAGCAGAGGCTGATCCATTCTTTACAGGGCTTCAGGCAACTCAGGCTCTTGGTAGAGAACTGCGGGCGTGTCAATTACGGACTTATGCTGAATGAGCAGCGGAAAGGTAGGTTAAATTGTCTCCCTCTTTCCAAGCTGGGGCATGGAAATGAGAACTTGACTTACGGCTCCTTTTAAATCCTTGCTAAAGACAGGCATAAAACACTGAGGATATTTTTTAAAATGGCCATCTCTCAGAAACAAATGCTCCAGACTGAATAGTAAAGTCCTGTGTGTTGAATTCAGCAGTATGCAGGCATGCAAGAATTTCATTGTACCTGGCTAATGCTATTTAGCTTTGTAGCCATACAACAGAAGACAGCCAGGTTGGGTTGTGGGGTGGGGTAGAAGGAAGAGACTGATAAAAGAATATCGTTCACCTCTAGACTGTAAGTTCAGACATGTCCAGGGTGTTGGTAGCTGAAATGTGATAGTTGCTCAGTGATCTTTGTGAATAGCTTCATCTCCCATGAAATGGGCTTTCTTAAAGACCTTCACAAATTTCACCCTCCCTAAAACAGTTACCAGCGGCTCAGATAAAGATGGGGTGCCCCCTCCTCTCACTCCATGATGTACATATGCAATTGTTTGATGTCTTACATGGGGGACAGGAATGCTTTCCTGATCCTGCTTCTGCTCTGAAATTTGGATAACAAGATGATCTTAGTGTGCACAGCCAACTGGTGTGATGGGTTGTGTCCAGCTCTGTGGATTGTAGTAAATTGTTTATGCTGGTAGACCTGCAGACTGGGTTCAAGACTCTTGGGTTGTGTTTTTATAGGGGGAAATGTAGGTTGAAACATTCAGAGCCATCTAGCAAATTTAAACACCTATTTCATTAGTTTTAATGAAAGGTATACCTAAATCCCCGGGATAGCTTTTATAGACTCTACCATCATCTTGATGGTAATGTTCTGCATTGGGAGCCAAGAGAGATGGGTTCTGATCCCAGCTCTTCCCTAGACCTCCTGTGTGACCTTTATTCTGTGTGCCAGTTTTCTCAATCCACAAATGGGGATAATTTCACTCGCCTAATAAAAGGCTGACAATACTAAATTTGCTTGTGAGCTGCTTTGAGATCCGTGGATAAGTTACTGATCAGTACAAGACATTAGTGATACTAGGATGTTGCATTTTCCTCTGAGTATTGTGGAAGTACTTGATCTGCTCTGTTTTAAAAAAAAAAAAAAAAGTATGGACAGCCAAATTAAAAAAAAAAAATTAATGTACTATGTGTGCCAACAGTGCTTTCTGTCAGGATGGAATTTCTTATCTTAATATGCTAAAGCAAAGGATGGAGAGGAGAGACTGAAGTGTGACAAAATTCCTCACTCAATCTGGATAAGCAGTTGGACCATGTGGGCTCTAATTCCATTGCAGAGCATGACTACTTTCCATATCCCTCTGTTCATTCTGTTGAAATAGGAGGATCCATCAGCTTAGTTGCTTCTCACGCTTTATTACCTCCATTGCTCTTGCAGGCTTAATTGGTGATGTCTTCCTGAATAAAATCCCCTTGAGGAACTTCAAGATATACAGTCTGGAGATGAAACCTAGCTTCATGGAAAGGTTTGTGATATATATATGCACATCTATCTAAATTATTTGTGCAGATGAGGAGGACATATATATTCTCTTGTTTTGCAAAAATAATCCAGCAGAGGTGCACAATCTAGTTAGCAGTTACATGTGCCAGAAAGGCAGTACCAGGTGAATCTTCACACTGAGAAATCACTTCCCAGTAATTCCAACTAAAATTGTAATGGAGCTTGGAACACTTATTATTGCATTTTTATTAAGGGCCCAATGCACTTCCCTTTGAAGCAAATGGAAAGACTGCCACAGACTTTAATTGGTGTTGGGTCAGACAAATACAGATGTGGCCAATCCAAACCCTCTTGAATTTTGAGAAGTTAGGCTCTTTACCTGGATCAGAAATTTGGGGTTACTAAACATTTCAGTAAAGGACACTCCCTACATTAATAGAGAGGGAGAGTTATTTCAAGAAGCTCCCAACACAGATGGATTCCCCTTATTTCATGTCTTTACATTGTGCTCTTCAGTGTTAAGTTCTAAAACAATATAACCTTGGAGGAGTAACTAGTCAAGTACTGTCATTTGAGCAACAGACACTTGGAAACAAGCTCTTAATGCATAAGTTACCTTGTGGATGCTTGCTAAAAAAACTCAAAAGGATTTGTTGGTCCAATGTTAGTTTCATCAGATAATATAACAAATTTGTGAGGATTTAGAGCTGTACAGCTGTCATTCTATTGCATGCTGTGGTCACTTGGAACTTATCAGTGACAGAAGGTATAAAACTTCAGTACTTCTGCTGGAAAGCTGCAAATCCCCTCTGCCTACCCCCTTTCCCTCCCTCTCCCCCTAGTTGAGCAAGAGGGGAGAATCTCTGTTAGTTGTTGTAAAAAGTTCCTTGTATCTAGTTCTGACCTGAAATAAATTTGGATGGCTAAGTTGTAAACCCTTATTTAAAAACACCCACATGCATGCATACACACAAAGTCTAAGAGCAGTCTATACAGGCACTGTTCTAAGTAAGGGTTTTGCAAGGGATTCTCTTTGACAAGGTGAGCTGTGTCAGCTTTGTGCTGTAGAATCATTAGGGAAGGATATTCCCAATCAAATGCATGAAAGCTGCCAGGCAGGCATAAAAGGAAGATTAGCCAGCAGTATGAGCAGTTATTAGTGACTGACCATTAGCAATGAAACATCATGGGTTAAAATCTCTGTATAGAAAGCTGAATTGTGCTATATTGAGAATGGGATTGCCCCAGGTTTAGGTCAGTAGCACAATGGAATTCATATTGTACTAGGTCTGTAATTCCCTTGAATCTGGGGATAATGTTGATCAGGACTGGAAAGAGCAAGTTCTGATAAAGTACTGAGGCTCTTGTGGAATTTTAAACTCATTTTACTTGGCTTCATCACCACCCCCACAGCTCCTGTGATATGAGAAGGCAAGAAATGATGCAGACTTTGAGCATACACAATAACTTGCTAATACCCCCCTGATAATGATAAAGGCTGCCTGTCCGTTATGTATTTCAAAATAGGCTTGCTGCATCTATGCTAGTTCTGATAATGTTTCTGATCTTATAAGCTAAACAAGATTGGACTTGGTTAATACTTAGATGGGAGACAGAGACCAAAAACCTAATGTTAATGGAACTGATGCAGTACTTGATTTGGTAGGTGACATTGGCTGACACCTGACTCAAAGACTCAGTAGAGTTTTAGGGGGCACAGGGCCTAGGGGGGAGCTTTTTGGGCTGAGTCTTTAAAACTGAGGCCGGATCTACTTGAGAGCAATAAAGATCCTGTGATACTTCTCATAAGAGCAGAGCATTCACCCAAATATCCTGATCAAAGGTTCTCCCCCATCCCCCATAATTATCATAACATTGCAACTTGGGGGATTTCCAAGGTATTTCTAGAGCACCAATCACTGTAATATCTAAATGCTAAATACAGTGGCCTAGATTTCCATACTATTCTCCACAGAGGATGTCACAGTCTAGAAACCTTGACTTGTCTTCTGCGTAGGAGTAGTTCCTTTAGGGGGAGGAAGGCTGTAGCAAGCAGGTTTGTATAGGCTCCCACGACAAATGAGTTTTGGTTCAAAAATTGGAAGAAGGATCTTTGCGGCCTAAACCATTGTCATGCTGCAGATTGTTGCATGCTTGTGCGTTTCTCCCCAGAGATGGTTGCATTGTGTGGTAGGTGATGTGGAGATGTTTTACGTACAAGTGGTCAAGCACTTCAGAAATTGAGTTTAGTCGTAGAGGAATTGCAACCACTATTGTAATTAAGGCTCTGTGGCTGTCTCCATGCTCAATCATTGTTTTTAGTTGTTCATAAGTTTGTATCTTTTTCTGAAACTCTTGATTTTTGACAGAGTTTTTCCCAGTCTTTTTCTCGTGTGTGTGTCCCCCCCCAATCAAATTAAGGTAAAGTTTTAAAAGGCAGAAATGGAAATAATTTAGCCAATCTGAGTATGCATACAAAACAAACAAACAAAAAAAAAACCCCCCAAAACACAAACAAAAACATGCTCATGCGAAAAATAAATCTGTTAGTCTTAAAGTGCCACACGACTCCTTGTTTTGGTTTTTTTTTTTTTTTACAAACAAAAACACCTTTGAGCTAGAGAGAACTTTCAGACAGCTCTATAATACAAATAGTGGGGTGAAATGTAGTGTACAGATAGTCCTCTCTGTAGTTGGTAGTGCCCTTTTATGTTCCAGAAGGTGGAGGTTTTTTTTTTTTATTTTATTTCACTGCATTATGAACCTTTGCAAATCGTGCAGTAGCTGTAATGTGAATGGTGTCTTTTTTTTTTTTCTGTTTTAAAACCTAGACTTTGATCATGTGCCTGGGGAAAGTACTGGCTGCACAAACGTTATGTGGCTAATCTAGGTCCTGATTGAGTGTGTGGAAGTGCTTTTCTGAACTGGAGCTTTAGTTCTGTCCAAATAAGTCTAGACAAACACACTTACAGTTTGTCTAAATTAGAGGGGATAGAGGAAGGACTTTTGCAGACTCTGAATGGTGGAAGAGCAGAGTTTCCATAGGACACTTTATCCGAGTTTCTGAAGCCAGCTGGTTAAAATGTTCAGCACTTCGCCACATTGTGCTGGAGACACACTTTTACCTGTGAAGGCTGAACAGCTTTTCCAGGCAAGTGTTTATTAGATCACAGGGCCTCATGTTTTGCTTCATATCACTAGCCTCTGGGCATGTTTATACTCTTTTTAAAAACATTCTACAACATAAGAGAGCAGAAATAGATCACAGTCAACTTAAACTCCTACACCTCAGAAGAAACTCTCATGCCGCTTACTCAGGGTTTAGATAAGCCTTGGAGCATACCCTGAAAGTGACTCTGCCATCATCACATCAGTAGAGGAAGAGATTTCAAGAACCATGAGCCTAATGGTGTAGTCGTCTACTCTTATCTTTTGGTGAGCTAACTGATCATCATTGGCTATTATTAGGTTAAAATAGCTATGAAGACATGTCCACACAGCTTCTTATTCCTGTTAGCCACTGAAGTTCAGCCCTGGGCTCTCCTGTAGATTTTAACTAAAGCTGTGAGCCCAGTTAAAAAGTGAGTTGTCACAGCTTCCCTGCTGTTTTAGCCCAAGTTAAGGACACACCCTTTTTTGCAGTGTAGACGTACACCAAGAATGTGTTGTCCCTAAATACTTGCCTATCCAGAGCTCAGATCATGAGGCTGACAGTATACCATCTGTTGTCTGCTGCAACAAAGACACCTTGGGAGTTTAGTGAGCACTTCAGAAAGACCCAGGATGGATCTCTATAGCTTAACATCTTGCACCAGGAAACTGGTAGTCGTCGAGATCAGAACTGGATGGATTTGAAGCAGGGATTTTCATTTGTGAAGCAGCAAAAGCAGTGGTAACACATCTCTCTTCCTGCTTTCATGATGGAGACCTTCACCTTGCTTACCCAGAAAAGTGAAGGTCAAGACCTCTCTCACAAGGGGGATTGACTTTGAAGTAAGGTGAGTGATAGCCAGATGCCTGCCTTGAATACACAGATAAGTGCCCATGTAGCCTGTTGGGTATTCATCCTTAACCAGAGCTGGGGGCAGCAACTACTTCATGTTTCAGGCATGGAAGTGAATAACTAGCTTGCTGTAATTCCTCTACAGTGGCCTCTTGTTTGAAGTGAGTCCAAGGCCAGCCCTGGACCCAGCCTGTCAGGAAGTTGCTGTCCTTCTGGTAACTGTTTGTCTTTCCCTCCCAGTCTGCGAGGTGTTTCTGCTTGGAGCACAATCCCAGATTATGCAGTGGGTCCCGCATTCTTCCGAGGAAACCTGCAAGTGCAGTATCTGCCTCAGGACACGTTTCTGAAACTTGAGGTGAGTCTCAGTTACTGTGTTTCTTTTCCTGTGGCTGGAAAGAAAGCTTCACATAACAGGTCCAGCATTCCTGAGGGAGAGTCCAGGCACCACATAACACTCTTCACTGGTCTGTGGTAAAGCCAGCTACACATGGAGGCTGCACAGAAAAGTCTGTTCCTAAAGGCGCCAGGTGGCACTGTTCAGGGAGACAGGGCCTCCAGTGTCGCAGGCCCTGCTGTGAGAAATGGGTGTGATTCTGGCCTGCCCATCTAACAGCATCCAGGGAGAGCTAGTAATGAGCAGGGCTTTATATAAATCAGAGGCTGTCCCTCTTCCAGTAGCAAAGGCTTAATGACCAGGAGCACAAAACCCGTACATTCCTGAGTCTGGTGAAACATGGGGCAAGTCGCCTCCCTACTCTGTGCCGTCTGTAAAAGAGGATGACGTTGCACAGCCTCCATAAGAAGAGATGTTTGAGGGTGGTGCTATTTGTGTATAGCACTGAAGATAAAAGTGCTCTGTTTATTGCTAAATCTTGAATTTCTCTTGTATTTTATTCAGTCTTCCAGCACAATCTCTGTGACTCCCTTTTAATTGTTCTTTACTTAATGCCCTTTGTGTCTTGGTGTGGTTTATGGGACAAAACATATGGATAGTATAGCATGATATTAACATGTTGCCTGAGGTGCAGGAGATGGTAGGGGAAGACCTCAAAGAGGCTCTGTAACTCTGCTGTTTGTTGAAGCCTGGCCCATTCAGAAGAGCAAAGCTTGGATTGTTAAGCATTTGCTTTTAGAAGCATTACTTTGAGCCTCAGGGCTCTGTCATCTCCAGTGGAAATGACTTGATAGGATCCAGAGGCAGGGGAATTGCCCCAACTTCCCTTTGCACTTGCTAATCAGGTGCTGAGGGCCATCACCTACATTGCATGTTCCCAACTTCATCATCATGTGTACAGTTGCACAGAGGTAACTAAGGCAAAACTTACCCTATCTTTAGAACCATACCGATGATTTTCTTCATGCACCAGCCAGACTGAAACCCAGCATATTCTCTCTTAGCTGTGTTGGCTCAGCAGAACCAACAGCAGTACAAAACCCTTGGAAGGGTGAGTGAATGAACCACACCTGATAGATGTTAGTCACAAAGCGGAGCACTACTAGAAGGCCCTCAGACGCTACATGAATGAGGGGAGTAGTAAAGAAAACAAAGTAATGTTGACTTGCTTGTAAAATTATTCACACTGTAAGCTCCTAGAGGCAGGGATAGTTGTTCTGTAAGAGGAAGAATGGTTCTGTACTTATTACACTAACCTAGATTTGGGAAAAGTATGTTCATTTCCCTCCTGTCATAGAACTTCCTTTATTACTATGGGCAAATCACTTAAGTCTCTTTTGTGCCTCAGTTTCCCTCTATAAAACTGGGCCAACTCCCAGGGGCATTGAGGATAAATACACCGAGCCTTGTGCGTTACTGTACTAATGGAGGCTGTGTGCAGCCCTGGCACCATGGGGTTCTAACAGCTGATTAGGGCCTCTAGCTGCTACTGAAAAGTAAGTCATTTGTTTGGTTTTGTTGGTCATTGCCCTCAGCAGATCAGAGTTGGGATAGCTGCCGGGAAGAAAAGGTCTCTCTCCCCAAGTAAGAAGCTATACAGTAGCAGGACTGGTGTGGAATGTGACTGGCTTTTAAATCGCTCCTAACAACTTGCTTTAAGAGTGATGGTCAGTAGCAGGCAATCTGAAACAATAGGAGCACCTCAGTGGGTCAGCCCTGGGAGTAGGTGCTTTGGCTAGTGAGCAGTTGCTTCAATAATGCTGCTCTGCTGTCCTTATTTTAGGGCTGGGAAAAAGGAGTTGCATTTGTCAATGGACAGAACCTAGGACGCTACTGGAAAATTGGACCCCAAGAAACACTCTACCTTCCTGCAACTTGGCTACAGCCTGGGAACAATGAGGTGAGAGGCTTTGTATTAAAAAGATCTTTCTCTGCTTGCATCTGTCTAAGAACAGCTAAGAATGCACAGTGCACAGATTCTACAAAGCATTGGGGTTTAGCTCCATCTATGGCCAGAATTTCTGTAGAGCTGCGCTGTTCCTTGGCTGTGAGTACGAGAGAGCAGCTGTACATACTGGCTTTGGATCAGTAGAGCACGTAGACTTAAAAGGGCAGTGTCATTTATATAGAAAGCAAGATCACATGATTTGAGATGGGTGTCTCTAGTGTTTACTCTTCACTGCTGTGAAGTCTCAATGCAGCCCAGGCTGTGAAATGACCAGCATCTGAGTAGAATATGAGTACACAGTGAAACTGGTGGGCTAGTGTATTGACCACGTTCCCTTTAATAAGCATATGCTGCTAAATGCTTTATTTAACTAACCCCCCCTACCCCAGCATGATCAAGTCCCAAACCTATTTCCTTGACAGACAGGCCATTGCGGGTCATTTTAAAGGGATTCTCCCCCATCCCTAATTTCTTTACTCCCTAGATTATCATTTTTGAAGAACGCACCGCAGGCCGGATCGTACAATTCGTAGATCTGCCTTATCTAGGAAGGACTCACTATGTGGACTGAGCAAGAGAGCAGCCTCCTCTTTGGTTCATCTTGGATGTTCCCTGGTGTATGTGTGGGGATGCACCAGCCCAAACACAGACTATCTTGATAATTTCCACTAGACCTCTGTAAAATTTGCTCCCTGGCAGTGAGTTTTAGGAGGTGAGTCCATCACTTTATCACAGGACATCAAGATCTCCAAATTCAACACTACAGCTGGCCTTCAGCTTGAATCAGTGGCTGTGATGCAATAATCAATCAAGGGGCAATGAGTAAAATAGGGTGTCATGGAAAAGGAAACCATCTAAACTGGCCCAAGTCCAGTTCCTTGCCCATAGTCTATGTAGGCATCTCCTCTTTGATTAAAAGGGGAATGATTTTCCCTGGTAAATAGAAAAACCAGCCAGGGAATTCTCTGCTGAGCTTTTTGGCAGAACTGAAACAGCTTTTCAGGATAGAGAAGGGATATGTGCAGTTGCAGGAAGCGAGACTGGATGTTAACTGTTAATTTTTAATATTCTGAGCTTCCCTTTTGTGGAAGAAAAAAAAGCCTAAACAATTTTTAATGTTACCTGTATTTCTTCTCTGTCAGTCTCCATGGGAGCAAGACTATATCACACTAGTGTTTGAGTTCAGGCAGTTTACAGACCTTCCAAAGAGCAGGTTTAGAAGGGGGAGTGAATAAGTAGATGACTGCTTTTAGAGTCAGTTTTCCACATACATTTTACCATGTAAGACACTATCACTTTTCTCCAGGCTTTGTGTTAGTTATGTAAACAGGAATAAGGGATGCTGGAAAAGGAACACTTCTTGGGTTATGGTGTAACTCCCCTTTCCTCCAGGCTATCTCCAGTTGGGGGGTCTGTTTGACAGATCACGTAGTGCAGTGATCAAATGTCAAAAGCAGACTTGTAGCCTTTGAAAAGAGCCTATCCTATCTCTGAAAATGTGCCCAGCTTCTTTCCTCACTTAATGCAGAAGGAAGATGGTTTAAATACCCTCATACTGTAGCTGTCAGTGTGGAATTGGCTCTATCCAAGAGCTGGTCATCTCTCTCTCATAACCAACACTCCCTCTGACCTTGAGTAGCCTTTTAAGAGAGGTCAGATTAGTACTTGTGGGAATAATTTAACCCCACCTAGCTAAGGAGTAAGACACAGTAGGAGCACCAATCAATGTCAAGGGAATTTTAACTGTTAAAAACCATATTTAATTTTATTTAACAAATTAAATAGTTTAATTAAAACTGAGAACACACAGTGCAGTTCTAATATACTCCATCCTCCATCCCAATCAATGCCTGTCTCACCACAGCATCTGCATCTCTGCTCTCCGGGGCCCTGGGCCCACAATAACCACCACTCCAGCTTGATAGGCTTAGGTTCCAGTAGCCAACTTTCCAAGGAGAGTGGAGAGTATTTGAATTGCAGGGTTGTCTTAGGATATAATCCTTTGCGTTTCACTGGGAATTGTTCCCTACAGAGGATGGAAGGCTGCAAACCAGCAGGGTTATTATAATAAACAAACAGACATGCAGCTAGGACATCAGTTGAAAACAACCTGGAATATCATGAAAACTTTGTATCCTTTTTGAAAATACCTCTTTGTTCCCCTTTTAAGCTACCCAGCCTGAGTGCTGCACTTGGGAGCCTTGTATAATAGTGGAATAAACCTGCTTTGATGCAGAGCACCGCTATTTAATGTGAGCTACCAATGGCTGTTCCCAAAGTGCAAGCAGATACCAGTTGCATAAAATCACTGCTATCTGGTTTGGATTTCAGCCATTGTACAGAAAGGAAGGGTTTCACAGAAGCAATATAGCAAGGCTTCTATGAATGGAAATTAAAGAACTGTATCAGCTAAAGAAGGTAACTTTTTCCCCAGTGAGTGTTTTTGATAACTACTGCAGCATGGGGTAGGGGGGATCCACAAACAATTTGTTTTTTAAATATTAGGAAATATAAATTTGTCATTAGTTCAATGAGCAATTTTCACCCACTGAAGCTAACACCCTGCAAGAAATATTCTGTAAGTATTTTAATTATATGCTGTTAAGGGCTTAAAAAAAATAAGTGAGTCTCTTTACAGGGTCACATTTTTCCTTAACTCACTTGTGAAGTTGTGCTTCAGACTTTTCCAGAAGAAGTGAAGGTTGGTTAGATTTTGAAGTCTGATCAGATCCAAGCAGCAATCTAGGAAAACAGTTTTTTAAAATGAGGCTGGAGGGGGAAACTGATTTATATTTCCTTCTGTCTCATCTTGCTTGTGTGCCTGAGTGTCAGACACAGAAGCATCACCCAAGAGACTAAAGACTGCTGCTTCCTGCTGACTTTTGATGTCTCTTACACAGAACAATGAAAAAAAACCCCACCCAAGTAACTTGCTCTTGCAGGAAGCAGCTTTCCACCAGTAGGATTTTTGGTGTTTGTGGTGAGGTTATTTTGTCTTGTTTTGCTCAAACATGGCCCCCCCCCCCCCCCCAATCCTTCATGGAGTCAGTAATTGGAGCTATACAGCAGCAGCATTCTTACTGTGTGCTCATCTATAGTAACAGCAGTTTTTGGGCTGCTCCAGTGGTTTTTTATTGGCACCTTGTCACAGCACTGGTTTTTAGCAGTGTCATGATGTGACCCTGAAATGGCTTGAGACTGAAGAACATATTTAAAATCAGACCATTAAAGGAGGCGGTGACTAATAGAAGTGAGTTTGCTCGTTGCTGTATGGTTCCTTCTTTATAGTGGAAAGTAGGCCTAGGGAAGGACTGGGAGACCACAGCAGCCTTCAGCAAAATGCTGAGCAGTTACTTCTTGAGGTAGGGGTGCACTTCTGGGAGCCCCACACCTAATGCCTGGCTCAATCAAGGTGGCACTAGAGACAGGCCTGAGCCAAAAGATTCAGACCCACCCTCTGAAGCTGTAAGAGTTTTGGCTTTAGGGGTCCAATGGGGACCCACTTCCAGTTAGTTTAGTCTGGCTAGTGAACATGGTCACATGCAGTGGAACAAATCACTACAGCTATGCAGAGGTAGGCCAAGTCTATCAGACCACCTTCCAAGCCATGGAGCTGATGAAAGGGGGATGGGTTGGAACGAGAGCGGTGTTACTTGGTGGCTCGCTCTTACCTGCCTTGCTTGTCACCCACCCCGAAACCCAATCTTGTGCAGTGTAATAAATACTGAATAATGTAGGTTCAAAATTAAGGGCAAAGGTGCTGTTGCAGCAGGCAGCTGTCCCCACCATAACCAGAGAGCTGCTGAGGCTGTTGCACACAGATCCAAGGTTCGTGTCTCCCCAGAAGAAAGTGTCTTACTCCTTGTGGTGCTTGTCATCCTTGCTATGAAACCAGCCCCATGGTCTGGAACACAGCTCCAGCTGGGCCTCCTCCCGAGTGCATCATGTCCTGCCCATACTCCTTCCAAGCCAAGCATCCTGCAGGCTCTGTACCTTGTATTGAAGGCGAGGTCAGTGCTACGGTTGCTGTGCTTTTTTCTCTGTTCCCAGAGGGCCCTGTTCTGTTCAGAGTCCAGGAGGAAGGTCAGAAGAGTCTGAGCGGTGCAGGTATGATTTGTTGTTGTACGAACTTGCTTGTTTTTCAATACGTTTAAACACTTGGAAGTCAGGAGTGGTCCTGGCAGCTGCATGAGTCTGGCCAGCTGCCGTAGAGAGGAGCCTACAGGATGAGAGCAAGCTCTGCAAGAGAACCAATGAGCGTGTTACCTCTCTGCCTCAGTACAGTTAGTTACCATCTCCTGCAGCTAGCCCACACCTGTCTAAGCTGTTGCTGCAAGGCTGCTGGGGACTGGTGAATGGAGGACATGATAGCCTCTCTACAAAAACTAGCTACATTTAGAACTGTAATGGCAGTGCAGGCTTTCATCATATGGCCCTGCCACTGTGCCCCATGCAGTCTCTGAAATCTTCAGAGCGCAGCATAGTGGGATTTAGGTGCAGGGTCCACCTGATCCATTATTGCATGGCAAGGTGGTGTGCTAGTGATCAACAGTGTGTATTGTTGTGCAGTAATTTGCATTGTGTACAAGATCTCACTGGAAAGGTTCCTTCTAAACCTTCCCCTCCATCAGCACCACATGCTTTCCTCCTAGCTTCAAGTTCCTTCTCTTTTCTCACTGCCCCCTCAATTAATCATCCTCACAAGACTTTTTTCACCCTTGTGTTCTATTATCATTTCCCTTTCTATATCACCCCATCCTCTACACAGATATCTGGCATTCAGAGAGAGCCTGTTCACACTTTCCTCAAAAAATTTCTCCAGGGCTTATTATTTTCTCTCAGTCCGCTCCTCCCTCGCGGTAGACACAGACGGTGTACCTGTTTGATCTCCGCTCAGTCATGCAGCATCAAATTTCCACATTGGGATCTGTGAAGCCTTTCTTTCCCTCATTCACCAGCACGGGCTTTTCCGTCCTCGTGTGCCAGACTAGAATCTGAACAAAGCCCACAGAAATCATTAGCCACATCTGTGCATATTAAACCAATAGTGCTATTTAACCACATACCCTAGAGCCTAATGGTGCATTCACAGCCTTAGGTAGGTTTGTCTAAGGCTTCATTTGCCTAGGGCTAGTGAACTTTGAAATGCACCATGTGCAGAAATTACCCATTTGACAGTATGTTGTCTCAGGCCATTAAGCTTTTCCTTCAGCTATTTATCAACCGACTTCCTCCGAAGAAGTATCATCCTTTGCACTGATTTGGGGCTGTTGCATCATCACTCTCCAATCAGAGCTCTTGTGTGTTTAGAGGCACACACCACACGATGTGTCTAGGCTGCACTGGAGGTCTGATTTCCCGCTCAGGTGGGTGTGTATGCAGTGGATTTGGGTGAGCCAGCAGACTAAAAACAGAACTGGTAGTTGCCCTGCATAGCCTTAGCCATGCAATCATCAGAGTTGTGCAGGGTACAGCTAGCAGAAGTTGCCACCTGTGCAAATGTGGCTACATGCCTATTTTTCACCCAGCCACTCATTCTGAGCTACTGTAGGGATGCCCCTGGTGGCTGCATATCAAGTCACTGCAACAGTAGACAGTGGGCTGAAAAGAGAGACACCTTGTTTCTCTGTACACTCCTTCATGTAACTACGAGTTATAACAAGCAGGAAACATAGTCAACAGTTCAGGCCCCCATCATGTCTGTGGATGGAAGTCCTGCTAGGTCTGCACCTCAGGGAGGATCATACCTTTGAAAGAGCAGAGCTGGGCTTGTCACATCATTCTGAGCTTTTCTGGGAGCAAGATGGGCAGTCCACTGTTCTTGAGTCTTCTAAGCCATTCCCCCAAGAGCCTGGGCGATTGTTGCTTGGGGATCTCTTTAGCACCCACTGCTGTTCTTCCAGGCATCCCAACTGGCTTCATAGTGGTTGACTGAGGGACATGATGCTCAGAACCACACTTGGCCTTTTGACACGTTTTGGGGTGCACATTAGGCCATTAGACTCAGCCTTCCAACACCCATAAGCTACGTTCCACTGCAACCAGCCGTGTGACTGGGAGCTTGTGTAAACCTACCTGCACTAGAAGTGAGTAGGCCATGGCATGGGCTTCAGTATCACTTGCATTAGATGACTGGGCCCCAACCACTAGGCATATTGGCCCAGACCACACAGCCTCACTTTACTTTTAGTGAGCTAGTAAAAGCACAACTAATGAGGCATGGCTACAAAGCTGACATTCCCTTAGCATCTGTCTATGGTGCTATGATGGAGTACAAGTGCAGCTCACATTAGGTAGACTCTGAATGGAGCCAGCTAGGGTCCCAGAGCAGGAAGCTGCAGTGTGAGCTGTCCAAGCCCTCCTAAAATCCTGGGTAAGGGCTCCGAAGTGCCTAGTGCACGTGGCTACACTTTGTTGCTCTAGGACAGGAGCTAGCTCAGGTATGTCTACATGAGCAGCGCTTGCACCCTCTGACTGCAGTGTAGACGTACCCTAAGAGGTATCATTCCATGCTACTGCCCTGGTTGCCCCTCCACATAGGCCACAGTACGGTGCAGGCAGAAGGCCAGAAAATGCTGTTCCTACACTTCTTTGCACTGCCTTACGGACATTGTCTTAGGCACTGGGCCATTAACTAGCTGGGGGCGCTCTGTTGGAAGAGGCCATTTTAATCCACGTTAAGCAGGGCCCTAACCTGCTGCTGTTAAAGCCTCTTCCCTGTGATCAGCTACACAGTATTAGGAAACAAGTTTGCTGCTCCCAGTTTGATATAAAATGTAGAACTGGATAAAAATAATGTTGCACAATAGGTGAAACTTACAGAATTTTTGGATTGACTGAATTTCTAAAAATGAAAATGGTTGGTGGGACTTTCCTCTGAAAAAGCGATGGGGGCAAAGAAAAAGCAGCTAGAGCTAGACCCTGGTTTATAGTCTGTGACATGTTACATTCAATAAAGGTTACTCCTTTTCTCTCCCCTCCTAGCACCAAAATTGTAATACTAATTAGGTCCCTTCAGAGCTATAGGTCCCTACTTTTCTTACCTGGTTTGCATTGCTAGTTCTTACCTTGTGAGGGCTCCCTTCTTGTTGCTATGACAATACACTGCATGTTTAATCCATGCTTCCATGATCCATTTTGTACTCAAAGATGCTGGCTTGTTTTTCCTTTGACCTGCAAGAGCACGTTTTGCTTCCGAAGGATGAACTCAGCACTTTCCTCTTGCCTGTAGTTAAATACTCAGCACCCTGTTACTCACAGACTTCCAATTAAGCTTAGAGGCCAAATTCTGCTCTGGTTTAAGGAGGTGCACAACACTTACAGCAGAGATGAGCCTATCCCTGTACCTCCAAAAGCTAGAAAGAACCTGGGTTAGGCTGCTTTCCCCACCACTTTGTCAGAGGATGGAAGCTCTGTGTCAACACTTAGCCCTTTTTTCTGTACTGGCCTGCTGTGGTCACAACAATGTAGAGCTTGGAGTCATTTCTGTAGTACTTTCTCATGAAGGTAAAGACTGAAGTTGCCACCTGCCCTCATGTAACTGTGACTGTTTCAGAAACAGGTTAATGAGCCACTAAAAATAACCTGCAGCCCTTGGTACAACTCCTACCACTAAGTCTTTATACCAGGCTCATCTAGGGGGTAGCTGGAGTTATCACCTGGTGTAGAACAACAGTAAAATACAGGACCAGCTTTTCACTATCAGCCACCTATCTTTAACTTTAAAGACAGTGTATTTCCATTGATATATATATACACAAGGAGGTTTTGATCATACATGAAAATACAACCCATGTTATTAATACAGTAGTTCTACAGGCCCTTTAAAGTCTACTCTCATCTCAAAACTTTTCACATTTGTATTAATACTGCATTCTCAGAAGCAACAGCTAAAAGACGATATCTGTCGGCACAATGGCCACTTTAAACAGTACTTCACAAATCACAGTAAGTGTCCCCCTCTAAATATCTCTAATGGATTCATTCATGATTACTTGCAGCTGCATCTCCTTTTACACATGGCTCCAACACTAAGCACAGGCAATAAGTCTGAGTTTAAGAATCAGATGACCTGGGAAAAGAAAAGACTTATTTGATAACCTATCCCCTTGTGCCCTCAGTGAGGATTCTTCTCCACAGGAGAGTCTCAACATATTGTAACAAGGGATTGCAAAGAGTGTAATCTCCACCAGCAAATTCAGTCTCAGAAGCAGAGTGAAACTTGAGGGGAAACAATCCTGAACCCAATTCTCCCATTTCTCACCATATCTTGCAAACCTCGCCAGTTTAATGCAAGCATAAGATTCTATGGCTCATGTCAGCATCTGGAGAATTTTACATGGTGGCATTTTCTATCCCTGCACAGGTGTAAGTGACAATCCCAAGTGAAAGGAGTGGACCACCAGGCCCATCTCCAACATGACCCTAACTTAATGTATTCTAAAGCAGGCATTCAGCTTGTGCCTAGAACGTTTATTGCAGGGGATGTTTTGCAGGTGACCCAGGACAAGTTTGGCATTCTGGACAACCCACTTGAAAAAGCAGTTCACAGCTGTTTGCTCAGATTTTAAAGCACTCTCCCTCTGTAAACATCCAAGATGGCCTATTTTGCTCTGAAAAAGCAAGTCTTCAGCTTCTTGATTACAGGGGAGCAGCTTTTACACACAAGTAACTGCACTGAGAGAGGGAGAGCTCCTAGTGGATGGGACATTGAGGATCCCCAGGTCCTGACCAGAGGCAAATGAGCGAGGCCAAGCTCAGAACAGTGCCTTTAATAGCTGTGACCATGCACAGAGGTTACACTGTCACAAGAGAGATGTTCTTCCCAGCCAGCAAGGCTCAGAGAAGTTGAATTTGGCCCAGAACTGAAGTTTCAAGCAAAGCTTTGGTGGCCTGGAATAGAAAGAGGGCTAAAACCTTCTAAAGGCTTTGTGCTAGGGAAGTAATACCCCCCCCCCCATTTCAGCAGGCAGTGCCCAGCTGCTGGGGTAACTGCACAAGTGCAAGCAAAGCCACTAGTTTTTGAATCTTTACAACTGTTTTGATTTGCTGTTACAGTATGACCTATTCCCATGACTTATGCTCCCCCTGCATTTATTTCCTTCCAGTCTGTAAATTCCCCCATCTTCAAAGCATCTGACGAAATTGGATTCTCTCCCACAAAAGCTCATGCAGTAAATATATTTTAGTCTTTAAGCATCTCAGGACTCCTTGTTTGTTTTATTGCACCAAACGAGTTTTCTCCTTGAAATTGGGATAAGCTATCTTGATGCGTGGCAGTTTGTGACCTAGGAGACAGCACTGGTATCCCCATTAAGAAAAAGCCTAAATTCCTCTAAATTCTGCTTATCAGCAACAAGTGCCTTAGACTAAGTTAGTGTCACACGGCCTCAGGAACTTAAGCTCCAAGCCTTTTCCTCTTCATTATTAAGGAGTCAGGCTCAGCTAGTCTGGTGTCAGAAACCAGAGCATGTGGTCTTGTTGTGACCAATGGCTGCTAGATAGCAAATAATCTGTCCTGAGGATATTTGCAATCCAGCCAAAGGGCAGCCATGAGAGACTGAGGTGGCCTCCCAGTCAGTGGGGAACAAGCAGGGAGGGAGGTTAGGAAGGTATCTCACAGAGGGAAGGAAAGAATACAAATGGAGCTTGTAGATCTGATCTCCTCCTCCATCTGCACTGCAATCAGTGCACACTAACCTAGGAGATCTGACAAGAGAAAAGGAAGTTATTGCTGAAGAGCCCCTGTCCTCTGCTGCTTGCATCAGTGGAAGCACTCTGTCCTACAGCCAGTTTACCTACTGTGTATCTGTGACAGCACAAAGCAGCCAGTTCCTTTCTGCATCTTGGAGAACACTTGGTGAGAACCAAGATTCCCAGATGCTCCATCTTATCTAGCGAAGGGATTTATTTCCCTTCACAGGGCTAGCACAAAATCTTGCAACAGCTGCAAGGTTGTACTTCACCTAAAATGGTAGTAAGGAAGCTCTATTCTTCCCTGTCAACCCCATCCTGTAGCCCTGATGGTCGTTCATCGTACTTACTATGGCTGTATCATCTAATACAAGCTCGCTGATCACAAATCCTCTGCCTCTTTAATTCCTTCCAAAGCAGTAGCAGAACATCCCTGTCCAACACTAGGCAGCAGGCTGGCTCTCCCTTCACTGGCATCCACCCAAACACAGTTTCAAACCCCCAGATTTAGTCCGAGATTGGAGCCTGGTGCATGCAGGCGAGAGACAGGATAAGGGGTAGAAGGCGGGCATGTTGCTGCAGTCACACTGGATGTTTAATTAAATGTGCCTGATAAATTGTTACCCCGGCCCTTCAAAACAAAGTCTGCCTCACCCAAGAACCACGTCTACCCAATCTCCATGGAGAACACTTCATTTCTCCTCTCAGCAGTTGCAGCTCCTGACAGGGATTTCAGGGCTGCCTGTTTCCTTTTGTCTGGAAATTCCTGCAGTGCCTACAGCTATGATCATCATCTTTTTACTCCTCCTTTTTCAGGCAGGTATTGAGCCAAGGAGAGCAACACAAGATTTATTTATTGGCCAATAAATAAAAGCTTTTTGCAGGCACTCAAATTCGTGTGTTTGAGTCTGGTGAGAGTGATGAAAACAAATCCCAGAGCAGCACAGAGGCAACGTCTAAGGAGGCATCTCTGGCAAAGGGATCCAATCTGTCTGGCCCCCATTAACAAATTGTAGCTGGGAGCTTCACAGTTTTTAGAATATTTATTCTCACAACATCTCTGTGAAGCAGAGAAGTGCCATTTTACAGCTGGGAAATGGAGACAAACACACTAACGCCTCAAAGGTATATAGGCACCCAGCTCTTACTGATTTCATCCCACTGACTTCCCAAGGTCCAACTCGAAGTCTGTGACAGACCAGGCAACAGAGTCCAGATTTCTGGTGTCCTAACCACTGAACCCTCATTCCTCTCAGGGCTGGAGTCTGAGTAAGCCTACAACAATATCAGTGAGACTGTGTCATTGTGCCTCTAATTACACTCCTCCTACCCCTGCTGAGACATCAAAGTAAATGGTTCCTATTAAGTTAAAGTTTCCAAGCATACATGGCATGCAAACCGCTCAGCTCTTGTGCTTAGAAAGGAAGGCACATCACATTTATTGCCCAGGGAGTTGGTTACAGTTCTGAGAGTTCTGCCTCCATTGATGTCTCTGTTTACCCCACACTGGGCAGATAAGTTATGTGATAATTGCTGAAAGAAGGCTGGTTACAGCTGGAAGCACAAAGGCAAAGCTAGACACATGAAGTGCTGAGAGTCTGTCAGGATCACACTGTTTCCTGCTCAGAACTAGGTCCCTGTGATATCTCCACTGCCATGTCAAAAAAGGAGCAGCCATCTTCTAATCCCAACCAGTGCCTCCTGCTGCTGCCTCGTCCATTCCTGACTGACAGCGCAGTCTGCATCCTGATGCAAGCAACAAGATTCTCCCCCTTGTCTGGAGATGAAGACTGACAGCATGTCCCACTGTGTCTGGCCTTGTCTGTGCCCCAGCTTCCCCACACAAGGCCTTAGTCTTTCAGTTATCTTCACATCAAAGGCTTCGCTTCTGTGAGCCTGTCTAGAGGCTACATAGCCTATGCTGCACCAGTGTCAGGCTCTAGGTGTTTGCAAAGAAGGTTTGCCGGAGACTGGATTCCCTCGCCTGTTGCCTCCTGTTCATTTACCATTCTAGAGGGTATCAACCTGGAATGTGCGCTACACAGCATGCCTCTCCCCACCCCACCCCCTTCACACCAGCATGACATCTCACTTCTTTCTCATCTCCCTCTGTTCCTAGAACATGTTTCCACACTCATTTCCTTGGTAGGGAGAGCAGCACACATTCAGTTCTGCACAGAGCAGCAGGGAGGGTGTCTAACGCCACTTTCCCAGTCAACAATATTTGCTTCATGCCTCTTCAGCTCCTCCCTGCCACCCGAGCCCCCATGGACTTTTTTCTTCCCAGAATAATGCAGCACATTCTCTTCTTCTTTCACTCCTGTAACATCTTTAGAGAAGCAGGAGCATAGCTGCAAATTTACTTTTGTGTTCCCTGCTATACAAGAAAAAGGGCACCCCACAGAAACCAAAAGGCAGCACAAGGCATATAGGAAATGCTGTTTTAAACAATGCAGAAACAATCTGTGGACCTCACTGTCACAGGACGTTAGTGAGACCACAAAGATATTAGGCATGCAAGGGAATAATAAGGATGTCACCTCCAGTTACTGTACCTCACAGAAACGTTTATAGGTGGGATCTACCCATATGCTTCAGGACAGAAACCAGTCACTAAGTGCCTGGGGTTAGGATGAAACTTCCCCACTAGGTATGTTACTTTGTAACTGTCAACTGAGTGGGTTGTGTCTTTCCTTGAAACACCTGGTACCAGCAGGTGTATGAGACAGGATGCTGGAGTGGACGGGTACTGTGCTAACCCTGAGGAATGGGAGATGGGCTACTGGCCTGGATTGACTAGAGATCAAATCCCACAGGGCAGTTCCTATGCTACCTTTCCAAGGTCCTACATTTCCTCACAGCTGTGGCTGGAGATTGGGAGTGGATCCTTGCATCTCACATACCATAAGGAGTCCATACCTTAGTGCAATTGGCAGCTTTTGGCTCAAGATCATTCAAGGTCACTAGTTCCCGGAGAAGGCTGCTCTCTTGGTAGCCACCCTTCACTCCTCGCAGTTTGAAGTAAGCCTGAGATCGCTGGAGTATCAGCCTGAGGTTCACAGCAAAGCCAGCCATGTCAATAGCAAAGGGGCGATGGGGGTCAAAAACGGTCTTCCAGCCATACACCTTTCCTGCTGCATTCACCTTGGGTGACTCATAGCGCAAGCCACCCACGAAGGCCACCGGCCATACTGATACCTTTCTCGTGGTGCGCATCTGGGGCCAAAAGAGATAAGGAAACAGTGAGTGCATGGGGTCTGGGAGCGAGGAGGGACAAGACACCCCTTCTGACAGCTGCTAACAAGTACTTAGTGCCCTACACGCCAACATGCAGCAACAGTCCTCAGCAAGACATCTAGCCCCCAGAGCTCTACATGTATCAGACCTACCTTATGAAGCAGGTAAAGGCTGGTGGACACACAGAAGCAAAGCAGTATAAATATACATAAATGAGAGTCACGAATCCTAGATTCTGTTCCCAGCTCTACATCAGGCTCCCTTTGTGACCCTGGTCATAAATTTGACCCCTGTGTGCCTTCATTTACCCAACTGTACAAGAGGATAAGTGCTCTGGAGAGTCTCAGTTAAAGATGCTAACATATATACAGATTAGCTGTTATATACTAATTACTTGCTCTGAACCCTCAGTGTACAGCCAAGGTTCAATGCAAGGAACCAAAGGCAGCAAATCAAAGTTACATCCAAGTTTTAAAATGTGCTTTTCATTCAAAAAGCTCAAAGCATTTCACAAAGGTGGGTCTGTATCATTACCCCCTTTTCACCAATGGGGAAACAGAGCTTGTCCAGTGTGTCAGCAGCAAAGCTAGGAAGACAAGAGCTCTAGAAGCTAAGGTATACAGGGGGATTAGCATCAAGTTACATTCGCTGTAGCCTCCACTCAGTCACCCTTCATGGGAAGTGGCATAACACTACGTTTGTTTGGAATGAAATATTATGAACATGGCTCTCAAATGAGGCATGGTTAAGAAATTTGGCTCCCCAGTAAACTCCAAGCAAACAGGGCAAGAGTTTGCAGCCATTTATCTGGTCTTGTCTCTGCTCCCGTCCTCTGCTTTTGACCCAGATACTTGCATCAGGGACTTCCCAGAGCTAATCTCATCAGTGCTAATTACAGCCAGAGAGACCAGAAGAGTTGAAGGCACTTGCCCTGTGCATTACACACATGCTAATAACACCACCCCTTATCTACAGGGACCAATCACACGTTATTGTGCAGCCCATTTCAGAGGCTGCCTGGTGCCCCATTGCAGCTAGCTTTCAGGGATAGGAAAGGCATCCATGAACAATGTCTTGCTGATTAATAAAGGGGCCCTAATGCTTTCTTAACATGTAGTGGTCATTTCAGGGTGCCACTTGGTGTTGTAAGGAAGCTATCCAGCATTCAGGCTAGTCTGCCTGCAGTCTTTTATGTACACACCTCATTTACTGAACACTTTGCTAGAGAATTTAGGTCTGTGCCAAATGGCCAAGAAAAGAACCTTACCCTTGATCTCAATACACCAGTGTGCAAATGAATCCAAGCTACAACAGAAGAAAGAAAGGGGGAGGAATAGGCACCATGATACCATGGTGATGGATGCAGTGTATTCACCTTGAAAGAGAATGAATAAGGGGCCTTCAGTCATGACAACCGGTTAATGGGGAGTAAGGGGATCATCATTATCTTGTGCTGCAAGAGCTTCAGAGAGTGGAAAGCAACAGATCATCTCAGGTCAGTGACTGCCTTGGAAAGAGGGAGGGATCATCTAGACTTTAAGGGGTGTAGAACTAGCAGCAAAGGGGTGAAACTAAAAATAGCACTATGCTGGTCAGGTTTCCAAAGCCCTTTGCAAATGTTAATTGTGTCTCACGACCTGACCCACGTATCTTTTATCTGTTGAGACGCTATCGCCAATTTGGCATTTAAAACAATAGCAAGTTTAGGCTAAGCATAAAGAGATGTTTCCTAACAGCCTCCAAGGGAAGTGGTGGAAGCCCCAGTCCTTGAGATGTTAAAACTAGACTCTAACATATTACAGGGAAGCAGCAGTCCTCCCTGCTTATGGAGGCAATGATGTTTCCTACCCATAAAGTCTCTAGTTCCCCCATGAGGTTTTTCCTGTGTGCTCGTCAATGGCCTGTTTTCTGGGGCTGATTAAAAGCTGCAGTGTTGGGAACATAATCCTGTCTCCCCAAAGACACAGACTGTCTCCTAGGGACTCTAAACCCTGAGCTGCCGGCTAGATGCAAGGCTAAAGACTTGAAGCCTGTTTTGAAGTAACATAAATACGCACCAAACAAATAGAATTCTTCCCTTGGGAACATGCTCTTTGTGCTGGAGGCAGAGACCATGAAATAAACGCCATGCAGACTTTATTCTGAGCTCTCTGACTTCAGTCATTACTGCTCACCCCAGAATTATAGAAATGCAGAGCTAGAAGGCACTATGAGAAGTCATCCAGTCAGCTGTCTGCGCTTAGGCAGGATCAAGTAAATGTAGAGCTAGACCAGCCATGTCAAGTGTTTGGCCAATATATTCTTATCCAACAGCTAATGATGGAAGTTTCACAGCCCGCCTGGGAAGCCTGTTCTGGAGCTTCAGTACCCCTATTGTTTACAAGATTTGCTTAATATCTAACCTAAATCCTCCTAGCTGCAGATTATGCCCATTACTTCTCATCACTTTTAGTAGAGGTGAAGAATAATCGATCACTGTCCTCTTTACAGCAGCCCTTAACATATTTGAAGACTGTTATCAGTCCACCCTCAGTCTTCATAGGAATACCTATGCTTGTTCTTTGTTTTAAAACTTCCTCATAGGTCAGGCTTTCTAAACCTTTTATCATTTGCTCTCCTCTGAATTCACATCACCCTTAATTTCAATGAAGGTGGCATCATTGTTCCATGGTGTAAAACATTGTGAATAAAGCCTTTTTAAGGCTCAGTTCAGCATTGTCTCTTGAAAAAGAGTGATGTCTCCCAATTGCCACTAGGTCAACACACCTACAGGTAAGGTCCAGACAGACAGATTGTGGATCAGACTGGGTTTGATGCTTATCTACCATAGCATAGATGCGTGTGCATGCATGTATACCCACAAACATTCAAAGCAGACAAGAATTGTTCGTGAAGAGAAATCATGAAAGGACTTGGATAAATTCAGTCCTCTCTCAAGCATCTTCTGGAAGGAAACAGTGGAAGATGTCCAGGCTGAGATTTAAACCGTATCTCCCAGTTTAGTCAGAAAAACTTGGGAGCCCATTTCTCTGGATGCTGCAGAAGCAGCAGCCCCTAAGGCAAGTGCTTACATGTCTTACAGCTTAGGATTGGTCAACTCAGTGGCAGAGTGAACAAGCAAACAAACAAGCATTGACAAATGCCTGCTTCTCATGCATGTGCTGCAGCCTGGAGAGACAATGACACAGCATGTTCCTGAACAAGATTTCCTGCAAGCACAGCCATTGTACTGCCCAATTTTGCTCAGAGAACATTGGAAGGGCTCTATTTAACCTGACAGAGGCCATGGATCAATGCAGAGCAGGCTCTTGCCAAAGTCCTATAGACAGTGAGGTGGAGGCAAATAAAGAGCGAGGGAAGGCGGGAAGACCCTGTGATGTCTAAGATATGATGGTACATGGATTAACGAACAGTTAGATGTAGTGTAATTGGAAGATGCCACAGGTAGGGAACCAGGCCAAAATTCCCCGTGAGGGAGTGGGACGCACAAAGCCAAGAAACAACTTAAGTCGCACGTAAGGCCTGTTTGGAGTTTGGTGGGATGTAAGTGGCACACATGTCTTGTGCTGGTGCGCTGCACAAGAGACACATCACCCTCACTGACCAAGAAAGCATAATGTAGCTTGACAAGGGAAAGCCATCTTCCAATACATGCCAACTGAATAAGGGTCAAGGACTTCTACGCCGCTGTCTAGGAAGGGGTACAAACAACTGGTCAAAAGCAGCAAAAGCTGTTCCCAAACCAAATGGGAACTGAGAGATCATTCAAATTAGGCCTGGACCACAACTGCCAGTTGTTTGAAACCTTCTGCTTCAATGAATCCCTTGGCTCCCAGTCCTGGACTCAAACCACATGCCCATCCTGGAGCTCTTATTCATCAGAATAGCCCCAGTGGCTTCAGCTCAACTACTCACATAAGTAAAGGTAACAATGTCAGGCTTTTAGCGCATTCTTTTGACTCCCTTTCATCTCCCATAGTTTACAATGTCACCAGCATCCGTTGAGCCTATTGCCTTGGATGTCACTGCAGCACATCCACTGTACTGTATCTATTTGGTGAAATCGGTCATTCCACAGCTGCCCTTAACTTGCATAGCTGCGTTCCAGCCCTGCAAGCGTCTCTTATACAGTCACTGTTTTAAGGACATTAGAGTTTTTATTCCAGCCACCCAGACCTGTTTCACACATGGACACTCACTTCTGCTTCAGCCCAGACAAACCAATGAAGATTTCGCCCTGGATGCATTTTCTGACAGCACTAATTAAGCAAGAAGCAACTGTAACTCACACTTCTAGACCTTTACAAAATGGAGAAATAGGGGACTGGAGAAGCCAGCCAGATGACTGTATGCTGAAAAGCCAAGATGGAGACAGGCAGGCTGCCATTTAAGACAGTTAAGAGCACGATCAATGTGGTACTGCCCTCAGCTCCCACTGAAATCAGTGAAATAGACAGTCAAAGCGAATAGCATAGGTCTGCTGGGAGCAAGAAGTTCTTAGGATGAAGCAACACAGGCCCCGGGCTAATTTGAAAAAAGTAGTGACTGAGAATCACAGTTAGAGAGGAGCAATTAACACAAAAAACAAAAGCCCACACTAAAATATCTCACTGTGACCAAAAACAGATTCTGTCTCATTTCATTTGTTTCAAACCCACCCCCCAAAAAACAGAAACATTTTGGTTTTATATTTTATAAATGAAACTTTTTGATCCAAAATGAACCTTGGTTTTGGAATCTCCTACAATTTTTTTTTATACTTTAAAAAAGCGTGAAATCTAGAACATTTTTTTTCTAGCTTTCTGATTTACCAAAAATTTATATTCTATATATTTCCAGTTTACCCCAAAGTGAATTTTTGGTTTTGATTTTTCAATACTACCACCAAACTGATCAATCAGTTATTCACACAGCTCTGGTCACCAAATCCTCCCTAATGCCAGGACACTTAAGTGACTCCAAAATGACAAACTCTGCAGCTGACACGAATGACAATGCCTGGTGTCTGCCCCCAGATCCACACACCCTCAACCCAAATGTGGAGTATGCACTGATTTCCCCATGGTCCCTTTGATATTAGCAAATGTGCCCCATTTTCAAGAACTAGTGCCCAGGGCATGGCAAGAGGTGGTTTAAAGGGCAAGGGGGCGAGTTTAACATAAAAATGAAGGGACAATAGCAGGTGCCTTCCTCAGGAGAGCACAAAATTGTATTCCTTGCTGGCTCACTGACTCCTCATGCCTGCTACTATGAACCACAAGCAGTAACTTTGTTATGGATGCTCCTGAGCTTGGCCTCTGAGGACCTTCAAGGAGGCTTGTAAGCTCAGACTGATTTGCCGGCAGCAGGAATTGAGGGGATCATAACTCGGCTGAATGGGCCCTGCTTGTGTCTTACCTCCTCAAAGAGCTCCAGGCTGTAGGTGTTGTCGTCATCGGCAAAGTAAACAATCCCAGGCTGGCTACTGTTTTTGTTAAAGGTCTCTCTCAGCCACCGCAGGGCCAGGTTCCTCTGCATGGTCCCACGGGGTATCCGGGGGTCCCGCATGTCTCCCCGCAGCTTGTAATTGCGGGGTGTCTCTACATTGAGGTGGGTGTAGTTCAGCCCCGTGTCCCGCAGCAGTCGGGTGACGAGAGGAGTTCGCCTCTGAGAGTCCTCTACCAGGATCCAGTGCAAGTTTGGCACATGTAAAAGGGTGTTGGCCAGGCGCGTCAGCTCTGCCTTTTGCACCGGCCGACTGTAAGTAGGGGTGATGACGTGGATGGTGGGGAGGGTGTCTGACCATGGGGGTGGGCGTGTGTAAACATATTCTGTCCTCACCACCTCCACAATATCACGGTCAGACAGGCAGTACTCCTTTGAGTCTGAACCTTGGGCCAGATCGCGCCTGGAATCGCCACCATCATCTGCAGAAGGGTGTGAGAAAAAGAGAGCATACATAGTCAGTCCTAAGTCTAACAGCCTTCTCTTCACCACTCCTTTGCAAAGCCAGCAGGCAGCTTGCTAGCAGTGGAAGGTCACCCTCCTGGTCTGAGAGCAAAGGAGACAAGCTGGAAAACAGAAGCCTTTTGCAGGAAACAAGAACCCACAAGAAAGATTCCAGCTCGTGAACTACCCACACAGGCAAAGGTCTGGCAGCTCCAGGCTAGCAGGAGGGAACTACTCACAGAAACAAGTGAGAGTGACATATGGGTATAGAATAATACTGGTAGATACCCTGACGCTGATTCAGTGCCTCCCATCCCAAAGGATCTAGCAGAGCAGCTCCTACCACAAGGACAGGATACTGCAACTGTGTACCAAGGCTTAGCAACAACTCAGGGCAGCCGGAGAAGAATCTCTTAACCAAAGGGAGCTGCAGACACAGTCAAGGGTCAGCAGAATGCATTACCTAAAGCTGGGATTTTGCCAGCGAAATACTGTATCTCCATTTATGGGGTGCTCCTTAAATCCAGGCACCTAGGAGAGATACTGAGATGTGTCACCTGTTCGTGTTCGCACTGCTTTGAAGTAGGTCCCAGGACAGCCTAGGGTCTTTTAAGGCTGTCTCTTACTTAGCTGTTGCCAAGTCCTGGTCAGACATATGGAGGGGATATCTGCTGGACATTGTAGATATGACTAATAACACCACGACTCTTGCAATGGTAGAATAAATGACCAGGGCTCAGAATCACCTGCCACGAGGTTCACTCTACACTGGCTGAAGCAAGGTGCACCCTCACACGGAGACTTAGCTGAATTCAATTTGTACCTTTTTTAAAAAAATAATGTTGATGGATATAATCAATTTTATTTTTAACTTTTTTTTTCCTGATTTGTATCTATTAAAAGTTTCCAGTTGCAGGAGTCAGAATAATTACTTAATGACAGAAGACGTTGGGATTCAAAATGGCAAAGCTCTTTAACCGTTAAAATACATATGGTCAGCATCACATGTCAAACTGTACAAAGTAAATATCCTTAAATCTAACCAATAATTTCTCAAGCAGCATTCTTCTTACTTTGCTTATATTGTCTACATTTCTATCATTATGGACAGAAACACTGTTTGTGTGTACAATGAAACTGATGTTTACCGATAAAAAAACTAAATCCTTCCATCTACTCCTGTATTTGCCATTTCCAGGGTACTGCAGCCCTGTCATCATTACTGTTAAGAAAGATCATCATCTATAATTACACCAGGAGTGATAAAAATTAATAAGATGTCAATGCTTTTGGTTCAGGATATAAGCCAGCCATCATCTGAAAAGGATGTTATAATAGTCTGTATGGAATTTCTACACTTTCCAATAGTGGCTAGTAGCAGACGATGAAGAATACACAAGTAGATAAACTATAGGTCTGACCCGCTAGGATAACTGCTGCATTCTTGGCATATCCTTCTATGTTACTCCTCATAATCCATCAATCTGGATCTTGGGCAAAGACCACAAGTGACTTAAGACCCAGTATCCCAAGCTGCTGAGCATCCTCAGCTCCAGATTAAACATGTGGGTGGGTCGGATGCTCTGTACCTACCAGGATAAGGTAAAGATAGTTTCTAAGATAAACTGCATCCACTTTGCACAGCCCAACTGTCTGGCAACATGAAACATGGGAAACAATTCACACCCTGAAACAACTGTATTTGCAGTTTGTAAACCTATTTTGAAGCACAGAAGCAGAACATCATTAGAGAGGAACCTGGCCTGGGCACATAGGATGCATTGTCATCACCTGTGGATCAAGACTTCAGCTTTAATTCCTCTGGCACTTCTACTCCTCATGCACCATGTTATCCAACACTAATTTGCTCTTCCCTTCTCTGGCACCTCCCATTCAAGCCTCTCAAAGATATTTTACAAATATAAATGGATTTATGCTGACAACGCTTTTCTCAGGCTGGCCACTTTCTTCATCCCCATTTTACAGGTGGGGAAACTGAGGCATAAAATGGAAGCATTTTGCCCAGGGTGCCACAGTGAGTCTGCAGTTAAGCTGGGAAAAGGAACGATTCCCTATCCTCTACCACAACCTCAAGGCCACCCTTCTACATTACAGGTCACTGCTCAATCACCAAAGTGGATCCTCCTGTTCAGGGCCCTGAGCTGAGTCTAGAAGGATAGGGAAACAGGATCTCTTTTTCCCCTTAACATCATCAACACTCATTTTATTTTCAGTATTCCTCCTTTTGCTGCACCAGAATCACAGCTATTGGGGTGAGCTCTTGCCCACTTGACTTTCTCATGGTGGTGTCAGCTGTAACTTCTCCCAATTTCTGTGACAGAGTCATACAGGGCCCCCTTCTCCTAAAGGTCATTTAAGGGCAGAGGTGAAGCCACTCACAAGGTCTTTGAGCTGCTGGCGATATAAACAGCACAGACTAGAGTAAGGCAAAGCCACAGCAAAGAAAGGGGAGAAGGGGACCTGGAGGACACTGAACAGAGACAAGGGGAAGAGAGCATAGAGCAAGGGCAAGAGATGGGGAAATGGAGCTTAGCTTCCTCTCTATAGATACCCCAGTGCTCCTCTCCAAGAGGGAACCCAGGAGACAATGTGGCCCTGCAAAAAGGCAGACAGACACTAGCAAGTGTGTTGAGTGAGGGGGCATCTTCCTGATGCTGCTTGTGCTTCCTTGGACATTGCTGTCACTCTGAAAACTGAGCAAAAATCCATCTGCCAGAAGCTGAACAAAGTTACTCCATGGTGTGGGAACTGAGCAATTTAGAATTCACCTCTCTTGCACTTCTGCTCCTGATGGTGAGCTAAGCAGGGAGCCCTGAGCTTTCCCTCCTCAAACCTGTGCATCATAGCCAAAGGCCCTTGGGCTCAGGAATGCACTAACCAGCCTCCCCCTTCAAGTCCACTGCTCTTTGCTACTGGCTTCCTATGAGCAGGAAACAGTCACTGGGCAATGGTCCACATCCTCATTCAAGTGTCTGATGATGTAGGATTTTCTCCCACAAAAGCTCATGCAATAAATAAATTTGTTAGTTTTTAAAAGTGCCACAAGACTCCTTGTTTGTTATCCTCATTCAAGGTGCCATCAGATGGACTCTGTTTATGACCGCAGGAGCTATTCAGTTCCCATCAGTCAAGTACCTCGCTTCCAAGCCACAGGATCAGTAGCTTAGTAAGAATCCCTCAAGTTCTGGGCTCTTCTTGTAGCAGAACAGTGGAGGCTGCTGCCTGAGCATGGTGGGCCATAAGTGGAGATGAGCATGGTTGTCATGAAAGAGATGGAATGAGACATGGGGAT
This sequence comes from Podocnemis expansa, assembly GCA_007922195.1. Taxonomy (NCBI): domain Eukaryota; kingdom Metazoa; phylum Chordata; order Testudines; family Podocnemididae; genus Podocnemis; species Podocnemis expansa. The sequence continues at coordinate 18,509,667 of ML682025.1, forward strand.
GTGGCACGGGCTGATCGGTTTCTCTCACCCTTGTGCACTGCAAGCAGTGGAGCAATGGTGCTCTGGTGCCAGACGGTGATTAACAGTGTCCAGGGCAGAACTATCAGCACGATAGCCAGGATGTCTCTTCTCTTCGGCATCTCCAAGACTGACTGGACCCACAGCTCCTCATTACCTGACAGCGAAAACCCCAGAGACAGAACAGCAGAGCACATGGAGAACAGAAATAAATGGGCAAGAAGGAACCAGGACAGAGACAGAGAGCAGCAAAGGCGTCACGGCTCGCAGATCTTACCAGCGCTCACAACCCACCCATTGCAGAAGCAGGTTCGGGGGTGCAGCGGCTGCACAGGCTGGAGACGCTTTCACAAGGCGTTGCAGGAGCCGCTGGTGGGAGCTTCAGGGACCCCTCAGGAAGGAAGCCTGCAACACAAAGCAAAGCAGAATAGGCAGAGAGAAGTTCTGGGGATAACTGCCAGGGAGGTAGGAGAAGCACTATCTGGGTGTTCAGGGTTTTGCATTCCCACTGGTGCTCCCAGAACAGCCAAGCAAGCATCAGCTTGCAAAAAGATAGTGTAGTGCATCTGAGCCATGCACCAGGTGAGAGATGGCTCCCTGGGCAAGAACTCCCAGATGTATGAATTTCAGAGCACATCCAGCAGGCAACAACAGGAGTTGAGGCCTGTATTTGCTTTTGCTCCCCCGCAGGAACCTAACAGCAGTACAACAGCCTGGATGAACTCCAAACAGGTACCTCACATTCTGACAGCTACAGATTTTCAATATGCTTTGCTACCAGCTATCTCTAAAAGACGAAAGCAGCAGGGCCTGGTCAACGAGAAAAAGGGCTACCTTCCCTCCCCGTATGGTAACTGTTCCCAGCTTTGCACAGAAAAAAGGAGAAATCCAGCAATACCCTCAGCAATGGGGATCACTAGACACTTTGGAGGCAACAATACCTAGCCCTTTCCATCTTCAGAGCATCTCCTGTCACTAGCTAAGACTCAAGAGCCCCCTCTGAGGTGCTATTCCCACTGTACATGTGGGGAAACCAAGACCTGGAATGATTAAGTGACTTGCCCCACAAACCAGCAGCAGAGGTAGGCTCAGAATGAAGGAGCTGCCCCCAGTCCTGTGCTCTGCACTAGATATGTTACTCTCCACCAGGTGGAGGGCTCTTCACAGAATCCAAATCTTCCCCTACCTGATGAGAGCGCTTTGCTCAGATGCTACTGGAGAGACAGCTGCAATGACACAATTTACTCTGCACTCCTTGTGTCACTATAACTATCCCAGAGCAAATCTCCTGACCCATTTCTGTCCCCTAGATGAAATTATTCCTTCCAGTCTCCTGCAAACTTGTTGTGCATTCATTTCTTCCCTTTCTGAACTGACAGGACTGGAGTATATTAAGCTGCCACAGTGGCTTAGTCTGATTCTGAATAGAGGCACACACATTTTAAGCAGACTGTATTTTATCTGGGTGTTATGCTGGCAAGCAGCATACAGCACTTAGCTGACACATGCAAGCTGGACGGTTTGCAAACAAAGAAAGCAGTTTAGTGCTCTTGCTCCCTAGGGGAAAATGCATTAGCCAGCCACAAAAACACCTGCATTGCAGGTGAAAAGGGGCACCCAGGGAATACCCTGGCTAAGACAGGTTCTGATTCAGGATGAGTAGCACTGGGCTCAGGGAAATATCAGTTGCCTATATAGCAAAACATCTGCCTGGTTTGTTTTACTCCTTTATTACTGTAAACTGGAGCCCTCACCTTGCCCATGTTTTATGCTAAGGTGAGCCATCTTCCCCCCCATTGTGCTGGGGCATTAGGATAGCTACAGATGCTTGTATGCAAGCCATGAACTGCATATTGATAAGAGTTCTCATTGTTGGGATACTTTCTATGGTTCATTACAAAGACCTCGTAGGGACCTCAAGGATAGGGTCTGATCTGCTGGTCCATATTGCCAAAGAACCAAGCCCTTCAGAAGGACTAGGGTTCATATACTAGGCCTCATACCCCTTATCATGGACTGCATTCTGTATAAGCAGAACCGCCACCTATCCCATAAGGTGTGTGCTAGGAAAAGGACAGACCTCTTCAATAACATGCAAAGGGCCTGTGAAGGATCAGACAAATTGCAGTCAGGGGGTGGCAGTGGATGCAGCCAGCCCAACAGGGTCTACAGAAAAAAATAAACATCTCTTTTAACCAAGCTTCTCACTGCTTGTCATCATACACAAATAAGAAAAGGCCTTCACAGCCCAGTTCCAAAGTGGAGTCCGCTTTGTATGACCAAACACACTCCTAGTTGCTCAGAAAGTGCCTCCTTCAACCAAGATCTCTCTCGGTACCAGAGAGCAGCTTCATTCAGATTATGTATGGGGGGGGGTGCTCCTTGCCAGCTCAGTTTTCCCTTTCACACAAGCAAGCTCTAGCTCCTGCTGATGGAGTCTCCCCATGCACACAGCACCACAGTTGCCTCATCCCCTCATTCTTGTGGCTTCCTGAACACAGGACACAGAGCTCTGGGATCATTAACCCTCTGACTGCCAGCTGCCGGGTGGCATCTCTGCACCCAGTCAAAGCCATAACATCTGCTCTTCAGAACACATTCACAGGGCCTCCCCATACATTGTATGCACTGAACAGGTCTTGTGGCGTGCTGCTTGCAAGGGATGAACTCCTTGCTCAGAAGAGTACCTATGCTGTGAACACTCTGAGAAACAGCTGGTACCATAGGAAAGGGAAAAATAAAAATAAAAAACCTGACATACTAAGGAGCTTCTGAGAGCCAACGTTCAGCAGCTGACAACAGATCACAATGGGTGGTGCACAGAGTAGCTGCCTCTTAATTCAGTACTCTGGCCTTAGAAGGTACAGGAGGAAGATGCAGTTCCCAGAGGGGATGGCTCTGTTTGAGTGGTCCGGATTAGCCCTGTGAAGATGTACCTGGGGGTTGAGTGGGGTAGTACTTGAGCACCTAGCCCACCCATGCCACACTGCTATTGTTAATGCATGAGCCTGACTGGAGTTCATGCATGTATCTACCAAAGTCAGGAACCACAGCTCCTAGGTACTGTGTGGATGGACCCTACAGGGCTTTCTCCACTCGCTGCTTCAGAGCCAATTTGTCACCATCCTACTGAATGACGGACAAACCCTGAAATCCATACAACTGCTGATGGGCAGGAAAGGCAGCGGGATGCTGGACTGGTTCCCCTACCATTGACACGGAGGAGAGTGCATGCCAGCTATTTCTGCGTGGCCTTATTCAGTATTGATTGCCTATGACTGGCTGCAGACTGCTTAACAGTGCCCCAGTCAACTGTCTATCACTCCAGCTCTCCAGCAGCCTGAGGTCAATGCAGTCCGCCCCATGCCGAGTGGGGATAACTGGTGGGTTTGATTTGCATTCATTCCTGCAACAGCAGCTGAGGGCAGAGAGTTCACAGGCACTGTGCCACAGAAAACCCTTACTTCCTTAATAACCCTCAACTCCACTGGGCTCCTGTCAAGCCACGAGTGCCTCTGGGTCTCCACGTTATTTAGATAGTCACTGTGAATGGGCACTGGCTATCTCATCACAAGATCTTTCCGTCCCTAAACACTTCACTCTCCATCCTTACAGACACATTTCTAGCATATAACCAGGCCAACTGTCTGGCTTTAAGCTGTGCAGTTCTGGTGTTTTGGTAACACTCATCCCTGTCCAGTACCAGTCATCTGCTCTCAGAGCACACTGCCTGTCACCAACGGTGGCATGATCTCACATGCACTGTGTGCAAGTGAGGTTACACCACCTGGAAGACACCATTTTGCAGAGTGGATCACCCCGCCCTGCCAGCATGACATGCCATTCCAGATGTACTGGGGTGTCTGGTGTTCTGCGGGTGCACCAGTAGCCACCTAGTCTAGCACAGCTGGAACAGCAGCTGTGAGACACACTCCCTGGGGAGGAGGCTTTTCAGATGGGACCAATGATACTGACTATGATCATCCACTCCTCCCTCAGTCTCCTCCCATCCTGCCCCTTCCCCAAACTATGTATGGGAAAAACTTCAGCCAAGTTCATGAAGTTGCCACCTTAGCCTCTTTTAACCCCCTCCCTGAGATGTTCTTACACTGCAATACCGAGTGGTCACTCCCATCTGGCATGGGTTAGGGACCCAGGTAAAGGAGAGCTATTTTTCTGCTCAGCTGTTCATTTCTCTGGTACCTCATCCTCCTAACCATCCTCACCGTGTCTGTCCATTTTGTTCACCTGCTGCCTCCCATCAGATACCTAGATTGCAGGGACCCTCTCCTTTGTCACTTGTCAGGACAGCATCTGGCACAAGGGGGCCTTGATCCTTGACTGGGATTGCTAGACACTAGCAAAATAATAATGGGAGTGTAGGCTGGAAAGGTCATGATAGGAAAAGAGCACTGTGAAGAAACAGTCAATCTAGAAGTGAGTAACCAGATGCAAAACAGGGCAGAGAGAATGCACCGCCACTCTGGCTGGGTTCCCCAAGTCTAGCAAGGGCAAGGGAAGGGTACCTCAATGACAGCCTGCTTATGCTTCCTTCCTGTTAGCAAATGGGTTAGCATGGGAAAGAATCAATCTGGCTGTAGGATGAATTCCCCACCTAATGTTTATTATTCAGATTCAGAAAGCCAAGTCTTAGGCACACACACAGACAATGTTCACTATTTCCCCACTGGAGAGCTGTTACAGTTGGGTGTCCATTTGTTTTCTTGGACCCTGGGTATCCTCTGGGCTCCCAGTCTGTAGCCTTTATTTCAGGGGTCTCAAAGTCAAATCACCATGAGGGCTGACTGAGGACTAGTAGAGGGCTGCATGAGGACTAGTACATTAGCCTGAGGACTGCACCACTGAAACATTTTCATACAATAATATTGCAAATATCAGTAACAATCGTGTCACTGCGGGCTGCAGGAAATAGCTTTAGCGGATGCATGCGGCCCACAGGCCACGTGTTTGAGACCCCTGTCCAGTGGCCTCAGCAGCCAGTCAACGCTCAAGAATGCTCCCTGTCTTTCATTCTACAAAGAGGATATTTGCTCAGTGCTATTCAAGTAATCTGATTTTACAGACTACCTTGAAAAGTTTGTGTGAAGGATGTTATATGAAGTCATCTAGGGCACCTGCAAATGGTGTGATCAACAGATCTGAAACAAGATTACTCAAGGCCATCAGGCCATGGTTATGCAGTTGAAAATATCAATGCAGAGGTAGATCCACTGAATAAAATAAAGCTACTCTGCCTGTGCATCATCTGTGATCCACCCATTGTAACAAATCCATGGCCATCAAATACCATACAATGGCTGGCATGCTGTACAGTAGGGCCACGTATGGAGACAGCTGCAAGAGATTTAGACCCTGCTGCTCCAGAAGAACAAGGCCCTGCTTCAGCACCCCAAAAAGGACAGGGTGACTTGAATTAAGGATGTTCTGTTAGCCATTAGCTGCAAAAAATACAACATTCAAAAGGAAATGAACATTTTTCATGTTATTTGAAACTTTCCCAAAGTATAGCTTTATTTTTCAGCAAAGAAGGTCAAAATAGGAATTGGTTTAATTTTCAGTTTCAGGTTTGGATTTTCCCGCTCTCTTTCCTTTCTCTCTCCATTACTCTCTACCCCCCAAACAGTGCTAGAGAACAGAGGAGAAAAGAGAAAGTGGGTTCCCCACCCTCACTGTGAAAAATGAAGATAAAAAATTGCTCTGGGGGTTTTTGAAAACTGAAATGAAACAGATTTTCACCTCAAAAAAAAAAATATATATATATATATTTTTTGGGTCAAAAGTTTCAAACAAAATGCAAGTATTTCTTTTGGGCTGAGAAGCCTTTGGCAAAAATACATTTTGACCTGCCACAACCATGACTATGACACATGGTGGTGTAGTTGTTGTTCCTTCTAGTAGGGAGCAGCAGTGTGTATAGTCAGTACATTACAACACTGAAGAGTAATTAAACACCAAAAGAAGTTTTTTTGTTTTGTTTTGAAATACTGACTTTACCTGACATCAGCTGTGTCACTTATTCACTTCTGAAACATGGCTACTTCGATATCCAATCTGGTTTATAGTCACTTTCACCTGCACAGTCCTAATGCTATAATGTTTGGTTTCCTGGTTTGCATAGGGGAACCTTTATGGGAAATTAATATAAAAAGCATTTAACAGAATTTACATAAATCACTTATTGCTGCAAGATGAAGCCAAGAGCTTGGCAGGACTGAAAAAATGAGTGGATATTTATCTGGATAACAAGACGCACCAGAATTACAATATATACACTATTTAAAAACAACCAACCAACCAATTTTGGAAGGGACGCAAGCCTTCATTCTTCAGGGCATGAACCAACTTCTAACAACTAGGGCCTAGGAAGTAACTTGCCCTGGTGTCAGGTTATCCCACAACTGACATTGTGAGGTTCTGGCCACCATTACAGACAGAATGCCAACTCAGAATGTGCTCTGTTCAGTGCTGATCACTATATTACACCCAAACCACTTCTAGTCACAGGACAATTTGAAAGTTAGTTTTTCTTACAAAACCTGCCTTTGGGGCCAAATGTGATCTGGATTCCCTGTTACCAAACAACATTTTAAATTAAACTGACATTTCTGAGTTTCCTGTTTTGTACAGAAGATGACTTTGGGGGATCAATTAGGAAAATCAGATGGTAATTCCTAGGTCTAATTTTCACAGACTACATTCAGTGATGGTACAACTGCAGTGGACCAGTTTCACTGGTAAAATTCCTCTTGGTTTCAGTGAGAGAGCTGCACAACAGGAACTGACCCCCAAACTTCAGTAGAGTTGAACATCAAGCTACATCATATCACTTTGGCACTAAAATGCTGCAACTCAATAGGACTGTAAGGAGCCCTAAGATGTAACATTAGCTTTCACCAAGAGTTAGTCCAAAAGGTGAGATGGGAATAAATTCTTCCATTTCAATGGCATTGTTTATCCAAGGATCTCAAAAGCGCTTCATAAATTTTAACAAAACTGAGCATCGCAGCATCTGGTGTTCTGAGAATCACCACCACCACCATTTTATAAATGGGGTAACGGAGGCACACAGCAGGTAAGAGATTTGCCCAGTCACACAGCAAGTCAGTAACAGACCTATAAACAGCCCCAATGCCCAGCTCCTTGCTTTAACTACTGGCTAACACACTTGAAATATAATTAGTTATCACGTTCCTGACGTGTCCAGGTTTGTTTATTGGGAGAACAGGGGGAGAAGAGCTGGGAACGTCACTGGAAGACACCTCCTTTGAGATTTGGCATTTGGCAGACATAGCTTGTAAAACACAATCTAAAAATAAAGGTAGCAATAAAGCCTCTTGCTCATTAATTACTCTGTAAGCCATTACTGCCTAAACCCCCATAACTTTAATAGTGGCTATTATTAGTATAGTAGCAGAATTGTGAAGCTAATTACTGTGCAGTTATTAAGGAGAACAGGATGGGCATGTTCTCTGTTAAAGGACCGAGATCCAATGTGTAGTAGTAAGCACATGGGGTTTAATCAGAGCTGCCAGCTTTAACCTCAGACTCTGAGTGTGGATTGAGGACAGAGAACTTTGTACAATGATGATCACACAGGGTTTTAATGGAACAAAGGAAATGGGCTGCCCAGGATTGAGCTACTACACCAGGATGCATGAACCAAAGCTCACATTAAAGCAAGAATTAGAGGCAAGTTGAGCAATTCAAATGATCTATGACCTACCACTTCCTGCTTTGCTGTCCTTCAGAAAAAACACACTCAAGCTGGACAGCCAAACAGCTACATCTTGTCCCAGCGGGCCAGAAGCCTGTGGTGTAGAACCAGTCACAGCCAAAGATTAGTGGTGAAGTTTTGCACGATCTCCTCTATGGCTATGTCTACACTAGCAAATTAGTCCGGACTAAGTAAGCTTAGTCCGGACTAATTTGAACCCTGTCTGCACTAGCCTTTGGCTAGTTCAAACTAAAAATAAAACTTTAGTTCAAACTAATCAAAGATTAGGTCGAACTCATCTGCATTTTTAGTTTGAATTAGCCCAGTGGAGACATGCTAATTTGAACTAAATAAGTTCTAAATGTGGAACTAAATGTGATTTTTCAGTTTGAACTAACTTTAAGTTCAAACTAACTGCACTTTTTTAGTTTGAACTAAAAAAGTGTGGCTAGTTCAAACTAAAAAAAAAAAAAAAAGCACTTAGTTCAAACTAACTTTTGAACTACTTAATTCGGACTAGCCAAGTCTGAACTAAGACTTTTGGTGTAGATATAGCCTATAATATAAACCTGAACACTCACCTAAGACAACTGGTAGCACCAAAATGAGGGGTACATGCAAATATGCACACGAACACTGTTACTTATAATTGCCCTGATTCAGCAAGGAACATGTTTAAGTCCATACTGTTCACCAAAGCAACTAAGCCAATGCTTAAACTAAATGCAGTGCTGATGTGGGGCTTAGCAAGCAGGTCCTTAAGCCACATGTAAGGCCACTGATTTCAGTGCGATCACTTCCAGAGCAACAAATCACACCTCATGAAGACAAGACCCCTGGCCCTGAGCAAAATAACAACATACAGCGCTGACGTATTAACACACATGACAATACTGGGGCAGTGCTAATCACCACTGCTTTGTCCTTGGTTTTTTGTAAGAGCTCATCATCTAGCTACAAATTGCCCATTTCAGTTTGATGCTCTACAGGCAAGGCAGGGATCACATCTTCAATCTTGCCAATAAAATGGTCTGAGCACTATTATTACAACATAACAAGTGGCAATTCATCTCCTTTTCCCATTGGAAAGCAGGGTACCACCTCTCTCACATTCCAGATAAAAGCTCAGTGAGGATCTCTAGCTACCTGCTCATGTACTGTCCACATCACAAACCCTAGACTCTGCTCAAGGGGGGGCTCCATGCCAGATCAGCAAAGAGTTCTCCAAGTCAGGACTGAGGAGCACTAGCTGAGCTGGGGAAAGGACTGGACTAGCAGGAGAGGCTGTTGGCCAGGGATGAGGTAGATCATCACTGCGCTGAGAGAGCAGGAGTGGATGGATTGCAGCCTGGAACTGAGGTACCATGTCTGAGTAGTGGAGAGGGACTGAGGCTGGAATAGCAGAAAGCTGGGAAGTGAGAAGCAGCTCCAGAGCCATGTTGGGAGCACAGACGTAGATTATTAAGGGGTGCTGTAGGTAAAACCTGCCATCCACTGAGTGTGTGAGGTCATACACTGGGGACTCTAGCTGGCTTAACTTCTGGGAGTGCTCTGTGCTTCTGCACGCCAGCCAGAAGGGCCACCATAGGGATGGGGGCGAGGGGCAGAGTCGCCATCCTCAGGTTACCAGGGCCTCTGGGGTACTGTGGACAAGAAATCCCAGGCAGCCCCTCAGAATTCATCAGTGTCACCTGCAGTCTTTTAAAGCACTCCTTGTTGCTCTCCAGCAGAGCTAGGATTTGGCTAGAAAGCAGTAAGAAACTGGAGCACTGCCCGTCCTGGGCTGAGATGAGAGCCCCTCCCCTGCTGACTGTTATCCTGCAGTGCCACTGCAGCTCCTAAGATGGCAGCATCATCTTTCTGGTCAGCACATCATCTTGACTTAATACAAGGAACAAGAGCTTCACTTTGGTGGTATTTTTTTCTTTTCTTTTAGTTTTATTTAATGAGTTTTAATGAGATTTATAAATTGATGCCAAGGCACATTTTTTTCAATAAGCAAATGGGTTAAGAGCTGTAAAGGACCCGGTTGGATATCACACAGCCAAGCTAAAAGCCTGACTAGCTTCCCTTAATTAGCCTTTGGTTTTCACAACTGTTGCATTCACTCTGGAGTAGGGGAAGTGAATAGAGCAGCAAATGGGGACTCGGGAGACCTAGATTCTATTCCTAGCTTTGCCACTGGCCCACTAGAGGACCTTGGGCAAGTCTCTTCATCTCTGTGCCTCAGTTTTCCCATCTGTAAAATTGGAATAATGGTCTCTTTTGTAAAGTGCTCTGGATGAAAAGAACTCCTGTTATTATACAGATTTGCCCAAGTGTGAATCAGAGCCAGCATCTTGCACTGTATTATTGAGACTGATACCCCAGCTCAGATCCAGCCACTGGAAACTCATTGTGCCTTTCCTTGTGAGACAAGCCTTGTGCACACCCAACAGAACAGTAGATGTTTGGAGACAAAACTGAGTATTTTACAGCTGAGCCAGCACTTGCTGCTGGCATGGCTCTGTCTGAGGTGCTAGCGATTCCCACTCTGTAAAAATGCCTACGATCTCAGCAAGTCACTGGGGAAAGGGGTGGAGGGACAGCTTTTCCCCAATCTTACCCAGTTAAGAAGTGTCACCAAGCTCTCTTCGTCCCCCTGCAGTGGGCAAACTAGTCCCTGAAACCACTTCCTTCTTCTTGTTGGCTTCCAAGAATAGCAAGTTACCCGTAGAGCCACCCCCCCACCCTAAAGACATTGTGGGGATATGAGTGGGTCAGCAGAAGATGGGCGCTGCACCCAAAACTCCACATTCCCCCGTTTTATCTCCCAGATGGCTCTGTATTATGTCCTCAGTTATAGACGTGGAGATGCAATTCCTCACCTCCCACACAGCCTTGCCATTTGACTCGATGGCTGGGAGAGGCAGAGGGAACTCTGCAAGGCCTGTTTCACTGCTCAGCAATCAATCAGAGCCGTTTGAACATCTCCCACACACACATACGCCTCTCCCTACTGTGAACGTCAGCTGGAAAACATCCCACTAAGTGCACGGGCCCTCGGTTCTGAGGTGTCAGCACTTCTTTCTAATTATTGAAACCAGAAGGAAAAGGAGTCCTTCTCTATTTTAAAAAAATTATTAATAACCCAATTCTAATACAATATTTGAAAGGAAAAACCACAAACCTTGCAGCACTTGTAACTTGAGAACTGTAAGAAACCTGTCTCTCTCCTACTGTGGGGAGGGGACAGAGAGAGCAAAAGGACAGGTGGGGCAGGTTAACAGTGCTTTGCATTCATCTGTGCTTTCATCCTACAGCATGCCAGAGCTGTGATAGAGACTTTTTCCAAGATTTTCCAACAGAGACCAGTGACTCCGTGTGGCCAACCTGAGATCCCTGAGAAGAGGCTTGATTTTCAAAAAAGGCAGGTGGCTCAACACCTTCTGAACATTCAGGCCTTTTTAAGGCGTGTCAGGCTAGGCACTGAGAAACAGAGGCTCCCAAAGTCAAGTTACTTTTGAAAATGTTGGGCTTTCTATACAGATCCTCGGAATAGCTGTTAACTCCACAACCAGGGAAAGAAGCAAGGAAGAATGCCATACCCAACTGAAAGTAACTCCCACGCCAGCACAAAAGCGCCTCCGGATGCCACACTGGAGGCACTGGAAATGGGACTGATACGACAAACAAGTGTTGCCTGCTGACTTGCACACACCAATTCTTCCAGTCTGGTTGGGGCTGAGGGACATGCTGAAGTCAGGAGAACAGCATAAACACCCAGCAGGCAGGTGGTCCCCAGCCAATGGCAGTCAGAGGTTATGGCAAGAGTGGATCCGTGGGTCACAAGCCCATTGGACCCGTTCTTTAAAGGTGGCTCAGTATGGGATTGGAGCGAGGTTAGAGAGAGAGCCAGGATGCGACCTCTGTACAAGTCACTAATGGGACCAAGGGATTAGCATTTATTTTTTAAAATGCCATAGCAAAGGAAGGGGGTAAAAACAAAAACAAAAAAACCCCACCCAACAATAACTCAGCAACATGCAGTGTGATCAATCCCTGCTTGCAGCCCCACAGTCCATTAGCGCAGTTTTAAAACCACCCCCTACCCTTCCTCTTGGAAATAAGTGGGGTGGTGTCATTTTAAAACCACCTCTCAATTCCATGCTTCATCTCTAGCTGTCAGAGTGGCCTGTGGCCAGGATTCAGCACTGCCTTCTGACCACAGCGTGACTGGGGAAAGGATGTGCTCAGTGCTCACTGCAAAGCAAGTCTTCTCTCTCCTCCCCTCCCTTTCTCCATTCAGGCTATGATGGACCCCAGCTCCGTGGGCACCAGTGGGATTTCAGCGTGCAGGCAGGGGGCACAAGATACACAGAGCCCATACTTCTGCACACCAAGACACCATGCTCCACAGTCTCCCTCTACAACCCGGGCAGCCAGGCTGAGGAAACCAAATCAGGCAGCTTCCCCCATCCTGTCACATGAATGGCAACAGCTATTTTTACACTCCAGAGCAAAGGGATTTTGCCATTCTCAGGCCCAGTGCCACCTAAACCACTCCCAGCCAGCATGACTATTCAGGCTTGAGTTAGGGAAGCCAAACTTGACTTCTAGTCAAACTTTAGGTCAGAATACCTGGCACTGGCCATAACAGTTATATAGCTACCCAGTTTCCAGTGATGGACTGACTGTTCCAAATTCAGTTGCCTGCACTAGTTCTGCACCTGGTTCTGACATTGCTTCCTGACATGGTCTTTGGCAAATCACTTTGCTTCCTTGTGCCCCCCACTTCCTCCATCTTGCTTATGGTACACAAGTACCTTCTCAGTGACAAAATATTAGTACTAAGGGGTTCTTTAATCTAAATGGGTGGAAGATGGAGAGTTCAGATTCTAAACAGCAAGTTCCATAACCAGAGCAGACCAGGTACCTACTCAAAATATTGTCATACTTTTCATTGATGGATATCAAAGTGTTTTGCAAAGCCTCATCCCCATTTCACAGTTGGGGAAATAGAAGCAGAGGGAAGGGAAGTGACTTGCTCAAAGTCAATCAGCAGACAATTGCCAGAGCCAGGAACAGAGCCGATGTCTCCTGACTCCCAGCCTAATGGATAGAGCACCAGGCAACACATCCTCACATAGGAGTCAACAGGCTCTCAGAGTGACTAGTGCAGGAAAATGCTCACTCCTGCAGTGTGCCTTGTTAGGCAATGCTAACCCTGGGTGAGCTTTTTCCTTTTAAATTCAGCAGATGTCCTAGAGCATGGGAGTTCAGGGTGCATGTCATTTTCACTGAGCTACCATCTCTGCAGATGTTATTCCTATAAGATACTCATCTTTAAAAGCAAAATGTAACTTTCTAAGCTATTTGTCACAATTCATAACAAGTCACAACACAAGAGGCAGCCGGGAGCAGGTTAAGAACCACTGTCCTGACCCAGTTTGTAAATAGAGACTCTCTTATAGCTCAAGGAGCAGGTGAGGAGCTTTTGGAAAAGGAAAATCCAGGCATCATTCTTTCTGCTGTGATGAAGTCCTCCCCAGTGATCAGATTTTGGAACACAGAGAGATGGATGTAAAATCTCTCTGTGCCTACAGATTTATTTCCATATTCTGCAAAATCAACCCCCATCAAGTCATTAAATACTGTAGAAAAATAGATTTTCCTATCACTTCTAGATGTGTGCCCTTTTTAGTGGAGGGGGCACCAGGCCAGGCTCAGCACAGCAGTGTGACTGACTCCCATTTGACCAAATGGCTCCCCTTCTCTGTGCCTCAGTTTCCCCACCGCTAAATGATAGCGACACAGCTTTGGGAAGTGCTACAGAACCCATAAGTGAAAACAGTAAAGTTGAAGTATTGACAATACAGGAGTACCCACAACCCAGGCCCAAACCAGAACCAGCCCTCTTAACCTTCAGAGAATGGGGTCCCAGCTCCAGCTTGCTGCACAGTTTGCAATTCCCTCATAACAGGAATGACTCAGCCTGTAACATAAGTTATTAACTGCTCCAGATGATGTCTCTTCCTATTAGAGTGGCATTGTGTGAGTGGTCCGGGTGAGACAGAAAGGACTGCCAGGCGAAGCATGGAGCGAGGAGACTATGTGAGGGAGAGATGAAAAATAATGTTGGCAGCATTATTAAAAGATAAATTGGAGGGGGAAGAGGGGCTGAAGGCATTAAACTATTGTAACAAATCTGTTGTCACCTAGGGCTTCATGGCTGTCAATATACTGCCTGCTGTGGGCAGGGCAACAGCATCTGATTCTCCAGCTCCAAAGCGATAGCACCCAACCACCTGAGCGCCATGAGAATCCCCCTTAGCTGCTCACAGTGTAGTGTTCAACTTAGTACAGGGTAATGGCATGCACGCAGTAGTTCATTACAGTTCTCTTGCAGTAGTAGCCACAGTAACTTATGGGCATTGCTGGTAACTGCTACAGCACTAAGTGGTGCCAACTCAGCCTGCTGAATCTCATCTGCAGGCCTTTTGCTTTCATTTTATTTGTAGAAAGGCACCTTTTATTGTGGTTTTCCTTCTCACTGAGAAGAGTCTTCTCAACTGGTGGGGGAAGAAGCTCCTGCATCTGCTGGACCCCAGAAGGCTCCTTCCTAGTGCTGAGAGGTGACAGCATGCAACCCTAATGATGTCTCAAACTCAGATCTTCCTGTCAGCTACTCCCCTGGCAAACCATCGCTACCCCACCCCTCAGCCTGATGCTGCTGCTTGGGCTTGAAGGATTTGGAAGTGAAGAGAAATAAGAGTGCTTCAGCCATGAGAACCTCAAGCGTTAGTTGTGTGATCCCCCAGCAACTGCATTTCAGAGATGCTCAGGGACAGCAACTGAAAAGGGATGGAACTGAAATTCCCATCAGAATCACCTCTTATGCAACTGCATAGTGTGTCCCCAGCACCTGTCCTAGAACCATAGCAATCTCAAGCTGGAAGGGAACTCAAAAAGTTTGTCCAATCTGTTCTGAACAACCTCCAATGGAAGCGTAACAGTTAGTTAGCAAGTTTTTTTCCTAACATCCAACCACTCTCTCCCTTGCTGCAGATGAAGCCCATTACTTCTTGTCCTGTCTTCAGCAGACATGGAAAACAGATGCTCACCTTCTTCTTTATAAGAATGCTTAACATATTTGAAGACTATTGTTTCGAATTCTAATACTGTTCTCACGAGTGCTTGCAAACCCTTCCAGAGTGGTGTCATTGCCTACTCTCCACTCCATTATCTAAGTCATTAATGAACATACTGAACAGTAGGGGACCCAAGACTGACTCCTGGGGGAGCCCACCATACAGCCTCCCAAGCTGATGGCAAAGCACTGACAGTACCCCGAGTCCTGTCTTTCAATCAGTTGAACATCCACCTTATAAGTAAATTCATCTAAACTACATCATACAACACTTTGTCAAAAGCCTATGTCTATGGTGCTTTCAATTTAGCTCTCAGTTTTTCCTTCCAAGGATCTGCCAAAATGGTGGATTCTCTGTAATGTGAAGTCTTTAAATCAAGATTTGAGGACTTCAGTAACTCAGCTGAAGGCTACAGGCCCACTGCAGGAGTGAGTGGGTGAAAGTCCATGAGCTTCAATATGCAGGAGGTTGTCTAGATGATAATGATGGCCCCTCGTGACCTTAATCTTATGAATCTAATGAAATATGCTGCATGCTCAGCTGAACATGGAAAAAGAAACAAGACCATCCAATCCATAAGAATAAAAAACTTCAAAGAGATGTGTGTCCAATGAACTCAGGTAAGTCAGAGACAATAATGACTGTGGATATTCCACCAACAGAGGAAAAAAGTTGAAAGAATCACTGGTTCTTCCCATCACAGATTACTTCCCTAGCTCTAATTTCTTTGACCGCCTGCCACCCACCCAAACGGAATCCACAATGTACATTTTAAGCCTCTTGATATTAGTATCACATCACACAACAGTGAAGTGCTGCCACTTCCGTGTAGGTTGACACAATAGCACTACATGACAGTTTAGGGCATCAAGGGAAGAAGAATCCTGTAACCAACTGAACCCATTGGAATAACACAGAATGAAATAAACTCCCCTAGAATTTAGCCTTTGGATTCTTACCAGTACTGCCATGCACTTGTACAAAGTTTTAAATAAAGAAAAGTGGCCAGTACCTAGATCTTACAATTCATCTAAAAGAACTAAGCCTTCATCAATGCCTATCACCACAGAATCATGGGGTCATAGAAAATTAGGGATGGAAGGGCCCGCAGAATGTCATCTAGTCTAACTCCCAGGCCAAAACCAGACCAAACCCAACTAAATCATGCTGGGCTATAGGTTCAATATAGACTCTGGGAGGAGAGAGATGTCTGAAATCACCAAATTCACATCCTGTATTGCTTGGCTTTCTGTTCAGGTTTCCTTTCCACATACTAACCCAGCCCTACCCTGCTTAGTTAGCTTCTGAGATGAGACAAGACCAAACCTCTATTTAAGAGGACTGCTGGGTTATTTTGTGCGAGGGATCCTTCCTCCAACCCTTATCGACAAAGGCTCAGCCCAACAGGGCTTTCGCCCTTTAAGAACCTTCAAATCTCTCCGCTATAAATTCAGAAGTAAACCTCAAATTCCTGATGGACCAACATGGGTCACTGGCTTTGAATCCAGCCTATAACAAAGTTCCTGTTGTGCAGATACCTCTTCCTCTTCTTGGTTTGGAAAGGGACTATACAGCATTTCTCCCCTAGTTTAGTCCTGCTAGTCAGTTTTATGGTTTCATTAGGGTGAGGAATGTGAGTTAATAACCCTAGCACACCTCCTCCTCATCATCTGGTTAATGTCCCTCACTAATGGCTACAGTGCAGCATCGCTCATTTCCCATACACTCTACCAAGTCCAGCCCTTCCTGGGAGTTTTCAATTACCGCTGCCTGCATTCTGTGATGGAGGGCTCACAGACCAGGGAGAACAGGAGGGAAGCGATGCAGCTCCCTGTGGAATGAGTGTGTGTCAAGGAGAAAAGACTGGAAGACTGGATCTTACCAGGCACCCAGAAATTCACAGGTTAGGAAGGAATTTGATACGGGGTCACAAGCTCAGGTCTGGTGCAAATCCCAACAAGTGAAGTTGCTCCTGCTTTTCCCAGGTCTGTCTGAATGTGACCTGGTTGACAGTTCAAGGCAGTGCAGCAGCTGTCCTGTGCTGGACAATGGCTCCTATTCCTCCTGGTACAGCACCAGTTTTACTGACTAATAGGGTTACCATTGCTCCTGATTTACATCTGCAGAAAATCCACTAGGAGGCTCAAGTTCTCTCTCAGGTGAGCATGAGCAATGCTGACTGGGAAAGGTGTGTGGCAAAGGAGCCTGGAAAGGGCAGCAATAATTCAGTGACTCCCTCCCTACTGCACCTATGCCAGCATCTTAGGTAGTCCTAAATTTAGCAGAACCATTTGAGGGTTGCAGTAGTTACAGCCAGGGCTGGCAAAAGGGTTTTTGGTGTTCTAGGCAAACTATGAGTTTGGTGCCTGTCCCACACATTAGAAGATATAACAATGTTTTTTTTAAATAGAGAAAAAAAATTCACTTCCATCTACTTTGATGCCCCTTAAAACCTGGTGCTCTTGGAGACTGCCTAGTTCACCTATGGTTGGGTTGGCCCTGGTTACAGCACTACCATCTACCATGGCCCTGTGGGTGGACTCCTTCTCCCTGGGCCACAGCAGTCCTGGCTAACACAGGAAGGTGATTTCCACTGATGTGTGTGGGGTGGGTGGGTATGGTAGTGAGAAGCGTGGCCCAGAACGTTTTACAGGACAACCGGAAATAGGCAAAAAGGGACTTGGCTGAAGCCCTCATCAGAAGAGAAGCAGCTCCAGTAGTGAGAACTTCCCCTCTTCCTCGCCAATACTGCAATGGAGTCAACACTGGATGGGTCTCTTTCACGCAAGATGAGGTTTGAGTGGGGGAAATCTACTGGATCCCTCTTGGCAATAGTCATCCAGGGGGATGTGGATGCCAGTGGCTCAGCATGACTGGTCTTGCTTCTTGTTTCTCACTGCATCACATTTGACAGGTGCTTAGATAGAGAATTGTCTGTCTCCCACTGGTCACAGCAGGAGCATTCCCTATAGCAGGGGCCTCAAACATGTGGTCCATGGGCCGCATGCGGCCCCTAAAGCTGTTTCCTGCAGCCTGCAATCACACTATTGTTACTGATATTTGCAATATTGTTGTATGAAAAGGTTTCAGTGGTGCAGCCCTCAGGCTAACATACTAGTCCTCATACAGCCCTCTACTAGTCCTCGTGCGGCCCTCATGATGATTTGAGTTTGAGACCCTGCCGTATAGTTTGTTCTCCAGTGCTCTGTGCCCATTTCTCCCTCTTCCATTCCCACATGGCAACTGGCTTCTCCTTGCATCTGCACATCCAGAATCACCTCTGGTATTTATAGCCTGGGCTCTAACAGGGTCACCCATGCTTGGAAAAATACGGGAAAGTGTGTTTCTTGTGCATGTTGGAGGCTGCTAGAGAGAGGAGGATAGAGGTGGAGAGAGCAAATGAGAGAGCTAAGAGTTTAGCTGGACCACTTCAGATCATGCTGATATTTATAGCCAAGCCCAGGGCAAGGCACCCTGGGCACAGAATCCACTGCCACTTTGTGTTTCTGTATGACAGGCTGAAGAGGGCTGCTTAGAGCCAGAGCTACTATTACAGCTTGCTCAGCCCCTCCACATCCATACTCACCTAATCACATGCATGCTCGCTCACAGTCATGCATACAAATTCTTTGGCCCTGGCTTACTCAGATGCACTTGTATAATCAGAGAGAAAGAGCGTGGAAAATCAAGAACTACAAATGATTAGATGGAATCATGCTCCCATTGAAGGCTATAGTTGTGCCTTTGACTTCACTGGGAGTTGGGCATTGAATTCTGCTGATGGTTTTAGGTTATCATAACACTGCAAATGTTATAAACACATGGAGTGCAAGACAAGTCTTGGAGCAGGCATTCAAATCCCCCCAAAATCCCACTTGACTCTGTGCATTTATCCATTCATGAAATCCAGATCAGATCCTCAGAGTCCAGCCTTTCATCTTTCGTCTCTTTCCATGCTGATAGAAGGCAGCGGAAACAGGCTGAGTCAAATTTTAACTTCTCTGGAGTAGAACACTTAGCTAGTTTGAGTCCAGAGAGGAAAGGAAGAGGCTGTGCTACTTGCAGAGATGCTTAAGGACTAACATCCTGCAGAACACCTGAGACAGGACAGGGGCGTCACACCCCATTAACTAAGCATAGGGGTTCAGAAAGTATCATAGAATTGAACAGTGAAGAAACAGTTGGAGTAGGGAGCCACACTTACTAGGTTCTACTCCTGACGCTGGTCACTTCACTCTGTGCCTCAGCCTCCTAACTTTAAAAGGGGGGTAATTACCTACTTATGCGAAACTAAATTAATGTGATTGCAAAGCCACCCATATTCCTCTGGCAAGGGTGCTATAAGAGAATGAAGGACTACTGCAACCCAACTCTGTCCATGAGATGGCATGGTCTGGGTGCTAGCTCCAGTTTCCACATCCCTTTACATCGAGAACTGGCTGCTGGCATTCCAGAGAGGGGATGACAACTGTTTAAGAGGTAATATGTAGAGGGGATTTTGATAAAGAACTTAATGAAAATGCCATTCCCTGGGCTTGGAAGCACACTGCCTTCTAACAGCCCAGGGTTAAATAGGGATTATTCCGAATTAAAATTTGAAGCAGTACATTCTAGGGATGGAAGATGATGAGCCTTTTAAACATTTATGAAGTCAGTCCAGCTATGATGTGTGCTGGTTGTCTGTTGACACACCACAGCTTGGAATTATCAGAAAATTCCTAGAAATGAACCTTCCCTTCTCTGGTCTTAGCCACAAGTCACAGTAGATGAACAGATGCTCTAGTCTGCTATAAGAACCCTTGCCCCGCACATTGAGAGGAAAGAGGGTCTTGTGAGGAAGGCACTTGACTGGGACTCAAGAGGCTTGTTTCAAATCCTGTCTCTGCTAGAGGCTCCTAGCGCGATGTCAGGCAAGTCACTTCCTCTCTGGCTCTCAGTTACCCATCTGCAAAATGGCACCAATGATACTTAGTCCATCTTTACTAATGCCGTAGGTTAGTTGATGCAGGAATAATGTCTATGCACAGCACTGAGCACCCTCATCTCTGCTGCAGACCTAACATACCACAGGAAAACAAACAGTAAATATCATTACAGACTGATTGCTTGCAATGGGTCACCAGTAACCAATTAACCCTATCCTGTTGAGAACACACACATCAGTGGTCATTAAAATACGTGTAGCACTCAGGATCCTTCCTACAAAAGCTTAGGTTTTGCCCATCTTCAAGGGAACTGTCCATAGTCAAGCAGTAGGCCAGTCTGAATGGAAGATTTAATTTGCAAGCCAAACAGGAATGCCCTGCCTAGCAGAGCCTTTCACTGTGACCAGCTGAGCCTCTAATAGACAACTTCACATGAGCTGCAATTTCACCCTTTATTTGAGTCAGAGACCTAGATTTATTTTGGCCAGTGTTCTCAGAGTTGTAGGGCACAGTAAGTGGACCAGGTTGCCTCAGCCAGGTAGGTTTGCAAGAATGGGAGCTTATCCTCCTCCCCTCCCAACTCACACACCAAACCCATTTTGATTGTCCCGTCAAAAACCCTGAATCCTGCCTTTGGTGGGGACTGGAATCTGAGGGGAATGGGTAACCACCTCTTCTAGAGATAGCATAACTCATGCTGGCTGGTACGTTAACACAAGCAGCCCAATTGCCGTTCCATTCAGAACTATGCTTTTCACCTAGAACTAGATTGTTTCTCATGTTATAAGCACATTTTTCTGACCCCCCTCTCCCCGGGGCCTCTCAGCCGAGGCTCCAACCCTGTCCCTATGAATCCTCCCTCCCTATAACCTTGCCGCCTGGTCAACCTGCTTTGTCACAGCCACTCCAACCCCTCCGTACACAACCCGCCCTGCCCCACTTCTCCTTGGTCTACAACTCCTTCTTCCCCACAATCTCTGCAGCCCCGTTTCTCTGATTCCCCTGTTTGGCTTGTAGAGGCCACTAGGTCTCATTCTCTATCTTGGTGAGGATGATCAAAATTTTTAAAATCAGAGGCCACAGAAGTCTCTGACAGGTCAAGGAGCCCAAGTAAGAGGTGGCTTGAGAAGAGGAAATCTGAAACACCTCCTGAGGCTAACAGGAAAGGTAAGGTATCTGGTTCAACACCCACCATCTCTGCTCTGTTGGCACTTGCTTGTGGATTTCCAGTTCAGACCCATTTTCCCACCTGGGATGAGCACTGTATCCCTCAAGTGAGTAATTTATCCTGATATCATGGGGAGTACAGTCAGTTGCTCTCTTGCCCTGCTGCCTTTTCACCTTGACTTTAAGGTGGGCTTCCACTCTCACTACCATGAATCCCATGCTGTGCCTGCAGAGCAGTGATTTTCAAACTCCGGGTCAGGACCCAGTACTGGGTTGCAAACCCTCAGGCATTGGATCACAGGACCCTCTGCTGCCACTGCGAAAACACTGGAATGCATTGCCCAAAGATGCAATTCCTGGATCATGGGCATAAATGATTTTTTTCAACTGTGTCCCGAGGAAAAAAACTTTGAAAACCACTGCTGCAGAGTGTGGTATATCAACCAGGGCAGATGGCCAGAGCAGGTTTGGGGCCTGGGAAGTTCCCCTTTGTAATCGGGGTCTTCAGGGCACCATGCAGACTCTCCATCACCAGCTCATTGTAAAAAGACCACTGACCAAAGAGCTATAAAGCCTGATTTTCCATAGCAGTTGGAGACCTTACATACCTTCCGTTCATCCTGTCGGGAAGCTAGAAACTGCATCGGTGAGTGCTCACTAACTCAGCATTAGGCTGGCTGTGAACAAGAGCCAGGGGAGCAGCAGCTAGCAAACTGCTTAAAGGCATAGTTCCCAATACCCAGCCTTATCAGCGGTGGAGTGTCAAGGGTCTAGAAACCCTCCATTTGCAAAGGCAGGATGGGGCATCTGGAGTGGAGACAGTAATTGTGTGTCTGTATTTCTCAAAAAGAGCTGCAGACCACAGACTGAATACGCAGACTACAATGTGCACACACGTCTACATGGGCTGGAGATATCGTGCACTCATGCAAATACATGCCTAGGGTGTGCTTCAGCATGTGCATACACGTTGAACCTCTTGTATTAAGTACATGTCATGTGTCACAGAGTGTGCCTCTGAATGTATCTGAGGGGGAGTATGTTGCATGGCAATACGTGTCAGCATGTTAATGTACACGGATTCAAGTATGAGGTGCACATGGCTATGTGTGCTTGCAATCACTAAAGGGCTTATGTTTGCTTGGAGGTAACCCTTTGGGTGAACAACTCTGATCAGCAGTATCTAGTGCCATTCTTGTATTTCTCCTGTTGGAGGGAAGGAATTAAAAAAAAAAAAAACAGATTAAATTTGCTGAGGTTATGGGCGGAAGAAATCAGAGATACAGAGAAGCCTGCTACCTAATGACAACCTGTCAGAATCACTCATCTTCCATAGACATACTGAATGAATTATTAAATTACCATGCTGCTCTGAAGACCCTATCTTAATGGCTTCTGGAAATCACTCTCCATATACTCAAGGTACCAACAGAATGATGGACCAATCTTACCCTCGCCAGATTCTCACCCCAACTCCGTCCAGACTAAATACAGCTTCTTTACAGGGGGATTTCCTACATCAGTTCATGCGTACCAAGTCCTTTTACGGTACCCTTCATCTGAGGCTCTCAAATGATTCACGAATAAACACTGATTAAATTAATTAAGGTAAGAAAATAGTATCTCTGTTTTACATACGGAGAAATGGAGGCAGAGAGATACAAGTGACTTGCCCAAGATCACGCAGTAAGTTGGTGGCACAGGTGGCAGTAGAATACAAGAGCCCTGTCTCTTTAGCCATTAGAAAACGCTTCCTCCACCATCTGAGTTTTCTTCTACTCCCTTCAAACTCATTTGAAAACGTTGTCCCCCGTGGATAACGCAGACCTCCCATTTCCAGTTTTCAAGGGGCTGGCCAGTTCCTGAAGGTCTCTGAAGGCCTGCAGAGCCATGCCTGAGGAATTTTGTGCAACCATTTAGCAGCATGTTGGAACCAGTGGGAGGAAAAGAAACCCACACTTATTTAATATCAGCATATAAACTAGAGACAAAAAGAGCAATATGCAGGTTTGTATGACCAGGGATTTGAGGGAATGACACCTAACCAGTGGGCACAGATGCTCATCTGTGTAGCAGTGAAGAGCTGCTGCAGTCATGAGGAAGTGTCATTGAAAATCCATTGTCTGTATGCAATTCACACCCTGGTGAACATATTAGAGCGTTAAGGATGTACTAGACTGTGCTCTAAAGCAAAATACTGCAGACACACACCATCCCTCTGCTGCAGTTTAGAGCTTTTGCCTGTCGCTCTATAGGTCTGCCCCCTTCCTATCCCCAGCAGTGACAGTGCAAACTGAGCAGAAAGTCAGCTCTGTGTTAGAAGTGTGTAGAGGCACTCCAGAGAGGATGTTAGGCAGAATGAAATATGTCCATGTGTCAGGGTGTCCCAATCAGCAAAGGTTCTTGGGCTCAGGGCCTTCAAATGTTGAATATCACACCCTGTGCTAGAGGGGGATGTGGAGCAATCAAGGGGAGGAGATCACAGAGAAGGAGCAGTTCGCTCCATAGTTCTGGACCAGACTAATGTAGAGCAACAGGTTCATTTTACCCAAGAGACGTCATCTTCATGAATTCCACACTACAGAGCCTTTAATTAGAGCCCAAATAGCCAGGACAGGCTCAGCCAAGAATAGGACAGGAGGACAGTCAGTCAGAACCTCACTGGGAAGCACAAGAATCCCAGGAGTTAGTAGGGACACCAGCTTTTCTTTTCTGAAACAGACCAGTGGACTCTCTCATCTGATATCCTCCTTCTTGCAGGCAATGAAGTGGCCAATAACCGATGCTTTGTCCCTGATCAGTTGTACAATTCAAGGAAATGACTTGCCACATTCAGACGACGCTGTGAAACAGTGGTTCTCCGCCAGGGGTACACATCAACTCATCTAGAGACTCGGCTACTTTTACAACAGGCTACATTGAAAAGCACTAGCAAAATCCATACAAACGAAAGTTTCATACAGACGATCACTTCTTTATATTGCTCTATATATTATACACTGAAATGGAAGTATAACATTTATATTTCAATTGATTTATTTGAATATAGCTATCATAAAAATTAAAAAGTGATTTTTCAGTAGTAATGCACTGTGAAACTTCTGTATGGTTGTCTGATTTTGTAAGCAAGTAGTTTTTAATTGAGGTGAAACTTGGTGGTAGGAAAGACAAATCAGGCTCCTGAAAGGTTGAGAGCCACTGCTCTGAAACATGAGATTAGAATCCATTGTACCATATCAGTGATTGTAAATTATCGAGCTCCTTAAAAAATCCCAGCTGCTTCTGTTTGAGTTGGCAAATTCCACAGACCGCTGACTATACACTGTGTAAAGCAGTGTTTGCTTTTAAGAAATGGATATGATTTAGGCTGACTGTTGGAAAAATATTTCCTGCAAATGAGGTCTAGGAGGCTGTGAAAGAGTCACCCCTAGGGAAGGGGTGAAATCCCCACTGATTGTGTAGAACAAATAGGGACTAATTCTGTGTTGGCCAGGACACAGAATTAATATTAACTTGCCAAAGCAGGGAATGAAACAATGTTATCGTGCATGAATTAACAGGGAGAGCAAGGATGGTGAGACACAGGACAAGGAGACTGGATTCAACTCCCAGCTCTGTCACTCCCTGTGTGACCTGGGGCAAATCATTCCATCTCTGTGTGCCTCACTTCCCCAGGGTTTAGGAGCATCCAATCAAGGACATGAGGTGAGATGGTCATTAGTTATGACAAAGCACTGTGACGCTACAGTGATGGGGATGGTGCAAGTAGCTAAATTGGGATGTGAAGATTATAGGTCCTTCCCTCTAATCGTAGCTCAAACAAACTTCCTGCTGGGGGGTAGAAGATAAATTTGGCCTACATGCTTTCATCTGCAGCCTTCATTGGGCAAAGATCATCCCCCTTTTCTGTCCCAGGCTTATATTCTGGAAGCCTCATCGCTAGGAGAGGAAGGGTTCAAAGACAACTAACTGATGATTCAGGATCTATGCAGAAAGACAAACAGCACATGTTACAGAGAAAGGGAACCCAAGGAAGCTACCATGATGGTGACCTTTCCGCTCAAAGAGGCCATTGCTCCCAGCAGACATATCCCCCCCAAAGACCTAGAAGGAATTCCTGCTGGGTGCACCAGCATCACTAGGGAATCTAGCAATCTCTGGACTTGCTGCAGATGCTTCTCCTTCCCCCAGCTGCTGGAAGACAAGCACTACCAGACTGGATCAGACCAATGCCCTGTCTAGTCCAACAGCCTGTCTCTGACAACCGCCAGCAACAGATGCTTTACAGGAAGATTCTGCAGTTATGGGATAACCAGGCTACGGTACCAGCCACTTCCCTGCCTTGAATAATAGGCTCTTTCTAGGCTATTAAATACCCCCTTCAAATGCAAGGCAGCTATAGCTTTAGCCCCTCCCCATTCCCAGAGCGAATGCCCAGTGCTCTCTGAAGGAGGGCTCTGGACGAAAGGGGGTGGGAGGAGAAACACATCATAGGCCTTTATCCTGAAAGAAGGGGATGCAGATAGAGTGTTCAAAAGAAAAGACAGACCTCTGGTAAGTCCACAGGAAAAGAAACCCTGGAACTCAGCCAGGCTCTGGGACTTGATTCATCACCATAGGACAAATGGGCAGTGACACAGTGCAAGCTACTATATTACACCTCCTCTCTCCAATTTTAACCTACCAACTAAAGGAGGCTTTGGGAAACAAAATGGCTCTTGTCCAGCTTCTCTGGAGCTGGTTGTGGAGGGGCAGGAGCTACAGGCAGTGAGGGCCTTGCAAAAGCTCCAGAACAAATAGAAAATATCAAGGGCTCCTCAGAACGTAATGCTTGCCCTCGTGCCTCATGGCTACTAGGGCACCAGGGTCAAAGCAACAGGCAAGCAACAGGCTTTTGCTGTTGCTTCTCTAGTCCAATTAAAATGAGCATTCAGAGGGCAGCTAAGAAAAATCTATTTTCACCTTTAAAACTATCCCCTTCTCTGTTTAACAGTGAGCTCTCCACAATGCAAGCCTGCCTGAACCCCCCCGTTGATCTTTCTCTGTCTGCTACACTCACATTCTCTGTCTCTCCCTCCTCTCCCTACAAGGGAATTGCATCAGTCATTATGGGAACTGCAGCTCTCTCCAGTTAGTGCTACTATTTGTCACAAATAATCACTGCTTGTACTGCGCCATAAGCGGCTCTTTGCCTAGGTAGCATGAGGTGCTCTCTTTGGCCCAAAGAACTTGCTGGTTGCAGCCTCAGGTCAAAACAAAAGGCAAAGACAAGCCAGGGAAAGCACTAGAGGTAAAGGCAGGATGCGGGGGCAGGAAGACAATGCAGAGTATTGAGGATTTCTCAATAAAAGAAATGCATTTGAAACCTGACCCAAAGCCTACGGTAGCTTTACAGCAATGAGGGCTGTACAAGCACAGAATCAGGCCTGGGGTACACAAGAAGCGGAAGACTCAATTACAAACTGAAGGCGCTTTCCCTTCCCTGCTCCATCCTTTCACACAGTCTTATCCAAAAATCAGCAGCACATCTTCCAGTGACTTCTTGTGAGCTCCGGATCAGGCTCTTGAAAACCTCTTCTCAGATCCCAACAAAGACTCCAGTTCCCCAACCAGCAGAAAATGCTCCCTGGAAGTGTCAGACGGAAAGGAATGGCTTTGTGGGCAAAATATAGAACCCCCAGCCCACCTGCGGTCAGCCTGGCCCCCAAAGCCTGATACTGAGGGAAGCAGGCTCTCGTTAGGGCTGCTGCTGGACTGCTAATGACTCCAATTCACACCACTATGTTGAAAGGGCTGACAGTGTTTCACTAGGAACTCCTGTTTTCAGCAGGATTTGTAACTCAGCTGCGTGAAAAAAAAGTCAGTCCTCTGAGCCGCTGTCTGAATTTACACACGTATGTATATGTGTGTTTGATCAGTAATCAGAATTCAAGAAGTGTCAGAGAGGAAATTAAATGACAAGCCAACTGTCTTTACCCTCTAGCTCAAGCCCCCCTCCAGGACTTAAGTGTCTGGCTCCTGGGCCCTCAGTCCATCTCCAGGACTGGACCCCAATGGTATAGCTGTCTCATCTGCACAGCTAAATTATTTAACTCCTTCAGTGCCACACCCTTCCCCCTCCATTTCAGCACTGCTCAGTGAAAACAGAGCTTCCAGTGAAACCATCGTTGCGTGGGGGTATCGTATCAGTCAACACCAGACAATACAGGATTTCACCCACATTTATTTGTGGGAGGATTCTAACCTGAGCATTCAGCTGGGTGAACCAGAGCCACCAGACAGTGGTTTTAACTCAGTGTTTGAAACCGGGTTGCTATGGAAAGTGTGACAACTTTTTTCTCCAATGATTTTCACCTCCTGCTTTGGGCCCAATCCGGCTGACCCTTACTCATGTAAGTAATTGTTACTCTTGCAACCACAGAACTAAGTCTTACTTGCCTCCCTCGTGCCAGTAGGTCCGAAGATGTAAACGTGATTAGTTGCGGAAGCAAGGCAGACAAGATTTGAACCACTGACTTAAAAGGGCCTACTTGCCTGAGCAAGGACTACTTGCCCAAGATTAATAAAGATCTACCCCCAGTGTGCATTCACCTCATCCTAGCCTCAAATTTAGACCACACACTTCCTGCATTTACACAAGCTGGTGATGCTCACTGCACAGACACAAGTCATTACAAACGTTTACAATAGACTGGTGCGATTCCTTTGAGTGTCAACTGTGCTGCACTAAGCTCCCTAAATTTGTCCTGAGGCAATTATAGCAGACACCACCACTTCAGAATTTGCAGAATATTACACACATAGATGCTGTGTCCTTAATATCAAATCATGTGTGAAAAACCTAATGGAAGAGCCCCCCATCCCCAACTGGAGTTCACTTGGGGACAGCATGCTTCATCATGTATCCCCACCCGCTGCAATAACCTCTGTGTGGCAAACTGAGTTGGGGCTGCCAGACACAAAGTGGAGTCCCTGGGCTTTTGTCCTGTGGGGGGTTTCATGCTCCTGTCAATGCTTCTCCCAGGAATAGCTGGGCAGGGTTCCCACCCCCCACCTATTTCAAGTTGCACTTTCTGCTCTGCTTGAGATGAATGACGACTTCCGGGAGCATGGATCCAAGAAACAAGTCACCCAGAGAGATGGGCCCAAAGGAAAATGAGGGAGATTTTGAGAGAGAGCTATTTCTGGCCTCTCCCCCATTCCCCAATCCCAACACCCTTCTTCCTTGTGCCCAGACATACCATGTGCACCCCTAAACCTCCCCCAGCACCCCTCACCACTACTCTTCACAGGACTTGAAACTGGGGGGGGGGGCGGGTGGAGATGAAGGTTTAGGGGGCATGTAGGGGGTGCTCGCTAATTTGGTATAACACCTTTACCAGCTGACAACGGGAGGGTTGGGAAATTCAGGGGGGGTGTAGGGAGAGATGTAAGGAGCGCTCACTAAATTGGTATAACACTGTTGCTAGCCAACAACTGGGGGGACTGTTGTGAAATTCAGGGGGGTGCTGGGGAGGATTAGGAGTGCTCGCTAATTTGGTATAACTATGACTAGCTGACAACTGGGGGGTGCTGGGAAATTCAGAGGGTGTAGGGGAGGTTTGGGGGGCTCATTTAGCTGGTATAACACTGTTACTGGCTGACAACTGGTACTGTAGGGGGAGGTTTAGGGTGGCTCACTAATTTGGTATAACACTGTTACTAGCCAACAACTGGGGGGCGCTGGGAAATTCAGCGGTGTCTAGGAAGAGGTGCAGGGGGCTCACTAATTTGGTATAACACTGTTACTAGCCGACAACTGGCAGGTGTTGAGAAATTAAGGGGGGTGCAGAGGGAGGTGGGGGGGGTCTCACTAATT
>ML682025.1:18538509-18598414 GCA_007922195.1 Podocnemis expansa
GGGAGGTTTGGGGGAGCTCACTAATTCGGTCTAACACTGTTCCTAGCTGACAACTGGGGGGGGGTGCTGGGGAATTCAGGGGGTGCAGAGGGAGGTTGAGGGTGGCTCACTAATTCGGTCTAACACTGCTACTAGCCGACAACCGGGGGGGTGTCAGGGAAACCCCAGCCCCTCACCAGAGGGGCTCACCCCTTCCCCACGCCTGAGCCGAAGTTGGCTGTGAGCGGACCCGCTCCCGCCCAAAGCGGAGCAGCCCCGGCGCGGGAGGCTCCGGCCCTGCAGACAAAGGGAGTTACCTGCTGCCGGCCGCCGGCCGCGCCGCGCCGCCTCTCTCCATGGCGAGCTGGGCAGCGGCTCCCATTCAGCCCCTAATCCGTGCCCGGCGCGGCCCGGCTCCTAATCCCAGCCCCGCTCCGGCGGCTCCCGCGCTCCGCTCCGCTTCCCGCCCCGCCGGGGGCTGCGCAGCGCGAGGGGCGGGGAGGCGCGAGGCGCGGCCGGGCTCGGGTTTAAAGCGGCCCCGCGCCGCTCGCGGTCTGTACCAACTTCCTCCTCCCCGGCAGGGGTTCTCCGCCCTGCGCGCGGCGCCAGCGCCTGGCGCGCGCTCCGCCGCCCCCCCCTCCGGGAATTGGTTTCGCTCCCCCCGACTGGCCGAGCCGGGCAGAGGCGCCAGAGCGGGGGCAGCGCCCGGCTTCCTGCGCCGCAAGAGCGAGCCCGCGCCACATCCACCCTGGGGGAGGGTCCAGGCCCAGCCAGGCTTCCCCGGGGCCAGGGTCAGGTTTGCTGGGGTGGGAAGGAAGGAGGTGCTAGGGCTGCAGCTTGGTTTTCTATTCTCACAAGGGATGGGGCAATGCCAGGCTAGCTCAGAAGTTCAAGGGCTCATTCCTGGCACAAATTTGCAGAAGGTCCTGGCACTGTTCTCCCTAATTTTTCATAGTCTGTGCGTGCAAACAATTTCTTGTGTGCAAATTTTCAGAACCAGTATCCAAATTTGTGCGCGCTCCAGTGAGTGTCTTCAAACTTGTGAGTGCAAGGCAGCCTGTGATGCAAATAATATCTAAATTTTATTTGGATAAGGTTTTGTAACGTATAAAATCATTTCCATCACCCTATTTGAAACTGCTGCCTTAAAGTAGCACAAAAATATTAGCATGGTTGAATTTTTTTGTGCGTGCTTTATTTTGTTGTGTGCACAGGCTTCACGACCGGTGTGCATGCGCACAGCTTAGAGGGAACATAGCATTCAATCAATCAGTCAAATCATAGGGCGGGAAGGGACCTCATGAGATCATCGAGTCCAACCCCCTGGGCATTGAACCCAGGACCTTCTGCATGTTAAGCAGAGGTGCTAGCCCCAGGGGGTTGGGCTGGATGATCCAATGAGGTCCCTTCCAACCCTATGATTTTGTTCTACATTAAACACAGCCCCTCAGCCTACCCTCTTCCCAGCTAAGGACAGTCAACGCTAGGTTTTGTAGGGAAAAGGTAACACTGGACCCTCACTGCCAAACCTCCTCCTCGCCTTGACCTGGGACCGGTTCTCCACCTTGTTTCCTTCTCCTCCTTGATCTTCCTGGGGTGCTCCCCTGTTCCCTCTAAGCTGCGCGCATGCACGCAGGTTGCAAAACCCACGCCCACACCAAAATAAAGCGCGCGCAAACATTCAACAGTGCAAAGATTTTTATGTTACTTTAAGAAAGGTGTTTCAAGTAGCATGTTTCAAATAAATTACAAAACCTTATCACATCCTTTCCGTCACCCTGTCAAAATAAAATATATATTAGTTGTGTCCTACACACTTGCTTCATCACCCATCTTTGAAGCATCTGACGAAGTGGGATTTTCTCCCACGAAATCTCATGCGAAAAATAAATCTGTTAGTCTAAAAGTGCCACACGCCTCCTTGTATTTTTTCCTCACAAGTTGGACCACACTCACTGGAGCATGCACAAAGTTGCACACCAGTTCCAAAAATTTGCACATAGCCTACAAAAAATTAGAGGGAACGTTGAACTGCTCCCCCTACATGCCCCTTTGCTTGCATCCCAGCATCCGGCCACCACTTCTCATGCATGGGCCGGGAAGCCAGAAGGTGGAGCTGAAGCGTAACTTTCCAAGTGGGAAGCACAAGACAAAGTTTGATTAGGGATGCTCTGCCGTAGCCAGAATCGCAGGACCATGGAGAGGGAATGGAGCTTTGCCTGGGAGAGCAGAGAGCTGCCCCAAGTGATTGCACAGAAACAAGACTGTCCTTATTTTTTAAGAGGACACTGACCAAAGCCAGCTCAAAGGGGCAGGATGAGGGCACTCACTGGGCATGCAGGAAATTTATCCCCTCACCCACAAACCAAAACAGGGCCTCCGTCATGGAGGAGACCCGTCTTCTGCAGGCAGGCTCCTACCAGCACTACCGGAAGGGTCCTGGCCCCTCTTTTTGGAAAGCCACACCCACCCGTTGGCCATACCTCAGTGGAAAGATCTACGTAAAAGGAGGCGCCTCAGGGAAGAACAGCATCTTAGCCCATTGTTCCAGATGACATCAGGAAGGGGGAAGAGGACCATCAAGAAAAAGGCATCCACCCATCATCAATGGAGATAAAAAGCATCTAATTTCTAGTACCTCTCCCAGGCCTGCAGAAGAGCTCTGTGTAGATCCAAAGCTCGTCTCTTTCATTAATAGAAGTGGTTCAAATAAAATATATTGCCTCACCCATCCTGCTCTTTTTAAAAACTATCTAGCAAGGGAAATTCAGAATAGCCATCGACTGCAAGAACACTCAGGGGTCCCCATTGTGCTAGCCCCTGCACAAAACACAGGAAGAAACAGTTCCTGCCATTTACAGCTTATGCCTAAACAAACAAGACAAAGTGTGTGATGGGAAAAAGGCGCACACAGAGAAATAACTGAGAATGTTCAAAAAGCCAGTGAGAGAGTCACAGAACTGAAAGGGACCGTGAGAGGTCATCAAGTCCAGTTCCCTGCACTCATGGCAGGACCAAGTACCATCTAGACCATCCCTGACAGGTGTTTGTCTAAACTGCTCTTAAAAACTTCCAATGATAGAGATTCCTCAACCTCCCCCTGCAACTTATTCCAGTGCTTAATCACCCTGACAGTCAGCAATTTATTCCTAATGTCCACCCTAAACCTCCCTTGCTGTAATTTAACCCCATTGCTTCTTGTCCTATCATCTGCAGTTAAGGAGAATCATTTTTCTCCCTCCTCCTTGTAACAACCTTTTAGGTACTTGAAAACTCTTATGGCCTCTTTCGACCCCCTCTTTTCCAGACTAAACAAACCCAGTTCTTTCAATCTTCCCTCATAAGGCAAGTATTCTTGATCTTTAATAATTTGTATTGCTCTTCTCTGGACTTTCTCCTATTTGTCCACCTCTTTCCTGAAATGAGGCACCCATAACTGGACACAATACTCCAGCTGAGGCCTAATTAGCATGGAGTAGAGCAGAAGACTTGTTTCTCATGTCTTACGGTACTCCTGTTAATACATTGCAGAATGGTGTTTGGGTCTTTTCGCAATAGCATTACACTGTTGACTCACATTTAGCTTATGGTGCACGATGCCACCCAGTACTCCTTTCCGCAGTACTCCTTCCTAGGCAGTCATCATCCATTTTGTGTGTGTGCAATGAATTGTTCTTTCCTCAGTGGAGTACTTTGCATTTGTCCTTATTGATGTTCATTCATCCCGTTTACTTCAGACCATTTCACCAATTTCTCCAAATCATTTTGAATTGCAGTCCTAGCCTCCAAAACACTTGCAATTCCTCCACACTTGGTATCATCCTCAAACTTTAAGAGTACTCTCTATGCCATCATCTGATCATTGATGAAAATATCGAACAGAACTGATCCCTGCAGTGCCCCACTCATTATGTCCTTCCAGCATGACTGTGAACCACTGATAACTAGTTTCTGAGAAGAGTCATTACAGGAAGAGAACCCAGGTCCCCTGATGCCCCACACAGTGCCCTACATGCGAGACCTCACTGTCTTTCAGTAACGGGGAGGTTTAGGTCCCCTGAATATCATACATACTTGGGGAGTCTGCATGGGAGTAACTGGGATATGCTTCTCTTGGGAGGTGAGGACCCTCCTGCCCACAAGGCAGATCACAATGTCATCACTAACTCTGCCATGTGGTGAGAGAGTGCTAGTGACAGGTAAATAGAAAGGACCAGTGAAAAACAATAGCTACCTTCCAATTGCTGCAAGAAGCATCAGTCTTGGAAGATCCAAGAATCACACCACTTCTCTTCCCCCCCCCCCCCATTTCTCTCTCTGCAGTTCAGATGCAGTTTCCTACACCTTCATGAATTAGTTCCCTAAATGAAAAGTTGTCATGGATTTGGCTGTGTGTTAACAATCCAAACAATCTATTCAGGCAAATGAATTACCATATTAGCTTTCACCCTCCTTTCAGTGGGCCAAACTCTGAGGAGCTTACTAAAGCAAAACTCTCAGGCAAGACTCCCACTGATTTCAGAGTCCACTGGGGTTTCGTATTAGCGAGAAACAGAGATTGTGTTGAAGTGACAGCAATAGTCAGACATGGGAACTGCAAACTCAGTTCTTGACACCACAGGGGGACTGGATGGCTTGGAATTTGATAATGGAATACAGACCCTTTCACGTGTAGTTTACTGGTTCAGCATGTGCCCAGCCCAGCAGTGGCTGAAGGTCAGCTTTGCGTGACCTATATGAAGTGAGCGGATGGTCTCAGCAGATGGGTGTCCAGCACGGTCATAAATGGCAGGTCTCCAGGACTGTCACTCCAGCATCTTTCACCAGAGCTAGAAACTTCAAAAACATTACATACAAAAGAAAACCAGCCAAACCAGCTGCTGTTTCCACAAAGGGTACAGTTCCGTCATGGGAAGAGGACACAACCCTTGTCGTCACTGGGCTTTATCATTTTCAGCAAGGTACCCAGGGAGAGCTCAGCCCCAAATACTCTACTCGTTTGGCAATTTTGTGCCAATTCAGCTGGTAATAAGGTTTTCACTGAGCTCTACATCTATTAAAAATTCATGCTGTCATTAAGGGTGGATACTGCCCTGTAAGCCAAAGGCATGTTTAAAAAGCAACCTGGGGTCACACTTGTTAGGAGAAGGGCCTGCAGGGAATTTCACAGAATGCATGATGTGGGTTTTATGTGGGCAGGCCAGTAGACTTTCAAAAGGGAAGGGACAACAAAATTGAAAATGGAATGAAGTCCATCTGTCTATTTTTAACACTCAAAACACTAATGTTCCCTGGATCTGGGAGTAATAGAAATAAGCAGGGAGCTGCAATATTCAGGCTGAGCTCTGAATCAGAGAGTCTCAGAAGACCCATGAATGCGAGGGGGGCTTTGGGATATGTGGTTCTAGTGCTGGTCTGTTGCTAACAGCAAAGAGAGCGTGTGGGGGATGGAGCAAACAAGCAAACCGAAAATTACAGATTCAGAAATTCCGTGGGAGCGGGTTCTGTGATCGAGCAGCACCGCAGTGGTGCAGGCCTGCTGCCTTGCTGTTCGCCAAGGCTGAATCTTGGAACCTTGGACTCGTTGCACATTAACCTCTTTGCATGTGCGGTATTGTGTGCACCTGATATTAGCAGGTGTCACCTTCAAGGGCAGGGCAAGCCTTGGCAAGATGGAGATGGGTGCAAAGAGGTATTCAGGCAACATCCCAAGAAACTTAGGTGTAATGGGGCATGAGGTCAGTGTTGTTTGCCTAGGAGCATTCTGCACCAGACATGAATCTAGAACAGGCTGCATAGCAATGGACAGCAATCAACAGAGCAGCATTATTGTCCCCATCTCCCCCTGCAACACCTCTTTCTTGTTGCAGCACAAATACCCTCAGCCAGATGTGCACCAAAACTATACTTTGGGTGGATGAAATGTAAATTCAATACCGTAAATGTCAGTTTAAAAATATTAGTGCTGTGCTTCTGGCTAGGTTTACATAAAGTTTATTACCACAGGGCTGGAAACACAAGAACCGTCAATTCAACATGCTGTCTGGAGCAAGCAGGCTCCCAGCCTAACATACTGCCTACTTGCCAGAGCAGTCAGGTGGCCCAGTTCCTTTGCCATGGTCTTTACAGTCACCTCAGACACCATATCCACTTGAGGCACGGCTGGAGCAGACTGAATTTCATCCGGCTTTTCCCCAGAAGAGGGAAAGCCGAATCTTGGCTTCTTTTCCTTGTTGTTCCCAAAGCATGCATCTCTCCATCTAGCACTGTTAGTAGGATCTCTGTCGGAAACATGGTGGCAGCTAGACGCAAAGAGGAGAGAATGTGCCTTCCCACTGCTTAACAATCACCTCATTAGTAGAGGTGGAGTGGAGGAGACAAAGGCAAATATTTAGAAAATAACAGGATGTAGTTGAGCCGTGTGCACATTCATGCACAATTATACTGCGTTGCTGATAGTGAGAAGCTGGCTAGAAGCAGGAGTACTGCAAGGAGCTAGCACCGTGTGTACATTTCTCCTGGGCAATCCATCCCTTCCCAGACTTGCAGCTCAGCTCTGCCAATGCATCTCAAGCTTCATTAACAGCAACTGCTTCTGTTTGGAGCAAGGGAGCCCCATCATTATAACCAGCTCAGGCGTGTGTGGCATTTCTCAGGCCATCAGAGCACCCAGCCTTGCAAAGACATGGCTCCTTAAGAAACATTGGATTAAAACAGAGGAGGCAAAGAGAGACGGGTCCTACCTAGACCAGATGCAAACCCAACAGCCGTAAACTCTTCAGAGCTTCCTCCGTTCAAAGTCACTTTAAGTCAGGAAATATATTTGGTTTTCCTGGTTTAATGCCATTCTGTCACATGGCAACCAGGAACAATGGGATCAGGGGGCTGGGGGCAGCCAAGATGAAAATCTCAAGCCTCTGGTCCCCACTCAGCTTTGCCAATGCACCTTGCTGCTGCTTATTTCCACATGGGAGCTTCTCCTAAACACAAACTGTGATTACTAGCACTCCCATTTCTTTCTGTTTTGAAACCCTGAAAGGAGACAACACAAAAGCCAACCCCTCACTCTTCTGGCCACAATTCCCTCCAGCATGAATGCTCCATTGCCTAGTATTCGGGCCACATGCTTGCTATGCATGCTATGTCCACCTCCGGTAACTGTTCCACACAGAGGGTAAGAGCCTACTACTGCTACCAACTGTGTGGTGGAGGCCTGTGCTTTGGGGAGTGACGTTCAGTCTACCAGAATGGGTAGCGAAATGCCGTCTGAGTACAGATGGCTGCAATTAGTAGTGTTTGCTACTCAATGGGAATTCATCCTAACACTCTGACAGGGATTCGGGACCCTGTACTATAGGAGACCATGGACCCAAAACCTTTCCCAGGTTTCCAATCCCTGGGCTGGCTGTGCTTTGGGATCTAGACAGGCTGCAGGAAGGAAGCTGGTGGGCAGTGATTCTTTAACAAATCCACAGCCACTTGCACATACCTCTCTCACTCTCTAGTGCAGGAGACAGAAGCTAAGGCTTGTCCATTAGCTATTTTTGAATGGAAACTTCTTCAGCTTTCAGAAGGCAGTAGTACACACATGAACTAGCCACTACTTTACAGTGGGCTAGTGCCTTCAGGCTGATGCTAGCCCTGGACAACCTTTACTGTGGCTAGGAAGATGGGCAATGACATTGACATTGACATCTAAACAAGGTGAGATAGAAAGAGTGTGTGTCAGTGCTGGTTGAGGGAAGGGAAAATCTCCTAGCATGAGAGGGCAGAGAATCCTTAGGAGTCTATCTAGATGACTCCTCCACTCACTCACAGGCTGTTTCCAGAACATGTTACTCCATCTCTCTGGCGCTGTCTTTTTCATCCAGCTGAAACTTTGAAGCTAACAAGGAGGATACCTGCATCTGAATATTTATTGTAGGAGTCTGTAGTTATGTCACCTCTTGCTGCCATCACAGCAGCTCCTATAAGCCAAACAGGTGGATTAATGTGCAGAAGGGAGATCTGAGATGAAAAAACAGGGTGCTACTGCAAGAAGGGGAGTTGGGACATCAGTAGGTGGGATTCTCCTCTGAGTCAGCAACAAAAGTTAAGCCCTGTAGGCCTTAAATGAACAATGCAAAACTGAAGAGAAAAACCAAGGAAGCCCTAGCCTGGCATTTCACTTCTGGGTTCTCTCTTCCAGTGCTGGAACCTCCACCCTGAGCCCCAGTCTGTGTTAATGCAGAAGCAAGGAAAGCAACAGAATAAGTCACACAGAGCTCCCATCTCACAGTCATGCTTCTCAAAGGACTGGAGGAAACCAGCTGCTTTTAGTCTCTATGCCTGGATGGGCTAAAGATCCATTTCAGATAGAGTTAAATCAGCGGAATGTCTAAAAGCAAATGGCTTAGCAAGTTGCTGGGAGCTGGAAGGAGTGATACAATAACCCCCTGGACTCCTTGTCCAGCTACAGCCTATCTCCAGTCATTACTTAGGCTAGCGTCCAAGGCTGAGATTGTTCAGAGACTACTGCAACCTGCTTGGTGCTACATCACAGGTCTTTAAACTGTTCTCAGTGGGATTGTAATTCAGGGGAAAGCTCCCCACCAGAAAACAAACAGTCAGCATTCCAGCTCTCTGTGCTTTTGCTCTGTAATTAAGCTTGGTGCTTCCAAACTCACAGCTCAGTGAACAGGCATCAGGCTCTTGCCTTTGCTTTGGATTCTGCC
The DNA here is from genome assembly GCA_007922195.1 of Podocnemis expansa. NCBI lineage: Eukaryota > Metazoa > Chordata > Testudines > Podocnemididae > Podocnemis > Podocnemis expansa. The sequence continues at coordinate 18,547,203 of ML682025.1, forward strand.
GTTTGAGAACCAAAGGGAGGGAGGCAAAGCATGCACAGTGCTAATGCTATCTTTGGAAGACTTGGCCTTTCAGGAGACATCCCAGGCAAAATTCACTCAGGCGTTAACCCCACTGGGGTCCGTAGCTGTTCCCCTCTACATCCCCCGATTTCAGGGCCAAGGAACCTGGCAAGGAAGTTCCAGTAAGCCACATATGTTTCCCTCTCTGCACAACAGTTTTAATTGCTTTGCTGACATGCCCTCCCTGTGCTGTTGCTTGTCACACTCTCCTCCAGCTGTTCTCCAGCCAGCTGCAGGCTTGGCTAGTGGAGAATCTTCCTGTAGGCACTAATTTGTGACAAGGTGGGACAATTACTTCTCCCACCTTGGTAACTATGAAGTAGAAGGGCGGGGGGGGGGGGGGAGAAGCAGGCACATAACATTCCACATCCCCCAAGAGTCTGTGTGCAATTTAAACAAAAACTTATGTCTCCTCATTTGTAAATATTAAGTTTTAGGGCCATCTTAAGCCAATAATATGGAAATGGAACTCGGTGAGTTAGAATCTCAGTGAAGGCTCAAGCAGTCTGCTGTTATTGCACAGTGCACACATACACCACTGTGCTAAATTCAGCTCGTACTTATGTCCCTTTTCAATTCCGTTGACAGTAGTGAGACTGCATAGGTTGCAAGCCAGTGCTGAGTTTGGCTTCACAACCACAGGCACCTATGCAATGCACAGGAAAAAGGAGTGCAAACAAACATCACATGAATACACACACCTTTGGGTACATGGCCCCATATCACTCAAGCAGTGTCCAGATTCTCTGGTGTATGGAAGGCCTTATCATGCTCAGACATATAGGGGCCCATCATATATGGCAAACACAAGAATTATGTTGCCTGAACTGGATGCACACAACTGCTGCTAACTAGACTTATTCAGGTCTATAAAACTTCCAGTTTTAATGACTGAAAAATATTAATATGCAAACACAGAGATAAATCCTCTGATGTGCACATTTATGTTTTTATCATGTAGTTAATCAGGGCAGGGAACATTCAGTTTAGATACAACTCCACACACTGGTTCTATAATCCAAATCCCAGAAGGGCCCTATAAAACCATAATCTGCAATTCAAAATTGCAAAGCGTATGGGAGTGTCTATAGATTTTCCAAATCACCTGTGCCCTAATTTAATATGAATAACAATTAATTTACTCTTATCAGTTAATTGTGCCCCTTGTGGTTTCAGCAATACTGTATCTCGTCACCAAACGCCTTTGCCTGTGCAAACTTTAATTACACTTCCCTTCTCAGCCCAACCTGGTTTGCTGCTTTGACAACAAAAGAAATGCCACGGTTGAACAAAAACAGAGGATCTTCTCACTCTCTTTCTGATAGGATCAGAGGAACAAGCAAAACCACCTTGGGTTAATGCTGACCTAGGGAGCAAGTGCTTAACTTTAGAGCTTCCAAACCTGCAAAAGCAACTGATGCATTCCTACAGCATCCTGGAGGTACCACTCCAAGAGTTTCACTATCCTTGGATGAGGATAGAAGAGTCCCCTTTGCACACCAGCCATTCAGAGAAAGAGGACAACTTCTTCCAAGGCCAGGGCCTGTTGCTGGAACCCATCAGAAAGCTTTTAGCTTGTCTGGTTTTGAGATTCACACTAAAGACTGAGACCAGGATTCCTTGGTTCTAGTTCCAGCTCTGGTACTGGCTCTGGGAGACCTTGGGCAAGACACTATAGAACAGGGAAGATATTTACCTGCCCTGAGAAGAGCCATGAGGCTAAATTTACTGCATTTGTAAAGCATTTTGGGATCCTTCAATTAAAGTATTATTAGAACAAGGAAGTTTGTAGTCTGGCCTCCTAGAGATGCAGACAAGCTACTTCCTTTAAAAGTCCAGGAGCCCATTCCCAAACAAAGCAGAAAGCAAAGCCCCTTGCAAATGGAGGTTGCCTGGATGGAAGCATTTCCACTTTCCTCTCAAACACTACAGGGTTTTGCATGCACAGGGCCTAATTCTCAGTTAGATTAAGGCTCCTGCACACCGCTCTGGCTGTGCAACAGAGCCTTCGTGTAACGTTGAATACTGGCTGCAAACTCCATTTGCAAAGCTGAAGGAGCAGGTCTGCAGAATGGTAGATAAAGCCTTTGGTGTTAAGAATGTTTCCAGCCCATAGGATCTCAGCCAGAAAAGGAGGAATTGCAACAGCAGAATTAGATGTGGAAATTATAGGGAACGTGCATGGTCATACTAAAGATTTTGAAAGCTCTGGCACTGTCACTGTTAGCTGTCTGCTGGAAGAGAAGGTCCACAGCAGGGGTCTGGCACACGTGGCTGCACATCAGTTACAATACTCCCCACGCGTGCACCCAGTCTACCAGCCTCAGAAAAAACACCTGACTTTTCTACTTCAAACAGAGACCTGGAGAATGTCCTTGCTGCTCGTTTTATTATGCAACAACATAAGGTGTGACCTGGATTCTGTCTACTGCTCCCAGACTGCAGCTAATGAACACAGAAATGCCTCCCGGTCTCATCATGTGCACTCTTCTTCACACAGCCCACAGAGCTCCTAGGATCACTTGCTTGCAGTGAGCCCTTTGGGAGACTGTCTGTACATAGGCTGGAGAATCAGACGGTACGAAGACAGGGATCTAAACCTTCACTGAGTTTCATAAAAAGCTCTGAATCTCTCCAGTACACTACACTTTAGGGTGAGGCATTCCATAAGGTCCAACACACCACAAGAAAGCCCCAGCTGGAGAGTCAGTCTGACTGTCCAAGAGATTCTGGCTTTTGGTTTGGCCTGTTCTAGAGCCAGGGTTTCAGATCTGGACCCAAACACCATTATAGTGCACCATGAGTTGGGCTGGATCCAGGATTTTGCTCTAGCTTATCTATGCTCCTTAGGGATCATGAATCTCAGGCTTAAATGTTGCATTGTTTGCTTGGCCTGTTTTCACCTCTATACCTTGTCTGAAGTCTCTATTTAAGAATGCTATTGCCAGGAGAGGCTACATAATGGGAAGCCTTAGCAGGATGGCCAAAGAGTGGAGTTATGGAGAGTTCCAAAGGGGTATCTGTGTTAGTTTAATCCAGCAAAACAAACAAGGAGTCCTGTGGGACTTTTAAACACTAATGAATTTATTTATTGCATAAGCTTTTGTGGGAGAAAAATCCCAATTTGTCAGATACTGCAAGACAGGGACTTACAGAATGGGACCAAACCAAATGCAGGGGAGTGCAAGTCATAGGACCAGCTCAGACTGTCACACCTCTGCTGACCCATGAGGTGGAGGAAACTTGACTGATTGTAGCAGGTTCAGCTCATTAACTCCACCCCTGGTATGAAGAGGCTGGGCAGGTTCCCTGGAGAAAGCTAGGTCAGAGAAGGTTTTGCAAGGAAACCATAATGGGGGCACTCCAAATTCAAGGAGGAAACTAGGGATGAGGTGTACAGCTCATTGCTGTTGTGCAAACTCACAAAAAGAGGCAAGTCTACATTTGTTTAGGTTCTGGGAGCTCTGCTGAAGATGGAGGTGGGAGTTCAGCCTGCTCATAGCACTAACTTCTCTGGAGGCTCAGCTCCAAATAAGATGCTTCTGTGTGAAAGACAAGCACTTTGTACAGGGATTAATAACAAAATCCCAGCGCAGCAGACATCAGCAGTTAGGTAGGGAATTTAAACAAAGCAATCATGGTCTCAATCACCTCTCCCTTTCAACACAATCAAGCCCTCTTAACTGCACAACTACTGCTGCCCGGCCCAGCTCTTCTGCGTCTCATCCCTCCATATTTAATTGCTTTTATTATTCTCCTCTAATTGCTATCACATGCCTCCCACTCTCCTGGGTGCACTTCTCACCAAAGCATCATTGCTGAATCACAGGCAGGATTAAAACAAAACAATAAAATCAGTAGCTTCATGCTTCTCTTAGGGAAATTCCCCAATCAGATGGGACCCCAAACCTTTAGGTCTTTTCTCATGTCAGTATCAGTAGTGCCTCCCCTCTGTGAGAAAAAGTGACTTGGTTGGGCCCTGGCTTTGGAACCTTCACAACTTGATAAATGATCTGTTACACTATCAATGAGTCCCTCTCTCTCTTTTTTGTTCTCAGCGAGCAGTGGGGGGGGGGGGGAAAGATTTGTAATAAAAGGAGGCCAAATGTCAGTTATTTGAGTAATTGGAACAAAATACTAAATGAGAAGTTCAAGCTGCAGCATACAAGGATAAACCCAGCAGGTAGCGTCAGTTCTCATCAAGTGTCTACTTTAGCTAATTCCATTAAAAGATAGAAACAATTCATATCTAATCCATAGTTAAAAGTCCAAACAAAAGTATCTTTACAATATTCATTTTTGTTGGGAATCTGTATTATTTTCAAGACATAAAAGTCAAGCAGAGGCTGTAAGTCAGATGAGTCATGAAACCAAATCTTGACTACAACTGGCAACTAGAAATCCACAGCAATGGGAAATGAGCTCTAATATCCCAGTGAGAGATTTTTTTTTTTTGCCTCTTCTAAATTTCCCCCACATAGGCGCAACTGGATTCAGAGTGGTTCTTCACTACCCATCTTACACTGTTGCAAAGCATTCCTGTGCACTGTTGAATATCTGCTTAGGCCCAGACACATTGAAAATCTGCAACATACTCTCATACAAATGTGTAAGGTTCAATACCCATTGCCATCAAAGGCTAGCGTGATACCTGGCAAAATCCCTTGCCTTGGGGGCAATGAGTGAAGAGATTCTTGTTTAAGATTTCTTTGCAATCCTTTGGAAGGAGTGGTGTAACAAATATATGGCAAAATACAATCATTAAACAGGATTATGAACACAGTCAGGCTGGATCAGCTGAACCATCCTCTATTTTCACCAAATCAAACCAAGCAGTAATTGGGCCGAGTAGCTTGTATAAGCTGCTCCCATCCTGTTCTGCACCCCAAGGATATCTGCCCTGCCTTTTTTTTTTTTTTTTTAATTCCCCCTCCTCAGCATTCTAACCTACCATGCCACATATTACAGGCTCAGAGCTGGTTTACACAGAGGGCTTAGGTTGACATAACGCAGCTTACATCGACCTTCTGCAGCTCGCAAGCGCAGCTGCAAAGTTGAATCAACTGCTGCTGCAAATTGACATTGTAAATCCACCACTGCAGAAGTCGTAACATTTAATGTAATTTTATTAATACAGTTTAACATCAGTGTGTACAGAGAGCAGTGCAATGCTATTTTAATGACCTCTGTGATCTATTCCAGAATCTCCTGTTCTTGCAATTCTGTCTTTTCCTGGTGTGGTGTTTTGGACTACTTAAGGTCATTGGGGTTGTCATAGTGATAAGTGGGAGGGTTGTTTAGGTGCTAGGGAAACCTGTCTGTCTGGTTCCCCCTCTTACCACACTAAGAACACAGCAGTTCCCTTACACCAGCACTCTCACTTGAGGTGACCCTGCTTCCCACACCGGTAACATTCCTGTCTCCCCAGTGTCCAGTGGGTAGGTTGTGGGGATACCTTATGCACACTGACCCCAAACTGTTGCATGTCTTGGGTGATGTGTTCCATGGAGACTGCAATTTCAACAGCCTTCTGCAAGGTGAATTGACCTTCGGTCAATAGGCGTTTCCATGTTGATTCACTGTGTAGGACACACCAGTCTGTCATGCAGCATTTCCTCTAACATGTTTTTGAAGTCACAGTGTGCCGCCAGCTTCTTCAGAGCTGCTACAAACTGTACGACTGAAACCTGTCTGTCTGGTTCCCTCTCTCTCAGTTCTCTTTCAATAAGGATTCTCTATGCAGCTCTGAATATGCTGCCTCTCCTTATTGGATTATAATTCTCCCTAAAACACAACAACATCTGGTGACGAGGATGGGATTGAACCTGCCTGTACAAAGCACAATGGATTAGCAATCCATTGCACTTTGCACGCATGGGTTCAATCCCATCCTCGTCACCAGATGTTGTTGTGTTTTAGGGAGAATTATAATCCAATAAGGAGAGGCAGCATATTCAGAGCTGCATAGAGAATCCTTATTGAAAGAGAACTGAGAGAGAGGGAACCAGACAGATAGGTTTCCCTAGCACCTAAACAACCCTCCCATTTATTACTATGAGAACTCCAATGACCCTAGGTAGTCCAAAACACCAAATCTAGTATGCTGCATATTGGCCATGTCAACAGCAAATACCTTGGAGAAATTGGCCAGTGGCGTGGAGCTGGGGGGAGGGGGAGGGGCAGGGCCAAGGGCCAATCAGCCTGTAGGACATGACAGATCAGCCCAGGGGAGGGTCAGGAGCATGAGACCCTGCCTCTGGGCTGGCTGTTCCACCCTGGGAGTTGGGCGGGCTAGCCCAAAAGCCGGGCTCTGCACTCCTGCCCTGCCCTTTGTCTTTGGCTTCCTGCCAAAGGCAGTGGGGCAGAGGCATGCAGCAGCAGGGCCCATGACAGTTACCCCACTCACCGCCACCAAAGGGAAGGGGGAACTGGCCAGTGGCACAGAGCCAGGCTGGAGAACCAGGCAGCAGCATGGAGACCAGGGGGTGGACACTTCGTTGCACATGGGACACCTACCCACAATGCAACACTTCTAAAGTTGAAGTAAATGCCAGCAATAGGGATGCAAGAAGCTGGAGAATGGAATGTGGTGTGGATGCTCTCCTCCAGTTTTATTAATTCGGCATATCAACATCAACTTTAGATCACGCCTAAGTGTAGACATACCCTCAGTGTGCATTCAAACCTCATGAACACAGAGTCATTGCAAAAGTAATTCTTCAAAAACCTCTGGCCATTGTCAGCTTTGAGGAATCCCTGCAGCTTTCTGTGGCTGAAGTGTATGCCCTCTGGGGGACAACGGCTGCTTAAATAATTCCAGAAGGGAAAAAACAAACCATAGACCTGGATCCAAAAGTGAACAAGCATGATGCTTTCTAGGTGTTCATCATGATGGTGCATAGACTACAAGCTACTTAGATCATGCGCTGATCCAATGCTTGCCTGGGGCATGCCAACCAGTGGAAAAATAGAGTTTTTATATCATAGTGCAGGTACACAAATGCATAATCAATCTCAGACATAGGCTCTGGACTGATGGTAGAGGGTCAAAAGTTTGTGGTTTGGATCTGAATTTTGCCCCTAGGGCCCATTTCTAGCCTTCTACAGATCACTTATGCCTGCTGCAGTGTCTGTGGAAATGCTCAATTCACATCCAGAAATCTCCTTTGGAGAGTAACTGGGACCTCTCTTGCAATATTCTAAATTAAACATTTAGCTTTTAAACAACACTTTTTTAGTCATTTTCAAAGTATGTCTGAACAGCTGGATATTATTCTTAATTTTCCAGCCTCACTGACTTGGGCACATAGAAAGGAAGCAATTTACCCAAGGGAGCCAGTGGCAAAGGTGGAAATTGAATCTAGTTCTAATCACTGTACCATTCCGCTTTTCCTACACAAGTGTTATTTTCTTCCTGGCTCTCATGGAGAGACCAGCATGTTTGTAGCACACACAAATGCTAAACCAGCACTGTTCTGGGTACCAGAAACTTCAGTACTAGTCCCATCACTGCTCCGACAATTTTAGGAGATGCAGTTGCTCAACACCACAGACAGAAAAAGTCAAGTAATGTCCTGCTGCCTAGTTATGCTTAATCTTAGACATCCCACTCCCTGCAGCATCTTAAAACCATGAGGGAGATGTTCAAATACATAAAAAGCAGACAGCTTGTCCTGGCCCTTTGAAAACCTTCCCCAGTACAAGCCGGATAATGACACCAACCCACCTTTGTGAAGAGCTTTAGAGCTATATGTGAATAATGTTAGACAAGTAGCATTCTCTCCAGCAGTGCTGTAACTATACATTTCAGTGCCCAGGGCGTGTTTGCACCCCTTACAATTATTGGCGCCTGGAGCAAGTGGCGCTGAATGCGCCCTTTGATAGAGTGGCTCTGGGGCACCCAGAGCAAAGCCCCATTCGCCACACTGGAGTTATGGCCCTGCTTCCCAGAATTTATTCCCTCACTCCATCTTTCCCTGCTTGCCATGAGAGTAGGAGATGGTCATAGATGATAGCACATATACAAAGTCAGCCCACTCACAGCAGGCCTCCAGCACACAGAACTCTTAGTGATAAATATGTAACACTTTTGGGGTCTTAAAGAGCATGGTTCCTTTAAATCAGGGGTCTCAAACTCAAATCACCACAAAAGCCACATGTGGACTAGTAGCCTGAGGGCCATACCACTGGAAACTTCTCATATAACCATACTGCAAATAACTTTAGGGGCCACATGCAGCCTGAAGACTGAGTTTGATATCTCTGCTTGAAATCTTTCCCCTGTGGGGGAAGCACCGATTTTTCTGGGAAAAGACAGTGCTGCAGAGGGAGAAGAGCTGCAGCCAGAGGCCCAGACAGAGGAGCAGCCAGAGAAGCAGCAGAGGCCCTGCCTGAAGCTGGCAAGGACAGAGAGAAACTGATTCAGGATGCCCAGGATGGGAACCACAGGAGGCCATGAGAATTGGGATAGTGGCTAGCACCTCTACTTAACATGCAGAAGGTCCTGGGTTCAATTCCCAGGGGGTTGGACTCGATGATCTCATGAGGTCCCTTCCAGCCCTATGATTTGATTGATTGAATGGGGCCTGGGACTTGGCCGTGGACTAAGAAGGGGGAGGCTATAGCTAGCTAAGTGGCAAGGGTGCCGCTCTGTGGTTGTAAAAGGTGACAGAAGAAGCACCAGAGGGTTTGCTGGAGAGAGTTGCTGGGGCTGAAGATGATGACCAGAAGCCCCCTGGACTGACTGCCAAATTGGAGCTGTGTTGGGACTTAGTGAACTCTGTATCTGCACCATGAGTTCAGGTTTGCCTTCAGCCTGCTGCAACACTGGGCCTACAGGGCTCTGGGTTAGCTGTTATCCTGTGTTACTGCTGCCCCATCTACCCTGATGGCTTCTCCTTCACCCCTCCATAAATAAATCTTTCCCATTCCCATAATCACTGTGCTGTCCCACCCTGTGTGTGGTCACTTGGGAGGTTTTGGAACAGATGCCCCTGGGGGAAAGGGACTGTCCCTGCTGCATTCCTGTGCATGCCCTTCCCTGACCAGCGTTGCCTGTAGGGCAGACTCCATCCTGGTCACAAGGGTGTTACACAGTTATTTGCCTGCTACCCACACTGTCCCAGCATTTCTTCAGCAGTAAAGAGCTGCTTCCACCAGGAAGCTCTTAAGACTTATAGGGAAAAGGGCAGCTCAGCCCAGGGAAACTATCAGAGAGGAACATTTATTTTCCCTTTCTCTTTGGGTCATTCTCCATTGAGATTCAGCAGAAACAAAAGCAGCATGTCACATACTGACTATTCAGCTGGGTCCTCTGCTACGCATTAGTCTAGGTGGCAATTGTGGCATTTGGGGATGGATCTTTAAAGACCAGCCTTCTCAAACACTCAGAAATGACCCAGAAAAAGAAAACATGATGTGACAGCCACATAACAAAATGGAGACATCAGTGAGTGCTTTAAGGGTCAAAACACAGAGCTTGTGCAGCTGAAGAACCCACTTGTACTTACTGTAAATCTTCCACTGTCTCTTCTCTTGCTCTAGGCTGCTGAGCAAGACAGAGCATAGTTCTAGTCCTGGGTGCACCGGCGGGACCAACAAGGCAAAGCCCCAGGCGGCACAGAGCAGCTTATTAGAGCCGCTTTATTAAAGGGTGGCTTTCGCAGTGCCAGCTCCAAGCGCGGCTAATGGCAAGGACACACCACAGGCAGCAAAACTGGTGTTACAGCTCTGTAGGCGCAACACTGAAAACTCCAACACAACTGCCTGCTGCATGTGCAAAATGGGGGGGGGGGTGATCCAACCCCCCAAAAACCCCTGATGAGAAACAGCAAGTGAAACCCATCAGCCTCCAAACAAGTGAAGCAGGGGAAAACCAACATACAGCAAATGAGAATTTTTAAAGAATGGCTTTGGTGCTGATGGATAGATGACTGGGGAGGCTGAAGTCTTACTTTTCCAGAGAGCATGCAGCACTCAGCCAAGTGGAAAGGCAAGCATGCCTCAAACCCATGGATGTGAGGGGCAACCCGTGGATGAGACAAGTGATCAGATTACATGGCCTAGTCTGTCAGGCTTCTGCTCAGATTGCAAGCAAGGGGAAGAATTACTACCAGTTGTGGTGCTGATTTTGCATGGTGTTGGACACAAAGTTATTAGGAGCTGGAGATGCACACAAACCTTAATACACTGCACAGTATATCATACATGAATGGGCTGCGGCTATTTAACCCTTGCGACCTGCCCCCAAGAGAGAGATTAGGCGCAGTTTCACAGCTATAGAAACACGTTGCAGATGAGTGATGTATCTTGCTCAAGCTCACACAGGCACTGGTTGCAAAGCTGACCTTCTCAGTCCCAGTCCTACGCCCTGAAGAATCTCAGAGCCATGCTGCCCTTCACATGCATGACTAGACCAACATAGCTGGGTCCTCTGGCTTTCTAGCACCTCTGCTTACTATGCAAAAGGTCCTGGGTTCAAGCCCCCAGGGGTTAGACTTGATGATCTCATGAGGTCCCTTCCAACCCTATGATTCTATTTTATGTCAGCAGAACCAGGATTTTCCTAACAGAAGTAGTGCTGTGACAAAAAGTCAAGCATAAGTTCACTACTACTATTCCACCTGAAATTAACTATAAAATTTCTCTTTCACTTCCAATACAACGGAATCAGGCTGTGTGGGGACCAAATTAAATTCACAGCCACATTACATGCCATCAACCCTATTCTAATCAGATAGAGAATCTTTCCACTCCAGATGAACCAGGTATCATTCTCTGGCCATTTGCTTCACAGCTTGGTCTAAAACACATTTCCCTTGCATTGCTATTGATATGGAGTAATAGATTTAGTTTCTGTTCATTTAATAATGTAAGAGAGATATTTGGCAATGTCTGAAAGCTAAGTAGTGGCATCTGGGCATCCTGTGCTCTGATTTAATTTAAATCCAACATCACCAGCTGTGTCAGTAGTGAAGTCACTATATCTCTGAGACATTAAGTGAAGTAGGAACCACAGATACAAATTTTCCCAAAAACATGGGCTGGGAGGCTTTATACCTTCCTCTAAAGTAGCAGGAGTCAGGATTTGATGGAATTAGTGGTCTGATTAGATATAGCAAATTTTTGGATGTTCTTAAATTAGTTTCTTATTGTGGATTATGGTAACAAATGTTCAATGGATATAAGTTAGCCAGATCATTCATTAGGCAGAAAGCTGTTACAAGGGCTTCTTTATGTACCCCTCCTATGGGTAAGTATTATTTAGGCAATTACTATGATCCAAATCCAAAAGCTGCCTAAAAGCCCTTCGAAATCAATGAGAGGTATGCCTGAGTAAAAGGCATCAGCTTTAGCCCTGAATGCAGATAAATAAAGCTGTGCATTTCCCAAACAAGATGCATGAATTAAAAGAACTATCATGTGAGGGTGGAAATGAGTTCTGTGAGGCGTATTAGTGCTGTGTCTGTTCAGGCAAACCAGAACTGGCCTTGATGAGCCCTTTCGCAAATGAACATTCTTTTCTACTTGCAGCCGAGAGAGAACCAGACAGGAGTGAAATTTTTTCCTAGGTTCAAGGAATCACTGGTACTGTCACCCTGGTGAAAAGAACAGCTCCTGGAAAGCCATTTTTAATCCATACGTTATAGCTGATTTCTCTCTGGATCCAGCCTGCTGTAATATTTTTTAGGAGAAAAAAACCAAACAGATTTAGGCAGATTAATTGAGAGGGGCTTAGCACAGGGCAGACCTTGGAGACAGTCCTTACCTTACAGCATAGCAGAGTCTGCTGGTTAGGTATCACCCTCAGAGACTGAAGCTAGCTCTCTCTCACACAGTGCCAGGTCACAAGATGGGTTGTTACCAGATTGGTCAGGCATATTCGCCAACCCCTAGATCTAACCATTCCGACATCCCCAGCCTCAGTTAGGAAGAGTGATGATCACCTCAAGCACTGATGGATGGAGGCCCTGTAGTCTATCAGGTGTTTGGTGAAATTCATCCTATAGGACAAGCAGTTCTACAGAAACCCATCATACACTAGTATCCAGGGGTATAATCAAGGGCTCGCTCCCAAAGTCCCAGTCATCACCACACACAAAATTCCTGGTCACTCACCTCATTCCTCTTAGATTGTGTGGCTTGTATTGGTATGACAAAACAGGTTCTTCACTTTGGGTTAATGCTGCTTAATTGTTTCCCCTGTGAGTAGGGATTATATTATTGACACATACACGCAGCACAGATATATAATTTGTGCATGCAAGTGGACTCCTCTCACCCACATGCACACTCATTAGCTAAGATGGCTATATCATGAATGTTCCCCTAAACTTAAGGTCCACAAGACTGCAGATTTTTTTTGTCTATCTCATTTAGGAAGCCTCCCTGATGTGTGACAGAGCTCCCTGAAAGGCCGTTTTCCCTTTCTAGTGTTGGAGCAGTTCAGGAGGCTCACCACACCGGACAGAGTCTCATAACAGGAAGATGCAAGATCTGTGGGGCATATGGAAAGAATGAGGCCAAACACAAGCTCCAAGTCACTGTGTTTGCTCAAGGCCCGTTGCATTTTCTTTGAAAAATAAGCTGGTTCCATTCAGCCTCCCTAAATTCCAGTCACCGTTCCAAGGCGATGTTATTTTTCCTCCCTCCCTTACCTAACCTATTGTATAGAATTTCTGTGCCCAAGGGCCGTGCTGTACCATGGTGTAACAGAGTTGTCAGGCTGAGAGTGAAGGTGGAGAAGCAACTGATGGACATTAAAGTTGCTCCCCACAGTTTGGTTAGCAGCCCGTTCCAGTGTCTTCCCTTATTCACATGCTCCACCTGTTACTCACTAATTGCTTTCTGAAAGAGAGAGACAGCCGACAAGCAGAATGCCGCCTTCGATAAATTCCCCAGCACTGTAAATACGATTCACCTTGCTGTAAACAAGGGAATGGTAAATGGAAATGTTTGTGCTGAGACGTTTAAGACAAAAAAAAAACCAACAAAAGCCATCTCCGGCATGGTTATGAATATTTATCTGTTTTGCTTATTTACATGCTGAGGGACTTCTGCACTCTAGGTTGGTGCAGGTCTGTCGAGAATCCATGCTAAACGCAGGGCAAGTGCAAAATATTTTGTCAGTGCAATTAATGCTCATCGAGCCCTCTTTGCTTTTCACAGGATGCCAGTGACAGAGCAGGCATCAGCATATGCTGTGTGCTGCAGAGTTAATTCCCCTGAAAGCACAGGATTCCTGTTTGAAAAGGGACAGAAAAGGCCCAAACCACCTTTCTTCATTTCTGGTGAAATTTTAAGACTTTAAACACCAACCTCTCACTCTTCCAAAGTTAGACAAGCCAAGGACCATGCAATTTACTGTAGGTGGGTCCTCCAGACACAACCCTAAAAAACAAAGGCCTGTCTTTCTAAGCTTTGGGGCTTTTTGATATTTTGGTTAGAGGGAAGAAAGTTTGTCCCAATGCCCTAGCCAAAAATTCCTCAGCCCAGTGCAGTGTGGGTCCAGTACTGGCCTGAGCCTTCCACGGAGGAGGTGGGGTCATTCCCATCATGCTGTGTGCATCTATACTTGTGAAGAGGTTTGAGATGCCTTACAATGAGAAATACCCAGCATTGCTAACCCCAAACATTCAAAAATAATGAGATTTCAGGTTCTTTTCACTTGCCTTATGATTTAGGAGCCTTTAAGTCACAGAAGCTTAATTCTGAAGCTTATCTACAATCACGTGGGTTAAGAAACTTGTTAAAAAAAAAAAAAAGCAGGGAATCCCATAACTTCACGAGCTCAGACTTTAAGGCAGATGCCAAACAACACGAGACCAACTATCAAGTTGCAAGAGTTGTCAATATTGCTGTGTAAGTGTAGAGTGTTACTCAGTTACTGTCGTAAACTGCCGTGTAGCATTACTTTCAGCTATCGGCCTTGTTCCACCCCAACTGCAGTATATTTCAGTGGCAGATTTAGCAGCCACATACAGCAGGCTGCATATCAAGAATGCCTAAGTTTGTGATCTGAAGGGAGGGAAGATACTGAAAGTGTCTAGATACTATGGTAATAGAAAACTCCAAGTGATAGGTAGGTGAATTCTTAGTTATTGATACATCTTTCCGTGAACAGCAACTAAGTGAGCAGACAGCACGTAGATGTGGGAATTAAGAGAGCTGTCTGGTACATTGAGGGGATCAGCTATGATGGAAGATACCAAATAAAGTCAAAGATTAGAAAAAATGACCAAGGAAATTTTAATTCACAGGATCTCTCTCTGCAGACAGATGGTCATTTCAGGCTTTCTATTCTCTAATCCCTTGTTCTGCAAAGCAAACATCCTAAATCCCAGATAATGTAGGTTTTACCATCTCATGTATATATCCCAGCGTATTAAGGCTGGCTCTGACGATAGGATACATATGCTTAAACAGTTGAATGGCTAAGTAATTTATGGTGGCAGGAAGCTGTTACCTGGATTTTGCAGAGGTGAATTTAGCAGTGTAACTACCTGCCATCCATGGCCACACTCAGAACAAGTTGTCCTGTGGAGGTGAACATTACAGTGATTAAACCATCAGCTAACCACTAAGCCAAGGCACTAGTGAGTGATTGCTGGGCTTCTAGAAAAGAAAATGCATGTGAGAATTCTTTTCTATTCCCCTAGTGGCAATCTCTATTAGGTTGGAGACAGTTGGCTGAAGCATGTGCGTGATGGGAGGTCTTTCCATCACTCTACAATAGATGTTAAATTTCCTTCATGTAGGGCAGCCTTTCTACAACCTGGATAAGAACTAGCAGCCAACTCTCTGAAGGTGAAGAAAACTAAGTGCATCTCACAAACTACAGTAATTTCACAGTTAAAAATTCCACAGCCACTGTGGACATCATAGTCTTTATTATGCTGCACGCTGGCCACCTGAAACGCCCTGGAGGTAGCAGAGCTAGAACTTGGGACCTTCCTGCTTCATAAAACACATGTTCTTGCCTCTTGAGTTAAGGAGAATCTCCATCAGATATTGCAAGACAGGGTTTATGACACAGGGCTGAGCAATTTAGATTCCATCCAGCAGCACATGCATGCACTAACTCGTTACAATATTTGGTATTTATCCTTTGATGGCAGAGACTGTAAATCAATGTGAATTACAGTAGGGGTTAAAGTATAATTTGGTGGGCCCCGCAACCCTCCTAATCGGGTGGAACCCCCTCCTGCACTCCAAATGCCAGCCCCCCACCCTCAAAATCCACCCAGCCCCTGATACCCACACCTAATACTCACTCCCCTGTCCCTCAAATTCACCCCAGCCCCCAATGCCTACCCCCAAAATCCACTCCCTTCCCCTAATACGCACCCCCAGCTCAGGCGCTCCTAATACTGGCCCCCTGCCCCCCCCAGCATGAGCTGGACAGCCTGCTACTCATCGGCAGTGCACTGGGCCAGGAAACTCTGCAGCCTGCGCATGTGCAAGGGAGCCCACTCACCTCCCCTGCCTGCCGGAACACAGGGGAACACCATTCTGGGGCCTGCTATTTTTAGGGGTGCAGCATTCAGGCCCCTAAAAAATAGAAAATGGTGCTGGAACGCTGCATTCCGGGTCCCACTATTTTTCAATGGTGAGCGCTGGAATGTGGCGTTCCAGCAGCATTTTCTGTTTTTAGGGGGCCTGGAATGCTGAGCCACTAAAAACAGTGGGCCCCGGAACAGTGTTCCAGGCTGTTCCAGCCCCCTTTAACCCCTGCTTTACAGATGTGAGTGGATCCAGCACAGAGGAAGGGCATAATCATCTTTCTTCTTATTCTGTAGTGGAGAAGCTGTGGAGCAGAGAGGGTTAGTGACTCAGCCTAAGTCACACAGTGATTCTGGGAAAGGGCTAAGAACAGAACTGAGGTCTCCTGACTCCCAGGCTTCAACCACAAGGTCACCCTTTCTTGTACTGTGGATAAATGGGAGCAAGGAGTTTTTACATTCCCACTTGTGCACAGGGCTACTTTGGGTTCAGGTGTCCTCTCCAAGTTCCAAAGGGGCAGCTGTGTTAAGTCTAGTTCAGTAAAACAAACAAGGAGTCCTCTGGCACTTAAAGACTTAAAGCATGGGCTTTCATGGGAGAAATTCCAACTTCAAACCATCTAACAAAGTGGGATTTTCTTCCACAAAAGCTCATGCAATAAAATCAATTTGTTAGTCTGCAAGTACCACAGGACTCCTTGTTTGTTTGCTCTCCAGCATCAGACGCAAGAGCCAGCTTTTGAAGGGAAAGAGAGCAAGAGTGGGGGACTGGTGGGGGCTTAAAGCTGGGCAATTCATTATCAATCTCACAGCTTCTCTATTAAGTCAGCTCAAATGACTTAACTAGGAGCAGTTAGCATCTCTCAGCCTCACAGAGTGCTCACAATTAAAGACATGGAAATGCATTTCATGAAATATGCATATTGTTTGCCGACTAAAGAGCTGGTTAAATCAGACCATGAAAAGATCAGAAATTAATGCTTAGAATAACAGTCACTCTCAATTTCCCTTCTAATATATCCCAGATGACTGCAGAAAAAGATGGGTCCAGGGAGATCTTTGTACTTCTTAGAGTTCTTAGGGAGCAGTCGACATATTCACTGGTATAAATCAGCATAGCTTTGTTAAAGTCACTGGCATTTTGCATCAGCTTAGGATCTGGCTCCAAATCTTTTTTTATGTCTGGAAACTCCCTAAACCAGGGATGTCAAACTCATTCAATGAGGGGGGCCACACTGGAAGGCAGGGCACCTCTTGCAGGCCATGTGGCTGCACGAGTTCCTCAACCCTTTCCCCCTCCACGTTCAGAGTAAGAAAGTGTCATTTTAGAGTCCATTTTCTGATCATAACCAAAAAAAAATTGATCCTGATCTGCTCTGCAGGCCTAGATCATAATGTGTGCTGGTGAAAACAAATCATAGCAGCGTTAACAATAGTTGTAATTGTGATATAGTTAGCAGCCCCTTCCACAACTGCACAATTCAGATGAAGATCTTGAGCCAGGACAGTAGGCAGCACAGAGTGGTCAGTCTGCAAGCTGCCCAGGCAGAGGGAACTGCCACATCTGTCTGTATCCAGGATCCTCAAAAAAGAATCCCTGGATTGGTCACCTCAGCCGAGGCTTGTCATTCCCCTTCTATGGGAATGCTCTGCAGGGCTATTCCCCCACCTCTAGGTGGAGCAAGGTGGCAGCTTCCCATGTGGGTGCAGCGCTGGTGCTAAGGAGCAGGGAGAAAGAATACAGCAACCTCAGTTCTGGTCTCAATGGCAGGATTCAGATTCTGACCATGGGCCAGAAAAAGGGCTTTTTAGCTGCCAGCATTAGTAACAGGCTCTCACCCTCACATTAGGAAGGTTTCACACAGCAGAATATTAGTGATGGGATTTGAACCCCCAGCCTTCAAGTGCATGAGCACCTTTATGGCAGGATTTTCACATCAAGTCTCCAAACACTAGGGGACCCCCTCCTCGGGGCTTTGAAAAAAACTGAGAATGCCGGCTCCCTGCACACCCCAGCCCAATGCCCCAGGGCATTTTCCTATTGCTGTTAAATGCAGCATTTAGCATCCTGGACCGTTTGCTTATGACAGACGCTCTCATCTCCCATGACTAATGGTTCATTGTTTGTATCTGTGCAAGAGGAGTAAATTCTTCATTATTGGAGAGATCTGACATGTACGAACAATTGGACTAAATTGATTGTATTTTCCAAATCATCACACAGACTCTAATTCTATCCGCAAGAGGCACTAATTTGAACTAGAATTACCTTCTAAATTAGAAATGAGAGCGCTTGATGGAGAAAACAATGACTCCCTTTGTACAGCATGGCCAGTGGGGGTGGGGAGCAGAGTCCTTTCTGACTTGTGCTCCAGATGAGGTTCCTTTTGTCTGCCGGCATATCCTGCTAGAATTTGGTGGCCTTATGCACCGAAGAGAGTATGTTCTCTCTGAGGCGTTGGTACTGGCATTTAGCATGAGCAGCCCCACTGCAAAGCCAGGTCTGTGTTACCGGGTCCTCACTGATGCACTCATCCGTGTGCATCACTATAATTTCTGGAGGCATGGTTCTTTGGGCTGCACAAAGCTGTGACTCTGATTCTTTTCCAGTGAGAAGAGGGAGAAATTTTCTGTCTTCCTAGACACAAGGAAGGAATTGTGGGATGATACTAAGCCTTAGTCCAGGGGTCTCAAACACATAGCCTGTGGGCCGCATGGAGCCTCTTAAGCTATTTCTTGCTGCCTGCAACGATGCTACTATTACCAATATTTGCAATATCATTGTATGAAAAGGTTTCAGTGGTGCGGCCCTCAGCCTAACGTTCTAGTCCTCATGCGGTCCCCCTGGTGATTTGGGTTTGAGACCCCTGCCCTAGTCTATACTTGGATGACTTTTCGGCGGCAGTTGATGGTCATTTACTCAAGGCATGTAAAATGCCTTGCATAAATAACGGTGACTTCCTAAGCTGTCCCTACACAAGGGATTTGCAGTCAGCTTTCCCCAGTGTGGTCAGCTTTCCATACAGCTCCTGGCCCCCAGCACTTCCAGCGCTGACTTCCAGGAGCGCTGCAGCAAGTTCAGACTCACTGCTCAGCACTCCTGGAATGCTGGGCTTATGGCAGCGATTTTGCCACTGTCAGTGAAGACCCTAAGGAAACTAAGAGAAACAAAACAGCTGACTAAATGAGGCTTGGGGTTAGTGAAGTTATGAAGTTTTCCTGGAACTTCAGGTTCCCAGACATGAGGTTGGTTTGCTCTAATTCCAGAGACAGAGTCTGCTGCATTGTCACATTGGTCAACAACTAGATTTTCAGAATTGGCTAGAGACTAAATTAAGATACCTCAAAGGGGTCTGATTTCCAGAAAGTGAGTGCTCAGCACTTCTCACAAGGGGCAGGTGTCAGAAGGGAAGACTCCCTAAATTACTGGTAGCTTTTAAGGTTTAAATATTAATCTTACAGCTATTCTATCAATATTATGAACATTTAATATTTTTCAGATTGCCTCCAGGGATCTGAGCATCCCATAGGAAAAAGTACAGGTACAGCCCCAACCCAGAGACAGCTCCCCATATGAGCTACACATGATACAACAAGGGTGGATCATAGACCAAAAAATAGAGGAGCGGGGGTGGAGAAAAAGGCGCATTGACATTCTTAAGCAACCTAAAATCATGAGGTGGGCCTGCAAAACAGTCATGAACTTGGCTTAAAATCATGAGATTTTCATAAATGACCTGGAAAAAAGGGGTAAACAGTGAGGTGGCAAAGTTTACAGTTGATACAAAATTGCTTAGGATAGTTAAGTCCAAAGTAGACTGCAGAGACTTCTCAATGCTTAGTTACTGCACAACAAGATATCACATGAAATTCAGTCTTAATAAATGCAATGCAGTGCACATTGGAAAACATTCTCAACTACACATATAAATAATGGGGTCTAAATTAGCCATTATCACTCAAGAAAGAATGGGGAGTCATTGTGGATAGTTCTCTGAACACATCCACTCATTGTGTAGTGGCAATCAAAAAAAGCTAATAGAAAGATGGGAAAGGGATAGACAATAAGACACTATCTATCTTAATGCCACTATATAAAGCCATGGTAAACCCACTGCAAACACTGCATGCAGTTCTGGCCACCCCGTCTCAAACAAGATGCATTGACTTAGTAAAAATACATGGAGTTGTAAGAGTTGGGAATATTGGGTAGGCTAGAGGAAGCACAGACCATAGCATGATCAGTGTACTCTGGTCACAACAGCACCTACACATTCAGTGATTATGTATTTTGGGACAATGTTTGCACTTTGCTTCCCCAGCTCCTTGTAGGCAAGCTGACAGGAGCAACTTTTTAGGGAGGAATAGCAATAGATGATTGTGCTGCTGTAGCTCATGTGCAGAGCATCGATGGGATGGGTACATGCTGTCTGCCCAGACTGTGCAGGGCAAGCTAAGGCTATTGCCCTTACTGTTGATCCACCATGCCAGTTGGAGGCTGGCTGCTAGAAAATGCCTTTCTAGGAGGTATAAAACTTATTGGGACATTAAGATTGTGGTCATTCAGCTCAGTAATTTTTTTAATGAATATTAAATTCCTTGGTCAATAAAGCAAATGGGTTTCCTCTCATGAATGAGAGAATGAAGGTAATAACATCCTCTGATGTCATCCTCCTGTCCCATATTGGGCTAAAATCTCTCCGGCAGAGCGTCTGTACAAGGTATACCAAGCCATTATCAGGTGGAGAAGGTGAATCTGGTAGCGCACTAACAGAGTGGCATTCTGTTTCTGAAACCCAAATTTAAATAGATCTTCAGTCACATGAGAGTCAGAGCTGGTGTCTGGCTGGCTTTGAGTGAACACAGAACCACACCACACAGAGCTGAAGTGCTGGTGCTTAGGTACCACTGGGATAGGCATTAACGCATTGCCTACCCAAAGCTCACACAGATCATGACTCAGAACCCCCTTGGAAAAAAGTTACAGAAATAGCATAAAAACCGTGAGATACCAAAAAGTAATAATTTGGGGAGGGGTTATTTGCCCTCTGTTTTTTGACCCTTTGAGGGTAAGTGACAGTTTTAAGCCTTTTTCCTCAGCCCTGAGGATTGAAAATTTTCATTTAGATGAATACAAAGCTAGTTGAGATTTGCAGGGAGTAACCTGACTCCAAGAGCTGGGACTTTAACAAGAAAATACTGAATATCCCAAGAATTGCCAACACATATGAATAGGACTATGACAGCTGTTAGCATTCTACATTAAAAAATACAGCTGTTAAATAAGATAGTGTGAGTCTAAAGGACTAGCAGTTTCCAGCAATGGAATAGAGCGCTGGGGGTCAGGACTGAGCTTACAGTTTGGCATGGGACATGGGGCAGTAGTGATTTGGAACAGCAGGAAGTGTCAGGAATATTCTGGTGAAGCTTCAAAGGTAGAATAGGAGAGTTTCCAAATGCCTGCCTACAAGTGTGCTGATGTAGCCATAGCCCCTCATTTACAAGAGCACAGAAATTCATTGCATTCAACCAAAATTTATCCACAGGCACTGTGCACTTGTATAAATATAAAGGTAATTGATTAGGCGCTTTATGGGGTGTGTGTGTTAGTGTCCTGGCTTTATGGCCCATTAGTAGTTAGGCTCAGTTATGATTCTGCATTCTTTTGATTATGCAGATACAATCTATCATATTGTTCCAGAAACTTGGTTAAAGCTGCACTCAGCGGCGGCTGCAGCTGTGGTTTGCTCTCTCGGATACTCACATCATCGCTCTCTTTTATGAGAGATAAAATTGGCCATTGCTGTTCCTGCAAAAGCAGCTGTTATTTCTTGTTTTCCTTTTTTTAAACTATTATGATGAGTTTGCCTTCCCTTCCCTCTTAACTGAATTACACCGTGTTTATCTTCCCCGTGCTCTCATGGAAACACAACGGCAAGCACGCCAAGCTGCGGCTGCTACTGTTTGGAAGTGATGCGCCTTTGCCAGGATGGATGGATTTGCGGAAAGTCAGGACTTTTGAGCTCTGTTTACAGCTCTGCTGGATCTCTTCAGCAATCTGTGCCATCAGTAAAAGCAGAGGAGAATAAGGCCAAATTAGAAGGGCTCAGGGCAGATCTTCTGTAGGGAGATTATGGAGTTTTCCACTAAGTATGGGAAGGGAAGGTCCCACCATGGAAAGAGATTAGGGATCCACCATAAGTCTGTAGTGATGGCCACCAGTGACATCCATGGAGAACCTTTGTCTCTGCTGGCTACTACTCTACTGGCTTTAAGAGACCTTGCCTCCTCAAGTCCAGGGCAGCAAGGCTCGAATGGAACTTCTCTATAATATCCGTTACAGCATCTCCCTCTCTGCCCAACAGTGGATTGTGTGGCTTCCAGCCCATGGAAGCAGCAGTCCTGCCTCAAGCAGTTTCACCTTCCCCTTCCTGATTTCTCATGAGGCCAGAGGAATGCAGAATTATTCCTTGAGTCCCTCTCACCTATATTCTACCTGCACCCCCCATGTGGATTTTGTGGAATCACAGAGGATGATTGTCTTTTGCTGTGCTTCTGTGGCAAACTTTCATACAGAGGAGTGTACTAGCCAAGCCAGCAATGGGTCCTGACCAGTTGCCCATCTCCAGTCTGCTTCTTTGGGTTACTAAAAGTGGATGTAAGAGTGCAGGGGAGATTTGAGTTATTTTGACTGAAAACTGGTCTGTTCAAATGGAGGAACTGAGGGAGGAGTGTTAGTTCTAGAGGCAGCTGTTTACCCTGGCACTAGAGAGAAAGGCAACCAACCAGAGAAGCATAAATAAAATGAAATATTAAATACCACCACCACCAAACAGGCTTTAGGAACATCAGGCTCCAGTTTCAAGTCAGAAGCTAAATGTCACAGGTTGGGCTGTTTATTTCACACATACTGGACCCTGATCCTTCTTGTGGCAACCCCCATGAAAACAATAGAAGTCCATGAACTGGAAGGAGTCTGCTTTTGTAGATGTCATTGCAGGCCCAAAGCCCTAGTCTCGGTTTGTTTCCCTAAGGGCAGGAAAACTGAGCATGGTTCTTATGCAAAGAAACACCCTGAAGTTTTCCAAGGAAAGACATGGCCTTTCAGACACCAATCTTCGACCCAAAGCTCACCATAAAAGACAACTTCCTCCTCCCTCCACATAAAGGGCAAGAAACACAATAATCACACAACTTCTTGGAAATCACTCCCCACTTTAACAAAGTCAAAACTCATCTGAAAGCCAAAACAGCACCTCAGTTTCCCCCCACATCCTGCCACTTCCCCTGCCACATGGAAAAGACATACATAAAACAACTCAACTTTTCAAACAAACAAAAATATCTAAAAGGGAGAATTTAAACCAAACATAAAACAAAACACAGCAGTTGTCAAACAGGTCATGCTATTTTTACCCTTAAACAAGGATTGCTCCCCCCCCCCATTTATCCATTTAATAAAAGCAATGTTTTTGCACTGAAAAAGTTTTTCCCTCACAGAACACTATAGCTAGATTATTTTATATCAACTTGTTCTTAGGAAGAAAGAAACCTCAATTTATTTTTAAAGGGTTCTAAAAATATTTTAAAGAAACAAAAATTTCTATTTAAATACAGTCCTTCAAATCTCACTCCCATAAAGTGAGACTATGAGCTCAATCTTGCAAATATAACTCACTGGTCAGTATGAATTACACTTTCTCCTCTAGGACTAATCCACAGAAGATTTGGGGCTATTAATACAATAGTACCATGGCCTACTTATTTATCTTGATTCAAGCTTTAGAGGCTCATTGTTTCAACTGTGATCTTCCCTGGCTCAGGCAGTTGATTTGTCAGCCAAGAGGTAAGCTAACACTTATATGCTTAAGGTGCAAGCAACTAGCCCCACTGAACTCAAGACATATTCCTCACATAGGCAAGCACTGGCAAGGTCAGAACATAGTCGCAGTCCTGAAATCAGCTCCAGATAGGTGGACCCTTACATTTACAATGAGCTTCAATGTTATACACAAGCACTTAAAGTTCACAGCACCCTGAACCATTGAGCTGATAGGATCAGAACCTGTTCCTTTCTTTTTTAAGCAGCAGAACATTTCATTAACAAGCATCTTATTAAAACAAACATATGAAGGAGAGAGATGAGAAGCTCAGACATAATTTTGTTCATTTTTAAAACATTGTTTAAGTTACTTAATGTACTAAAAAGCAGCAGCAGAAAATGAGAAAAGACTTACTTTTCACTGTCAGCTGCTCCAAACTCTGTTTCAGCCAACACTCACAGTAGCTATAGCTCATACCTACGCTCAGGGTAAGAGGCAGGCCCTGTGTTGAAGAGATTTCTCTTTGCTTACTTTGGGATTTCTAACATTAAGCCCCCCCCCCAGTTCCTTGAATGCTAAATGCCCTGCATTCCCAACAGTTTTCTAGGGGAGGCCATAGGCTGTTCTAACTCTGACCCAGCCCATTTGCTTCTAACTGGTTCCACCAGTGGCTTGTTCATGGAACTTCCTTTGCTTTAATTAAATCCCCTTGCCCCTGCTCCCTTTCACACTAACTCACTCCTCTTTCCAAACAGGCTGTCCTGAAGCTCCACCCCTAGGCTCAAGAATTGTGTAGTTCCATCATTTCTCTTTGATCTCAGTTTAGTCTAGGCTTTCACTTTTTTGTTCCCACTAGGTTGGGAAGTGCTATGGTTGGTGATGCTCTAAGAATCTTAGCAGCTGTAACCCATTATACATACTGGCAACTCAATGTCCAAAAGTCACATAGTTTGTGTTCGGCACTCCACAGGAGCCTCTTCAGTTTGCAATACCAGGCTGGGAAGGTACTAAGATGGTACCTATCACTCAAGAGTTTTCTGGTGTATTTTCCAGCCATCCAGAAATCCCACCAGAACAGACCCCCTTGCAGTATTTTGGCTTTCCTACTTTTGGGCAGACCCTACATGAATGTGAAAATACAAAGCAGGGACCAAAATTAACAGGAGTACCCTGAGCCTAAAATCCAGTTTGACAGCGGAGATTCAGAGGACTAGGACTTTTAGTTTAGCTCAACACTAGGAAGCATTTTGATACATTCCAAGGATTAGCAGGCCCTGCTCAAGAAAGGGCAAGTCTTAGAAGAGAATTGCACTGTTCTGGGTAGAAATGGAGGAGAGAAACATGGGAGGGGATTTCTTGTTTAACAGTGCGCCCAGTTTGCCCTGTGTCTTACTCTGCAGCTGTAATCAATTATGCTGCTGCAGGATCAATCTAGCTTGCATGTGCCCCTCGTCCAATGCAAAATACAAGAGTTCTTTCTGCCAGAGAGTACACATAATACAATCTAACCTCAGTGAAGCTGCTTGTGGCCATAGCCAGCCTTGTTTCTGTTACAGCCTTTACATCCCAACACCATGCAAACTGGACGGGCCTACCTCGAGTGGGTCTTGCAAGAGGGTACTCCCTGCCCCCCCTCAGTCCTGGCCCTCCAGAGCTTTTCATCAGGTCCTGGCTCCATAAGCTCCCCCCAGCCACCCAAGCCCCGAGCTGGCTGCTAGACCTGCAGCCAGCCTCTTTCCAAACTGTGCCCCACAAATATCTGTACATGCTCGTGCTCCACACCATCCACTTTCTCGCCCTCATGTCCCACCCCGACACAAAATGGTGGGACCTGATAACGCCAGCGGAGGGCGAGGACCCCCGGTGGGCCAGCCTGTATTCCACCTTGACCTCATGGCCTGCCAGGGACATCAGTTAGCAGCTCCTTCTTGGAGCCGTGAGCGCGGGCATGTACTTGGCACAGTTTACCTGTTGCCCTGACACTTGCCCCTTCTGTAGCAAGAGGGAGACCCTGGTGCACGCCTACCTTGAGTGCACCAGGTTGCAGCCCCTCTTCTGGCTCCTCCAGACCTCTTATTGGGGTTCTGGCTGCACTTTTCCCCATATTTATTCTTACATGCACTCCCCATCCGTGGCTCCACAAAATTGTGGGACCTCCTCGTCAGCCTCCTCCTGGCTTATGCCAAGATCGCCATCTATAAGACCAGGGAGAGGAGGCTGGCTGGGGAAGGGGTCTGCAACTGTGGGGCCTGTTTCCGGTCCCTCGTCCATGCACGTCTCCAGGCAGAGTTCCTCTGGGCGGTGTCCACTGGCACCCTTGATACCTTCTGGGAGCAGTGGGCGCTGTCTGGGGTTCTCTGCTTAGTGTCCCTTTCTGAAGCCCTTGTTTTACACCTTTGACCCTCACACCTGTTCCCATTTTTCTTTCGTTGACCCCAGTAACAGGGCTGGCGCTACGCGGTAAGCAGCCCCTGCGTTGCAGGGAGGTGCCGGCGTTTGAGGGGCGCCAAAAAGGGACATCACCATTGCGCTCCCCTGATGATGTCACTCATCTGCGCTGGCGTTGCTCTGCTGAGGGAGGGAGGGGCGGCGCCACAATCCCCAGCACCGGCCCTGCCCGGTAATCACTTGAAGCTGGGCCTAGTGCCACCTCCCTGTAGGCTGGGGAAGGGGTTTTAGAAATGGGCAGCCTTGCGCCTGCCCATCACCCAGTCCTTCAAATGGACTATGCAAACTGGATCCTGAAGCCCTTCTCATACAGCTTCTCCTTCCTGCTTAGGGAATTGGTATCACCTGACATCAGACCTCCCCCATCCCCTGCAATCTGTTGTGGAATGTCTCTCCAATCCTGCAAGAGCTGGGGGATAGGGATTTAACCCCTTCCCCACCACACATGGGGTAGGAAGCTAGACAAAACTCCCTACCACATAACCAAGGTCTTGAAGCACTTCTTACTCATTGATCTCAAAGTGCTTTTTAAAGGGGGTTGGGCATTATGATGCTCATTTTATATATGGGGAGAAACAGAGGCAGAAAGAAGTAAAATGGCTTCCCTCGGGAACAAAGGAAATCAGTGGCCTAGTCAGGAATCGCAGCCCAGATCTTCAAAGATACTTCAGTGACTATTTAGGAGTTCCGTATCTTAATACTTCTGAGGATATGAGCCAGAGTCCTTATCTTCTGGACCACTTTGTCACTTGCCTGTGACATGTCACTTTTAAGCTCCAGTGCTATTAGTCTCTTGCTTTCTCATGCACCAAATTCACACAGCAATGAAAAGAAAAAAATGTATTACAGAGAGGATATGGTATTTGCCAAGCAGGGATGCTGAATTAACCAGGTAGGGGTACATTGATGGGTAGGCAGGGATGGTGAGTTTATCAGGAACTGAAGAAGAAATGTTCATTAGCTGGTGATATGTATTTCCACAGAGTAGAATTTTTTCTTGCCGATTAGTAAATTGCACCCCTTTGCAGAAGGATTAGTTGATGCTTTTAATGATAGTGTAAGAAGATTATTTTTTTCTTCCTTCCCTTCATGATTCAAGCCTTTCAAATACACAGAACAAGCTTTCTTGAAATAGTGCTTCAGATTTATCTCCTTCCCCATACAAAACCTAGAGAGGCCATCAGAGCAGAGCAGGGGTATTTGCCTTAAACACATTCTCACAACAGCTCAGTGAGAGAAAATAGCAGTAGCAGATGAACCCGTCAGATATCATCACCACCCGAGGCTCTGTCAATTGCCATATGCTCTGATCCAATCACATTGCTTATGAGAGCAACAGATGTTCTCAGCTTTCAGCTAGGAAGCCCAAGGTATATGCCAGTCCAAATTCTGAGCAGCACTAACCAGTTGCATTCTTTGGAGCCATCTGAGAGGTAGCCAAGGCTAAGGAAAATGGCCATTGATTCATTGGAATTGGCAAGCAGTGAAGCACTGTTCTGCATTATTCATTCTCTCTCCCCTGCAGCTTCATCATGTGAAAGAGTTTGTGGCTTTGAGCATTGGCATCCAGAGAACATTTAAGTTAGAAGGTGTAGAAGAAAAGGGCATTTCTTTAACACAGAAATGTCTAATTAGCAACCTGTCCATCTGGACTCCATTAACCATTTAGATCAGTTAGTAAAACTGACTATGTCCTGGAATCTAAGCCAGAGCAGGTTTTAGTGGAGGCCCATCCTTTCAATATCTCACTGAAGTGCAGCTCAAACTGAGCAGTCAATGTGAGGAAAGTAGGACAGAAAGATACAAACTCACGGAGAGACAGAAAAAATTCTTGTAATTAGTTAAATGAGTCAGGTTAATAACTGCAGTCTTGGATAAATTCCTTCAGGGCTTTAGTTATATTTATTATCAGATGAGCGTACCCTCTTGATTGGTTTAGTTTGGGCACCTTTTTTTCTTTAAAAAAAATTCATTCAAGTTTACATCCTACTACCTGTCTTCTTGGAATAGCCAGGACTTCACAGAGTGTTAACTACATGTATATTAACTTTGCCCATGCATCCTTAAACAAACATATGTCTGCTGTAAAGAGATGATTCAAGAAACCTTCTGAGGGTTCATTTCTCTAGGGCTAGCCCCTAATGCAGAGTATAAGGTATTTTCTTGCCAAAGGTAGCAATTGAATGATCTTTAGATACCACTACATATTCAACACTGGTAACTATCACAATGATGGGTTCATCAGGAATAGAGATGTGAATGTAAAACTGAACACAGAATCTTTCTATATATATATTGAAACCAACCTCTAGAATTCTATATATCAGAGAGATAAGGTGGCTAAGGTAATATCATTTACTGGACCAAATTCTGTCAGTGAGAGAGACAAGTTTTTGAGCTTACACAGAGCTTCTCTTCAGGTTCTTCCCTTGGCTCTGTTTAAGCTTGAAAGTTTCTATCTCTCACCAACAGAAGCTGGTCTAATAAATGATATTACCTGACCCATCTTGTCTTTCTCGTAACCTAGAACCGACATGGTGTGAGAGGCTGCTCCCCAGATCTGGTCTGGTGTACTGCTGTGACCTCCCCAATTCCCATTCTTGAGCCCCAATTCACCCTGCCTTGCCAAGTGACCACTCACTCCTGAGTTAGTCCACTCCAGCCTCTCACATGCAATCGGTTCCAAGCAGTGAGTGTATGCCCCTGCCTACTCAAGGGACGATCCCCAAGCAAGCACTCCCAGCCCCAGATACCACCATGGGAGCTACTATCTACAGAAACTGAGACCCACTCCCAATCACCATATACTCAGGTCCATCTATTTAACAAAGAAATGGATTGTGCCCAGCCTTCTTCACACACACCCTCTAAAGAGCACACAGGTTTAGATAAAACAACTATTAGTTGATTTATCAGATTATAATTCTCTGTGAGAATATGGCCAATCATGGCACAATCACCATATAAATGAGTCTGGAGAGACCACAAGAAAATAAAGGTAAAACATGCATACTAACCTAATACCTCTACTTAAACTGACCTCATAGTCCAAGTTTATGTTCAAGGTGTTTGGCTGTCAGATGTTTGTACAGCCAGTGTCTGCCTGAGATGAGGCAGGGCCCAGATCTTGCTTGAAGTTCTTTCAAGGTGGAGAGTTTCAGGCAAAAAGCAACGAATCCTTCCAAGTGTCTCTCTTTGTTTCCATTCCCCTTAACTCGTCTCCTTCTGGGTAGAGATAGTTTGTCTGGACTGACCCACCTCAGTTAGCATATCTTTGTTGCCTCCTCCCAAACTTGCTTGCTCACTGCAGCTGGGAGAGAGCTCTTTCTGTCTCCCACTACCCTGAGCCAAGCAAAACATGTTTCACCTTTGTGGACATGCATAAGGCTGCAAGATACATGATATCACAGTAACCATGTAGAATAGGTTATTAGCATCCATAAAGAAACATTGCATGGTGTAATTGGCAACAAATCATGCAATCACAGTGTACAAGTGAGCAGGAAATCATATAGATCATAACCCAGTGTGCACAGATGCGCATCTCATGACACATGGCTACAATACTCCATATATCAGAGATACTGTTCTATATTAAAGTCTGTAAGGCATAAGGGAGGGATAGACAGTTTAATTAATATGCTGTTAATTAGGGAGGAATGCAGTACTTTTGAGGATCTCAATACAGCATAATAATAGCAGTATCCAGTCAGGGGACTGGCATTATCACTATACCTCTGTCTGTGACATGCAACAATGATGGACATGATAGCTAGAGATACCACTCTACATCAGTCATAATACATCCCCTGAGCTTGGGGCCAAAGGGATTGAAGTAGTACATCTGTTTTTCTACTCTGCATGGCTCTAGAATTCCACATAGCCAACTAAATGGAGCCAGATGAGCCAGGTGGACAAAGATGGACATAACACTGCCAAACTGGGTGATAAAAAGAGAAAGTGAATGAGGATTATTATTTATTGTATGTATAATGACCACAGCATGCATAAGGCTTTGCAAATGTGAAGAAAGACATAGCTGCTAATTTCCTGTCCCCTGGAGCGGTTCAGAACACAAAGAGATTCTCCTTGCAGTCACACAAGTGTAACAATAGACTGCCTTTAACTTTGTTGTCTCTAAGCTTCTTGAAACTGCAATGGAGTTACTCCATATTTACATGCGTGAATGTGAGGCAATTACGAGGGGCAATCAGCTCTTCTGAGCATTGACCAGCTGAGTCAAGTAACTGTGGGAAGTGGAAAGATGAGGAGACTGGAGAATAAGAGGAGCAGAAGTTTCACTGTTTTCAGGAGAGCATATGGAATATACCCAAGATCAAGATGGAGATTTTATTACAGACAGGAAGCTATGCTGCATTATTTGTTTTCATATCCTGCCTCTGTCCTCCCGCCTTAGCTCCACCCATTCCATCACTTACCTATGAGGATATCAGCTGTCTATCTGCTTCTTCACCTATTAATGAAATGAATAAAAATCCCAGATCGAATCATTATTATTGCGTGTGAGGTGAGCCAAACTGCTCTGAAAGTCCTCTTGTTGGGTATTAATGCAGCATGCTATCCATTATACAAGTATTTTGCTGTGGCAGACAGAAAATGACATTTATGGGTCTATCATGAGAATGAATTTCACCATCCATTAAAATGATGTACAGGTAAACACTCCATTCATTTTTAATCTATGAGCTTTGGTTCCTTCTCCGCTCTGGTAGATGGGTCCATCAAGAAATTCACTATTAGCAAACCTATTTAACAGGAAGTAAAAGGTGCTGAATAACATTACAGGCCTGTAATTAAGAGACTACAGTACAAATGGGGAATATGGGAATTAAAGCCATAGCTTCCAGGACTCTCCTCTTATGGATTTACATGTGCTGAGTAGCCAACTAAGCTCTACTGTTGGAATAGGCACATCTCATTCAGTCACGGTAAAATTCAGCAGACTGGATTAGCTACTGGGATTGAACTCAAGGCATATGGATCTAAAAGCACAAGATATTATCGGCTGAGCTAAAGAACCACCATACAGACAAGTTGTTAATTTGTTGGCAGTAATGAACTCATAAAACAGTTTCTATAAGCTAGCTACCAGAGAGGGACAAAGAACCACACATGGGTAGCTATTGAACAGGTTGTTCTTCAGTTGCTAGCCTGAATTTTGGGTAGTGCTGCTCTGAGTTTTCAAACAAACACAATATTCCACCCCAGAAGTTGCTGCATTTCAGTCACAGGGTCCTGAACATCTTATGTAGAGTGCTTTGGAAATCTCTGAGGTGAAAAACATGTATGATGTAAGTTACTTTTATTATTACTGTAAGAGATTTATTTTGCAGAATGACAACAGTGTATAATGACATTTCTTAAAAACTCAAGTAAGGTTGTTCATCTATAATTATAGAAATTGAGTTAATAACAATTAAGCTTAAATGAGTCACATATACTACTATGCAATTACTTTAAGCTTAGTATTATCGTTATTGTGTATTAAATAAACGCCAACTGGATTATTTATCAAATTGTTAAAGTGATTCAGTTGGCTGTACACTACAGTTTGAATCAGAACTGAGCCAATGCTTGCAGCGTGATGTTGTAGGATGTACTGATGGAGGGTCCACTTAAGAATGCAACCTAAAACCAGAACCTTGCTCACTAAATATCTCATGATTAATTTTCTGCAAAAGTAGAGTTGTTAGCCCAGCTTTCCTGGTCAAACTCCAACTTGAGTTAGTTGTATTTTGTCTGCTTAAACTTCAACAGGATTCTTTTATGCTTCCTGTCCTAAACCTGTCTTACATTGTAGTTATGTGCAGCTTCACAGATCATATAATAATAGGTTGGAGGTCATCTAGTTCACTCCTCTGCTCAAAACAGGACCGGATCCAACTAAATCATACCAGCCCAAGGCTCTGTTAAGATGAGTATTAAAAACTTTTAAGAATGGAGAATCCACCAGAGTCCATATCCCACTTAAATTTTGATGCCATGTTAAGTATTCCCAATGTATGGGCAAATCCTGAGGTCATCACATGGGTTTTATCTCATCCTTACTTAGGTAAAAGTCCAAGGATTGAGTAGAAGTTGACCAAAGACCTCAGGAATTGACACAAAATATGTATAGTATTTAATTCTATACAGCCTGGAAATGCTTACAAGAAGTGTTGTATCGGAGCCCAATCATGCAAAAACTCCTAAGTCTGCAGAATGATGGTAACAAAGCAGCAGCTCTAACAGATGCACAACCATGTCTGCTCTATGTCGACTCTGAAACATTATGATGACATTTCCCAGGCTCATATTTTTACACTGAGTCCCATTTCCACATATAGTTGTGCATTTATGTGCCTGCTATAACCACTCACAGTTGCCATAAGAATGTTTTGAGAATGTACTTAGGTCTTGGGTCTCTATGAAAATCTAATAATCTGTGTCCATTTTTAACTGTTCCCTTGCTGACACATCAAATGAAGTTCCAATCTTTCTCCATGGATCAAAACTGAAGAAAATATTTATATAATGATCTGTAAAGCAAAGATGACACATTTTCCACAGTCGTCATTTTATCCTTGCGATCATGATTTGCTTAATGTGATCTGCTCCAGAGCACCACAGCGTTTTGTAACATCACATTGCATTGGTCTTCCGCTGATTCAAACTGAAAGATACAGCAAAGTGAGTCACTTTAACAACTCAGTACATAATCCAGTTGACTTTTATTTAATACTCAGTAACAATGACACTAATCATTTTGTTTTCCTCAACTTCAAATGAAGGGTTTGGAAGTTGGGACACAAAAACCCTTATGAAAGAAAAACCCTCTGTTTTTATGTAATACTCTTAGGAATATTAAAAAGGGAATGAGACAGAGTGTAATTCTAAGTAAGATGTTTTCCAGAGTTTTCTAAGAAGCACCAGCAGTTTTGGAGTCTCCAGTAGTAAGTTTTTCATAATCAGTGGGCATTTAATTAACACCCAATAGCTATCTGACAGAATCTAAATGGAATTTTTAATTGATGCACAATTTTAAAAGTGTGACTGAATATATTAGAAGTCTTTCTCACAGCCTGGGTCATCAGCCCCTTCTCTTCTGCCATCATGAGGGGCTCCCATCTATTCTCTGTGTGTCTCATTTGAGTTTGGGCAACTTCAGAAGTTAAAACTCATGTTGAAAGTGAATCTAGTTAATTCACATCTTCTTTCAGTTATATCCACCTACCCCAGGAAAGGAAAACATGGAGAATCTGTTAATCCTGGTTTTAAAAGGGGGGGGAGGAGCGGGTCAGAGAGAAAGTAAATGAAAATGTCCATTTCCTAAAATAGCTATGGAATCAATCACTAAAAACATTGCAACATTATGTGTATGAAATATCTTTGGAAGCAATCCTCAGTCTGCCTGCCAATTTCTGTCTATATTTTCTTTGACATATAAGTCTCTTGCTAGTTTTTACCAGCTCAGCTATTCCTTTGATCCACTGAGCTTCAGTGACCATCAACAATTATTTTTATTACAAGCCAATCCATGGTAAACATTCCATTCTAGAAACAGTCCTGCTGATGTAGCATGTCTTGGTCTGTTGGGCTAAGATCAAAAGCACAATGCCTCTTTTGTCGAAGTCAATGGGAGATCTGCTATCAGTTTTAAGAGAAGCTAGATTCAGTCTGTATTAACTGTTAGACCTTCTATTTGTGGATCTGAGTCCTACATTTGCAGGTAGCAGGGCCTGATGTTCTAACAGGTCTTGAAACTATTGTCCATCATCTGTATTCCCTTCTCCTGTTTTCTTCACTCTGCTTGGGCCATAGTCTACTCCAGTGTTTCCCAACCAGTGTGCCATGGCACACAGGTGTGCTGTGAGGCCTCAGCGGGTGTGCTGTGGAATTTTTTGAAAAACTACTCAAAGAGTTCTGGATTGCTTATGAATATTCATGAGTTCATTTGACAAGTATATGGTGGTGTGCCTCATAATAATTAAAAGCATCAAGCTGTGCCATGGCAGAGAAAAGGTTGGGAACCACTGGTCTATTCTCTCTTCTGTGACCCTGGAAAACCCTGCCTTTAGTGTGCTCCAATTGTATGGGGGTATAGGGGGTAAGATTTGGGGGGCCCTTGGAGGCTGTTCTAGTCCTGTACATACTGTAGGAACTCCTTGTACAAAGCATTTTGGGGATGGAGATGGAGATGAGATGGAAGGAATAAGAGGGCAAGTTAGCAGATCTGCACTGCATTGCTCTTTTTGCCCACAAGAGCTATTCTAGCAATAGTGGCTGCTCAGCCATTTACTCCTGCTTCTCTGTGGCATTTTGGCCAGGGGTGTTCAACCTGCAGTGTCAGAGGATGTGCAACTCAAGACCTGGTGCATATGTGTGTCTGTTCTCGCATGTGTTAGTATCTGTTAGTGTGTGTGTATATTGGGATGGGGTGTTGATGGATTTGGCCCTTGCATCCTATGGATAATTGACATAGAAGCAAACTTTAATTTTCTTCTAGCCTCTTGGGGCCTGTTGCCCACCTGTGCACTCTGACTCCCCAGTTCTGATGCCACGGAGCTCTCCCACAAAGGACAGTGTTGTGATACCAGCAAAAAAAAAAAACCAAGGAGTCGTGTGGCACTTGTTGTGATACCAGCAGCTGCAAAGTGCTCAGTGTTCAGATGGGGAGGCAGCAGGAGCAGAAAGGGATGCATGCCCAAGGTATAAAAATGGTATTTTCAAGCAGAGGCTAGCAGCATGGCAAGACAAAGAAAACAAAAATGCCAACAAATGCAAGCAGAATGGTCTCTAAATAAAATGTGTTTCAAAACTTTCCCCTAGGCTGTGGCAGTTCTTTAATAAAAGGCACTGAACTGATGTTGGTGAATTGAGACCCTCTCCTACAAAAACAGTGAGTTTGATTCCTCACATAAGAACAGCAGTGTCACTTGAGAGTAGCCATGCTCAAAATAGTAGACTTACCCCTATGTAAAAAGTGGTGCAAGCCAGAAGACAATCAGTCCCCACCGCTTGCAAGCTCCATTTTTCAGTTAGCTAAGTTATCCTTGATGGAAGAAAATCATTTTGACAATAGTTTACATTGTTAGAGTAACAGATATAACTTGCTGGAAAAATCCTATCTTTTCTCAAAGATGAGCTGTTGAGAAGATGCAAGATGATGTGAGTCATTCATGTTACAGACTCAAAGACAGGGATGGAGTGAAGTGAAAAACAGTAAGACAAAACGTGCAGCTTTAAATGTAAGACGAGACAAAAGAAGCTGCAGTGGAATAATGGATTACTATGCATATGAAAATTGGCAAACACCTGTTAGGCAGGAGGACAAAACAGAACTGATATTCATTATGAAATTTCTGTGCCTCTGGTAGTGGGATAAATCTGTGTTTTCCAACACAACCCGCTTCATTTCTCTTGGCCCACATTTAATACTTTGACTGGAAATAAACTAGCTTTTGAGAGGCACTAAGACTATGTCTATACTCCCTCAAATTAGCTTGAATTTGTTAATTTGAACTATTTAGTTTGAATGTAGTTGGAACTACATTCAAATTTATTAGTTTGCATTAACAATGTGGATTAAGTCAAATTACAGTTAATTTGACTTGACCCACTTTCTTAATTTGAACTAACTGCCCTTAGTTTGAACTAACAAAGCGGACTTAAATGTCCACACTGTACCAAGTTTGAACTAAGGCTTGAACTAAGGGCTTAGCCCTAGTCTACACCTAGAGCTTTTTTGGTGGCAGTTGACCGGCATTTACACAAGAAACATAAAATTCCTTGAGTAAATTGCAGCGACTTTCTTAGCCACCTTTACACATTAGGGGAAAGCTGACAGCAAATCACTTGTGGTTGGCTTTCCTCTATGTCCCCTAACTCCCAGGACTTCCAGGGTTGGCTTACGGGTGGGGCCAATCTGCTCCTGGAAGCCTGAACTGATGGCAATGAATTTGCCACTGTCAGTATAGACATACCCTTAGTTCGACCTAAAGGGAATTCCTTAATTCAAATTAATATAAGCCTAGTGTAGACAGGGACTAGACAAATTGGAGCAATGGGCCAATAGAAATCTCATGAGATTCAACAAGGACAAGTGCAAAGTCCTGCACTTGGGATGGAAAAACCCCATGCACTGCTACAGGCTGGGAGCGGTCAGCTAAGTAGCAGCACTGTATGTAAGGGGACTGATAGCCCCTTACTGAGACTGAATGGGCCTTTTGATTGGCCACTCCTGCCTGGAAGCAGGACTCTGAAACAGCCCCAGGGCCAGTGGGAGAGGCCAGTGTCCCAGGATGGCCTGATTGATTGAGAGTGCTCTTCCATCCCCGAGCTGAAACTGCAGGCTGGACATGCCTGGGCAAGCCAGAGCATGTGTGGGGCTGAGCTAAGGAGGAAGTACTAAGCAGCCAGCAGCTGGGAGCCAGAGGACCCAGGAAGGGAGGCCAGGCTGAGCTGATTTGTGCAGAGCAGACCCACAGCGTCTGGATCAGCAGAAAGCCAATAGCGGGTCCATCCCCCTGCTTACAGGTAGAAAAGAACCTGGGGGTCATGGTGGATGGGAACCTGGATATGAGTCAGCAGTGTGCTCTTGCTGCCAAAAAAGGCCAATGGCATACTGGGCTGGACCAGTAGAAGTGTTGCCAGCAGATCGAGGGAAGTGATCATTCCCCTCTATTCGGCACTGGTGAGGCCACATCTGGAATACTGTGGCCAGTTTTGGGCTCCCCACTACAAAAAGGACATGGACAAATTAGAAAGAGTCCAGTGAAGGGCAACAAAAATGATCCAGGGACTGGAGCACAAGACCTATGAAGAAAGACTGAAGGAACTAGGCTTATTTAGCCTGCAAAATAGAAGACTGAGGGGGGATTTGATAGCACCCTTCAGCTACTTGAAGGGATGCTCCAAGGAGGATGGAGCTCGGATGTTCTCGGTGGTAACAGAAGACAGAACAAGGAGCGATAGTTTCAAGTTGCAGCTGGGGAGGTCAAGGTTGGATATTAGGAAAAACTTTCTTACTAGGCAAGTGGTGAAGCATTGGAATGGGTTATCTAAGGAAGTGGTGGAATCTCCATCTTTGGAGATATTTAAGGCTCGGTTAGACAAAACCCTGGCTGGGATAATTTAGTGAGAGTGGTCCTGATTTTGGCAGGGGGTTGGACTAGATGACCTCATGAGGTCCCTTTTAACCCTATGATTCAATGATTCTGTGACAGTGGTTCCCAACATTTTCTCTGCCGTGGCACACCTTGCTACCTTTAATTAATTTGAGGCACACCATCATATAGTTTTCAAATAAACTCATGAATATTCATGAGCCAATGAGCCAATCCAGAGCTCTTTGAGTAGTTTTTCCAAAAATTTTGTGGCACACCTGCTCAGACGTGATGGCACACCTGTGTGCCGTGGCACACTGGATGGGAAACACTGTTCTATGATATTCAATGATTCTATGATTGTGATGAAGTAAGAAAACCTCTTGGGTTACTGTGGTTCTTCTTTTTCCTGTTCTTGGGTGATGGTATTCTGGTGACGGGACACAGGGGTGTGATAACTATAGGTACCACTAGGGGGGGAGAGGCTTTAGTGCGACCGTACCTGGACCCCCTGGGGGTGACAGGTTGTGGCCGGTTTAGACCAGGGGCAGGGCAGCTGGATAGAGAGGAGAACAAAGGGGAGAGAGGGAGGAAGGAAGATGGAGGTTGGAGGGGCAGGACCTCCAGGGGTTTACTATCTGCTCTCCTAGGTGAGCTGAGAGCCAACTGTCCTAGCTGCTGTGCAAAGTGGATTGCTAATAAACCCTCTGACTGCTACACTGGCTGAGTGTCACTGCTGATTGGGACGGCTGGGACCCTCGTAGGGGGAGGACCCCCCCCCAAGGGAGACCAGACAGAGCAAGGATCGGACTCTCTGGGCCTGGATTTGGGAAGCTGGCTACAGGTAGTGTGGAGACCCTGGTGAATGGGAGAAAGCTCCACCATAGCAGAGTCCCTGGTGGGCTGTGAACAGAGGGGATCCAAGAGGCTTTTCTGGGTTCTCCATGACATCTTGGTGGCAGCGACGGGACACCCTACAGTGATACCCCACAGTGAGTGACTATCCAGTGCAGTGCTGGCAAGAGGGGGCAGCGGGTCCCTTCGGAAGGACAGTGTGTGTCTGAGCAGACACAGGGAGATTTGTGGATCAGCAGGCTCCTGGGGCTCATTTGATGAAGCTGCCCAGCCCAGAGACAGCTGGGGAGTTGTTCAAAGACCTGCATCCCTGACCAAGAGAGGGGTTTTCTCCAGGGTGGTCCGGAGAGACCCTGGAAGGATCCGTGCCCTGGATTTGAATTGGGAGGCAGGGAGGCAGCCAATCGGAGGTCCACTCTGTGGAAACATCCTTCTGCTGGGAGACTGATGGAGAGAGCAGTGAGCATGCAAATGTCCTGCACCTGATTGGACGATGGGGGTAGTGGACTCAGGTGTGCTTGGTGAAACCTGATCCTGAGAGCTGGATTCACTGAGAGACGTTGGTCTCACCTACTGCTGGTGATAACAGTACAACATGGATTACAAGCGGTTGTTAAAACAACAACTAGTGAACATTAGTAAGGCTTGAGGATTAAAAGTCAGCAGGCTCACCAAGGGGCAGCTCATTGCCCAGCTGGAAGAGAGCAATGGGGGCAGAGAGAAAGACCCCTCAATGGTGGGAGCCTCCAGGGAGCTCAGAAGTAGCAGCAGTAGCAGCCCTGACCTGCCCCAACAACAAACCCCAGCCAGAGAGGGGCGCAGGCGACGCCAGTCTGCCCCAGAGGAGGTGCCCAGAGGAGCTGGGAGCTGCAGCCCGGGGCCTTCTCAGCAGCAGTCCCTAATTCCTAGGGGGTGCTCACAGTTCAGTTCCCCCCCAGAAATAAGGCGGCTGGAACTGGAGCTGAGGCTACAGGAGTTACAGGATAAAGCAAGACAACGCCAATTTGAGTTAGAAAAGAAACAGCTGGAGATGGCAGAGAGAGAGAAAGAGAGAGACAACATGAGCTGGAGCTGGCCAGACTTAGGAGCCAGGAGGGGGCCCCAAGGAACAGTGAGGGCAGAGTCCGAGAGCCCCTTCCTGCTGGACCCCAAAGTACTAAGTTGATGGGTTCCTTTGAGGAGGGAGGGGGCATTGCTATCTACCTCATCATCTTTGAGAAAACCTGTAATGTGCATCAGGTGAATCTCGCAGACCGGCTGCAGTATCTGACCCCTCTTCTGGGTCCAAAAGTGATGGAGGTACTCGGTCAGATGGAGGGAGTGGAAACTGGAGATTATGAGCAGTTCAAACAAGCTCTGCTGCCAAAGTTTCAGCTGAGGCGTACCGGGAGAAACTACGATCTGTGCAGAAAGAGCCAGCGGTGACCTACCTGGAAACCAGCACATTGATAAAGGAGTACCTCTGGAAATGGACTGGCTTGGCTGGGAACGCAACCAGGGAAGAAGTGGGGGAACTGCTGGACCTGGAGCAGTTATATAACATTTGTTTCCCCGACCTGAGGCGGTGGCTGGTTGACCGGAAACCCAAGGACCTATACAGTGCTGGCAGGCTGGCTGATGAGTTTGTGGCCAGCCGGTCGGGGCATGGGCTAGGTCTGAAGGGGGCCAGAAGGGGGACCTGTGGGGGAGGCTCCAACAGGACTCTCAGAAGGGAGCCCCAGAAAACAGATCATCCAAGGGAACTACTCAACTAGGCCCGGGTGAACAGGGAGACTGGAGGTGCTTCTCATATGGTGAGACAGGCCACAAGAGAGCGCAGTGCCCAAAACACAGAGACACAAGGGCCAAATCGACTGCCCAAAGGCTGCATTGGGTAGGAGCCTGTCCAGAAGAGGCACTAACCATGGCAGAAGCGGCAGATAGTCGGGTTGACACTCCTAGTGAGGGAGTGGGTGGCCTGGTGGGCTCGCTGGTACCGGGCAGGTCTCCAGACTCAGAATCCTCTATTCACCAAGTGAGCTCAGGCCCACCAAAGGGAGGTCAGCAGCTCCTCAGCCCTATTGAGGCAGAGGGAAGAAAAGTCCAAGGGCTCTGGGATACGGGTGCGGAGGTGACTCTGGCCCGGCTGGAGGTGGTGGGACCTGACAAGATGGTCCCTGATACTTATCTGAACCTAAGGCAGGTGTTCGGGCTACCTGTACAAGTGCCTGTAGCACAAGTGCATCTGAACTTGGGAGGCAAAGAGGGCCTCAAGGAGATGGGGGTGCACAATTGTTTGCCAGCCGAGGTACTGATGGGACAAAATCTAGAAGGGTGGCCCAGTGAACCCCAGAGAACATTGGCCGCTACCAGGAGTCAGGGCCTGCAGGGGCTCCTTACATCTGGTGTCCCTGAGACAAATATGAGAAACCTTGTAGAGGGGCAGACGAAACCAATGGGTCCAGAAAAGTGCGAGGAGGATCCCACCCCGGACAAGGCTGGGGAACAGACTCCAACATCTTCTCCCACAGGCGAGTTGCAGGAGGATCTGTGGGGTGACCCTTCACTAGCAAAGCTGAGGGCGCTCGCGGACCTTGGGGCTGAGGAGTCCCTTGGGAGAGACCACAGGGAGAAATTCCTGTGGGAGAAAGGAGCCCTGTACCAAGAGTGGACTCCAGTGGCAGAGGCGGAGCCATGGCAGGTCAGGCGACAATTGGTGGTGCCCCAAAGATACCGCCAAAGACTGTTGTCCTTGGCCCATGATATTCCTCTGTTGGGACACCAGGGGATAAAATGCACCCAGCAGCGGCTGCTGCAAAACTTCTACTGGCCGGGAATTTTCAATGCAGTCAAGCGATATTGCCAATTATGGGACACTTGTCAGAGGGTGGGGAAGGCCCGGGATAAAGGTGGGGCCGAGCTGAGACCCCCCCCCCCCCGGGTCATAGAGGAGCCGTTCCAGAAGAGGGCGATGGACATAGTAGCGTTCCTCAGCAAAGCCACCCGATCAGGGAAGAAATATATTTGGGTGGGGGTAGACTTGGTTACCCCATACCCAGGGGCTGTACCTCTGGCTCCCACCGAACCTGCCAAGGTGGCAGATGCTCTGATGGGCATTTTCAGTAGGGTGGGGTTCCCACAGGAGGGCCTCACAGACCAAGGGTCTAACTGTATGTCAGCCCTCTTGCAGTGTCTCGGGGAGAAGTGTGAGGCCCGACACACCTGGGCGTCAGCCTATCACCCGCAGACCAACGGGCTGGTGGAAAGATTCAGTGAGACTCTGGAAAGGATGCTAAAGTTTGTTATCGCTCAATACTCACAGGACTGGGACAAATATCTACCACCCCTGCTGTTTGCATGCTGGGATGTGTCCCAAGAGTCCACGGGTTTCTCTCCATTTGAGCTGTTATATGGGAGAAGAGTGAGAGGCCCTTTGGACTTAGTAAGAGATGAGTGGGAGGGGAAGGCTTCCCCCACCGGGGAATCAGTAGTAGAATACATCCTGATTTTCCAGGAGAAACTCATGGGGCTTATGGACCTGGTTAGGGAGAACTTAATGCAGGTCCAAAGGCAGCAGAAAGCTAAGGATGATTGCAGTGCCCCGGCCAGACCATATGGGGTTGGGAATCAGGTGAGGGTTCTTATCCCAGTGCAAAGGAATAAGCTCCAGGCTGCCTGGGAGGGACCCGTCAAGGTCACCAAACAACTGAGTGATGTGAACTATGTGGTAGAACTGTCCCGCTGGTCACATAAACAAAAAGTGTACCCTGTTACTATGATGAAACATTACTTTGACAGAGAGGGGCTGGTACTGACTGTACGCGGACAATGGGGAGGGTCTGGGGGGAGATTCCCTGTGGAGGTTCGGTAGCCGGGTGGAGAATGGATCCTCCCTGGACTCAATTCCCTTATCTGACCGGGTAACTGTGGCCCAGAGGGAAGAGATTAGCGCAGGGCTGGAGTCCTACCGACTACTGTTTTCTAGCCGGCCTGGGCTTACCAACTTAGTGGTGCACCACGTAGAGACCGGAACGACCAATCCCATAAAGTGCTCCCCAGTTAGAGTCACTGGGAAGGTAGCCCGGGAGGTAGAGAGGGAGATCCAGGACATGCTGGCCTTGGTTGCTATACAACCATCTACCAGCCCATGGGCTTCTCTGGTAGGGCTGGTACCCAAGAAAGCTGGCTCAATCCGGTTCTGTGTAGACTATGGCAAGCTGAACTCCATCACAGTGTCTGACACATACCCCATGTCCCGGATGGATGAGATTTTAGTCAAGCTGGGAGGGCTTGCTAAAAGGGTACTAATGCCAAGCTCAGGAGGTGGGGGGTTAATCCTTCAGGGCTGTGATATGGAGGTGATACATGTCAAGGGAAGTGCGAACATAGTAGCAGATGCCTTATCAAGAGGGTGGGGGTCAGAACTTCCCCAGGTCACCAGCGGAGGTGACCCCGCTCAGTTCAGTCTCCAAGGGGGGAGAGGTGTGATGAAGTAAGAAAACCTCTTGGGTTACTGTGGTTCTTCTTTTTCCTGTTCTTGGGTGATGGTATTCTGGTGATGGGACACAGGGGTGTGATAACTATAGGTACCACTAGGGGGGAAGAGGCTTTAGTGCGACCGTACCTGGACCCCCTGGGGGTGACAGGTTGTGGCCGGTTTAGACCAGGGGCAGGGCAGCTGGATAGAGAGGAGAACAAAGGGAGGAGAGGGGGGAAGAAGGAAAATGGAAGTCAGAGGGGCAGGACCTCCGGGGCTTGTCCTGGGGGTTTACTATCTGCCCTCCTAGGTGATCTGAGAGCCAACTGTCCTAGCTGCTGTGCAAAGTGGATTGCTAATAAACCCTCTGACTGCTACACTGGCTGAGTGTCACTGCTGATTGGGATGGCTGGGACCCTCGTGGAGGGAGGAAACCCCTCCCCACAAGGGAGACCAGACAGAGCAAGGATCAGACTCTCTGGGCCTGGATTTGGGAAGCTGGCTACAGGTAACGTGGAGACCCTGGTGAATGGGAGAAAGCTCCACCGTAGCAGAGTCCCTGGTGGGCTGTGAACAGAGGGGATCCAAGAGGCTTTTCTGGGTTCTCCATGACAATGATATTCTATGATTCTAAGCCTCCTTAATTCAAACTAACTTGCAAGTGTAGACATAGTCTAAGACAGGACATGAAAATCCTATTTTTGTTTGTTTTGTTTATTTTGTTTCTTTGTTTTTATGATGTTTATCAATAAATCTTCCAATGCTGTGCAAAAATGGATGTATAGATGGGGAAACTGAGGACAGAGAGTGCGATATGATTTACCAAGGTCAGGCAGCAAGTCCATAGGAAAGCTGGAAACGGAATTCAATGCCATCTAACTCCTAACCACATTATTCTCATTCTTCCTGACCATGCAAGGAAAGCTATGGTTCAAACAACTGATGGCTCTGCTCAAAAAGAATTTAGGTTTAAATAAGTGCAGATAAGTTTTCATTGCTATTATTTCTCCTCTCCATAGCAAACACTTTATTTTCTGGTTGTGCCAGAGACCAAAACCTCAAATGTGATGAGAGAGACTTCTCTTGATATAAAAGAAGCAAGGAGTCCTGTGGTACTTAAAGACTAACAAATTTATTTATCACATGAGCTTTTGTGGGAGAAAATCCCACTTCATCAGATGCTTTGAAGATGGGGGAACTTACAGAATGGGAGGAAAATAAATGCAGGGGAGTGTAAGACATAGGAGCAGGTCATACTGTAACAGCAAATCAAAGCAGTTGTTAAGATTCAAACACTGGGAAACAGCATATAGAACAGGGGTCTCAAACTCAAATCACCACAAGGGCTGTGTGACGACTAGTACATTAGCCCAAGGGCTGCACCACTGAAACCTTGTCACACAATGATATTGCAAATATCAGTAATGATAGTGTTGTTGTGGGCTGTAGGAAATAGCTTTAGGGGCCACATGGTTGAGATCCCTGACAAAGAGGAAGGTGAAGTCAAATCACCTGTTGTAATGAGAAGGGAATCCATAGTCACAATTTAATCCTGCTTCCACACAATTGAATCTTGAGGTATCTCTGGATCAACAGGAGGCAATGGAAGAAAGTCTGTTTTCTTGAGTCTTTCAGCTTGATTATGTAGGCCCATATGTAGAGAAGCATTTGAACTTTTGTATGCCTTTCCATATCAAATTTTTTTGACTGTTTGTCCATCAGCGCTTTGTTCTGCACATGAGCATGCGACAGAGGGAATTCCTATAAAAATTTTTCTGAGTGAAAGAAATGCCTAGTTACAGAACCTTATTGACCTCTTCAATGGGAGAAGCAGGCATAGGAAGAGCTGCAGAACTGGATCATGGCTGAGCTTTTTTTTCCAA
Organism: Podocnemis expansa; assembly: GCA_007922195.1. Taxonomy (NCBI): domain Eukaryota; kingdom Metazoa; phylum Chordata; order Testudines; family Podocnemididae; genus Podocnemis; species Podocnemis expansa. The sequence goes on from ML682025.1 coordinate 18,591,333, forward strand.
GCAGCTTTGCTCAGCCCTTTGTTTCAGTCACAAAAAGATAATGGCTATATCTACACTTCCCAAACTTATCTTGAATTTGTTAATTCAAACTAATAAGTTTGAATGTAGTTTAAACTACATTCAAACTTACTAGTTCGCATTAACAATGTGGACTAAGTCAAATTACAGTTAATTCAACTTAAACCACTTTGTAAATTCAAACTAACTGCCATTAGTTCAAACTAACAAAGTGGACTTAAATGTCCACACTGTGCCAAGTTCGAACTAAGGATTGAGCTAAGGGCTTAGTTCGACCTAAAGAGCAGGTCTTACTAGTTCAAAATAAGCTTTTATTAGTTCGAATTAAGGAATTCCTTAATTCAAACTAATGAAAGCCTAGTGTAGACAAGGAACTAAGTTAGTTCGAATTAAACAAAACAAGGAGTCGTTTGGCACTTAAAGACTAACAGATTTACTTATTGCATGAGCTTTCGTGGGAGAAAATCCCAGTTCATCAGATACTTCAAAGACCATCTTTGAAGCATCTGATGAACTGGGATTTTCTCCCACGAAAGCTCATGTGAAAAATAAATCTGTTAGTCTTTAAGTGTCACATGACTCCTTGGTTTTTTTTGCTGGACTAGACTAACATGGCTACCCCTTTGGAAGTTCGAATTAAGCCTCCTTAATTCAAACTATCTACAAGTGTAGACCTAGTCATAGGTTCACATGCTGTACTGGTAATGTCTATGCTACATTTTTCTTTTTTGTCTTGAGTTAACTGATTGCCAATGAATGTACAAGGTAGTCAACACTTTGGAAAAGACAGCCTCGGGTAAAGAACGATTGTTTCTATCTTGTGAACAAGGGCTTTAAGAAATAGCCACTTGTCTCTGTGAAGCAGAAGGAGTCACACAAATCCTTGCATGTGACGGCTGCAAATTAAGAAGCATCTAGGATCAGATGGAAGACAGTTACTGCAGAGTGTAATAAAGCAGTCATGTTTGCGTTTCATATTTGAAGCAAACTATTGGTGAGGAACATTTTTGTACTTGGGGCAGTGGCAGTGAATGAATTACTAGCCTGTCAGCTTTAAGAATGAAAATGCAGGGGTGATGTAATGAATCCAAGTACTGTCAACAATAACCAGCTACTGCATGTCATACATCCAGTACTGACCTGGATCTAGAACCCTAGCGTTTCCACTTCAGAAGCAGTCTTCTGCCACTTGAACTGAAAGACAGTCCTCGCTGGCAGCAGAAATTGGATTCCTTATCCTTTCTGTGGGCTGGCCAGTCACAAAAAAGAATATTGGGAGTGTGAAATAACTCAAGAACACATGACATAAACAACCCGTGAGACAGTTTGCAAAACAAATTTTAGCTGAGCCATGGTAAGAAGCAACATGCTGGGTGCCCAGTCCCATGAGGTAGTAGCTGCTTTCAGTTCTCACTGAATTCAGTAATGAATTGGGTACCCAGCACAATGCAAAATGGGGCCCCAACGGGACTCCCTCAGAGCAGGGAATAGGGCTGTGGTCTGTATGAGATTTGTAGTCTTCTTATGAGGGGTGAGGAAGAACAAGACCTCACAATAGTCATTCATTAATTCATCTTTGTAAAGCACTTCACAATTTTTACATAACAGTAAATAGAAAGTATTATTATTAACAACAAAATGCTCAGGCTTCATGCAAATTAATTAATTTGCTGTATTTCCTTCCTGAGAAATAGTCTCTCATGAAGTTAACAAACTGTGGATCAAACACATATTAATAAGAAAGAACGTGATAGGAAAAGGTCTTTAGGGTTTAACAGGGAAATAACGAACAAACAAACAAACAATCACATATGTTCTTTTTCATTTAATTTCCGGGATCTGTCTGTAAACAAACATTTTATATCACACCTTTTTTGATGGCTGCCAAAACAGCATACCAAAGAGAAGACTCTATGAGAAAGTTAAAGTGGCTTTTCTCTGAGCAGAGATAAATGCAAGATAGCTTTGCTACGTGATTCCAACACAGTCCTGGACTTTTTGAACCACTAGGTTTTATATGTTATTAAATAATTAACTCAATGATGCATGAGAAAAACTAATGGTGGGCTCAATAAAAGACCTCAATTAATTGCTTTCATTTCAGCAGCACACTGTGTTTCCATGATGGGATATAAGTGAGTGAACTTGATTTCAGAGACTGTTTGATAAATACATGCATCAAAGGTGAAGAATGACCTGTTAAGATAAGACTTTTGTTTGCTGAAATGTATTTTGTATTGCAGTCTTTGGCTCCAATTGCTGCTGACACAGTCAGACACTGGAACAGATGGTAAGAGCTGTGGCAGCTTGCTGCTCTGTACACTTTGTTTAGATACTCTCCTCTCTTCATGAAATCTTGGGGTAGCAAGTGACATTTCTGGATATGTTCCAAAGCGGTAGCCATGTTAGTCTAGTACAGCAAAACAAAGAAGTCTGGTAGCACTTTTAAAGACTAACAAATTTATTTGTCACATGAGCTTTTGTGGGAGAAAATCCCACTTCCTCAGATGCTTTGAAATGCTTCAAAGCATCTGATGAAGTGGGATTTTCTCCTATGAAAGCTCATGCAATAAATAAATTTGTTAGTCTTTAAAAGTACTACCAGACTCCTTGTTTGTTTTTCAGGACATGTCTATACCAGAGTTTTTAATCTGAGTTAACTGATTGCCAGTGAGCTAACTACTTTGGAAACTCTACCAATATTTATTCAAGAATACAAGCATTTTTGATTTGCTGAAACCTAAGGTAAACAACAAATGTTCATGTTCTGGTACAGATGTTTGTGAAGTAGTCAGACTAGCAGGTACTAATGAGTGAGCCAGCTCAAGTTAAATAGCAGTCAATCATCTCTGATGAAAAACTCTAGTGCAGTCATATGTTCCTGCAACGGGACAGGACCTATGTGGAATAGCTCAGGCCCTTAGGCTCAGTTGGTTTGGTAGGCACAACACCAGGAGACAAGGTAGGGGATAAAAGCAAACTACTTTTATTACATGTTACACACCAGGGAAAAGAAAAAACAGGAAAGACCAATGCTTATGCCAGGGGCATGGTTACTCCAGGGGAAGACCCAGGGCCCAGGTTTAGGCCCCAGCCCCACTGGAGCCCCCAATCCCCAACTGGGGACAAGGCCAGGTGAGACAATGGCTGCCGTGGGTGGCCCAGCCTGGGAGAGGCAGGTGCTGCTGTTGCCAGCCTGGACCCCACTACCCCGCCAGGAGAGGAAGGCACTTGCTATGGCCAGCCTCGACCCAGAAACCCAGCCAGGGATGGGGCAGAGAGAAGTAGCAGGTGCCCCAGACATTTGGGGCACTGGCGCCAGGAATCGAAGCACGTGCCCCCTGTGCCAGGCACCAGTGATGCCCTTGGCTTATGCCTCTTCAGCAGACAGGAACCTCAGCTAGATGACTGTGGGCAAAGAGAATAGCGAGTGGTGTTTAATGGCAGCCGATACAGCAGCTGTCCCAAAGATGAAAGTCCAAAGAAGGTTGGGGCCTAAGCATTAGCTTTTATACACTGATTTTTGCTAAGTGGGGAGATAGCATACACATCGAGTTATTATCTTATTGTTTACTACATTGCTTCGCCCCGGTGTTATTTTTTTATTTTTGCAAAGCATGTAAATTATGTCTTTGGTTCCCACCAGTACAGTGGAGGGGTGGGAGAAAGAAAATTTCTTACCAGGGCCAGGGCTGATAGTACCAGCCTTGGTTTAACTAAATAACACCTGGGTTTTATCATGAACTAATAAGATTGCTGAGGGGTCAGGGTTGAGAAAAGGCTACACCACTTACTAACTGGACTGTAACAATGTCTTCTGTTGATCACTACAGTTCTATATGTATGAAAGAAGAGCTGAACTGGTCTAACCTGTGGAACAGTGTCAGATCAGACTATTTGATGAGCTGTTTATAGTCTATTCAGCTTATCCTGCTGTTAGAACTAGTAAGCAGCAATGAGTGGATTATCAAGCATATATCCTCGGGCAAGCTTGTCCAACATTCAGCCCAGGGGCCAGAATCTGCCCCACCAAGGGCTTTTATCTGGCCTGCTGAGTGCTGCCACAAGAGGCTGGGAGCTGGGGCTGGCCAGGGCTATCTGGAATACTCTATATTGCTACATCAAGTGTGCAGGCAGATTTTGACAATTTGTGCAAGCAAAAGTAATGTCAAATATCTCCTTAATCATTATTTTATTAAAGTTTATTAATAGTGATCAATCTGTATGTCTTATCTATGTCTTATCTATTGAAAATTTTCTCACCGGCCCCCTGAGAAAAGAATTGCAATGTGGCTCCTCACCAAAAAAGGTTGGACACTCCTGCCCTAGGGAAGTATGAACATGCTATCAGGGAAACCCGAAGAGATGATCTGTGCTATCACAGAATCATAGGAATTTAGAGATGCAAAAGGTTGATCACGTGGGGGTGCACAATTGTTCTCCAGTGCTCTCTCCAATTCAGTTTTTTAAAAGTCTTCCATCACATCCCAGCACCTCTCTTAGAATTACTCCTCAGTCTAATAGGATGTAGTTCCTGACTATCAGTATAAATTTCCATTTGCTTTATTTAATCCCATTGCTTGATTTATGTTACTGAATCACTCTGGACACCTCCTCATCTCATCTTGATGTTCATGAGCACTCATGAAATCTTCTAGGGTCAGTTGAATGTGATTACGCTCCACAAGGCTGTTTTCAGAATATCCCTTGGATGGATGATGGAAAGCGTTCTCCTATTGTTACATAAACCAGAAGTGGCATATCCTCCAAGTTATGCCTCAAGCCAGATTACTCCATTAGGAAGATATATCCAATCCCAGATTTAATGGGGGTGAAATTGTGTTTCTTCCATTTCTAGTTGTGTGGTTTGTGAGCAAGCAGCTAACCTCTCGCCTTGCCCCATGGTGGGGTTGTTTGCTTGTACCCAGTCTTTATTTTCTTGTAACATTGACAGTGTCCTGGGTGTCCCCGAACTTCATTTGCAAGGTAGATATTTGGGGGTACAGACAGCTAGGATAACACATGGACTGAGAATATATGGATTAGTCCTGAATTGAGAGATTCTGAATGGTCACACTCCTCCACCCAATTGATGCCTTCCCTGAAGGATCCTATGGCCATGCACAAAGGGAATTGCAGGATTTGATGAAAGGTACAACAATTCAGTCCTGTGGCCCCAATTACCACTAGGGTTATAACAAGGAAGCTTGCATTGAGCCCTAGAAATAATTAGGGATATAGGATCCAGCTGGGGCTATTTTAACCAGATTGCAAATTCATTATTTAAAAAGGTTAAAAATGGACAAATCTGGTACCATCTGTTCATGGAGAGGTGATAAGATTCCTGCCAGCATCTCCTGTTCATCCCTCTCTGCTGGGTTCACTTGGGCATCTATTGCCACTTAATTACATGCTGTCATATTCACTGCTGTTGTCTTTCAACTGGCACCTGAAGGCTGGTGACTGGTTGTAGAGGAGGGCCCCTCCCTCTTCAGCAGATGGGATGTCCTCAGCCAGCAGGCAATAAGTGGCAGTGTGTGTTGAATGGATGGCCTCTGCCCTTTTTTCAAGCAGCCTCCCCTCTGAAGGCTCTTACATTGCTGGCTGGCTTGGAAATGAAAGCTTTCACTACAGAGAAGGTGTTTAAAATTAAAAAGAAATAAATAACCCTTTTCACACAGCCTCCCCAAATCCTGCAGAGAAGTAACGCGTGACAGTACTGGGGACCTCAACCTTGTACCATTACTGCTCGGGGACCACAGCAGAAGTCTGAACCTGCAAGCTCTCTTCACATGGATGACTCCTGAACATGGAGGGCTCACAGAATTGAACTCGGGGTCTCCAAATGGGGCTTGGCCACATATTGGAGGCCTCTGTATTTTTCTTGTCAGGTACCAGAAAACCCTTTTTTCTAGCAGATTGTTGGATCCTCTGTCTGCTCCCACAGTCCACGTTCTCTTGGTTGATGCAGAGAGGGTAGAACAGAATAGTGAAAGGGGGAAGCCTTTCTGACTTCTTATCCTCTTCATTTTTTTGAGGGAGCCAGGCTCCCCATAACCTAGTTTAAGAGGGAAGTTTACTAGCCTACTCCCCACTACAGTGACTTCAAAGTATGATCTGCATGGACACTAATTTTAATGTAATGTTTCCAGACTAGGGGCATTTGTTTTCAAGTCACAGACAGAAACTGGAAGTGGAGTAACGGGTGTTCACAGAGGTCAAAATTTCAGAGTCAGATTTTGCTGCATACTAAATACATATTAGGAGGGTAGCTATGTTTTGCAGTGTGAAGATGAACCTGATATCTACTGTTCAAAAAAAAAACACCAGATCTACCAATTGATACCCAGACATAAGTACATGAAAAAAGCTCTTTAGGAGATCATCTTCAAGACCCAGTGGATTGCTGTGGTACCTTGTGTTGGTTGAATTAAGCCAAAGCCCCATAGTTCTCTGCAACCTGTGCAGAAGCAAAATGGTATAAATGCTGGTTACACAGTTTTCACATTGCTAAATGTTATAGTGGCAATTACCAGATAATGAATGGACTTTATCAAGGCTTGTGGAGCTGGTTCTTGTAAACATAATATTTTGGAGAAAAAAAATCTCACAAACAGAACTATTAACCAGGAAGGTAAACTGTGTTATTGGCAACCCGCAGAAAATAAATTGCATTCAGATCACAAGTAAAATGTATTAATCAAATCATGGGATTTATTTGACGTCATAGCTATAAGTGTGATTAAAAATGAGATGTTATGTAACTCAAATAAGGAAGTAGCTTATGGGGAATAAGTATAGTCCATTATATTTAAAATGTTTTATATTAATGTTGAGCTATATAACTCTAAAACTGTAGTTAGGTGCTGTAACCTTTACATGACTGTTGCTCTGTGTACTGCAGGAAAAATACCAGGCTTGAGAAATAACGCAACCTGCCAGTCTTTAGGTATTCTGCTATGCTTGGCTATAACCAGGGGTTAAAGTGGGCTGGAGTGCAATGGAATGCTGTCTCAGGGCCCACTATATTTAGGGGCTCTGCGTTCCAGGCCCCCTAAAAATAG
>ML682025.1:18598424-18722986 GCA_007922195.1 Podocnemis expansa
GGGGGGGGAGCCTCAGTCCCCCCTGGCTGCCTGCTTGCCACACCACTGAGGCAGCAGCTAAGCCAGCAGGGGAGCCACGGTGCCCCCTGACTCCTGGCTTGCAGCCAGAGCCAGGGAAGGGGAACTGCCACCCTCCTGCGCCCCCCTCTGTCTCCGCTCAGCACCCTGGCCAGGGTGCTGAGGGGGAGGGTCAAATTCCTCCCAGGGTGCCATGCACCATGGGAGGAAGGTCAGTCTGTTATATCGATATATGTGACATATCAATATAACAGAACCAGACGGGGTTATTTCGAAACAACAGTTTCAAAATAACTCTCTTTTTGATACAAAACTAGGTTTAATTGTATTGAAATGATTTTCCTTATTTCAAAATAAGGGAACTCCTTATTTTGAAATAAGGAAAACGTCATCTGGATGTGTGTGTGTGGTTTTTTTTTTTAAATCGAAACAACTGCTGTTGTTTCGATTTAAAAGACTCGTGTGGACATAGCCATAGAGCTGACACAGCAGCAGTACTGTGCTGGATTCTGCTTTGCCTCATACACCATCATCAGCTAACTTACCAGCTAAGACCTGCATGCAGCATCTCTGCAATGGAGGCAGGATAGGACATCCTCACTGGGTTTTCTTGTCCGAAGGCTTGCATTCTCAAGGCAGGAAGACAGAAAAGAAAAGCCAAAACTAATAAACAAAATAATCTTTTAACTTGCAAACAGAGAGCTCATCTAATCTAGAAAATCCTGGGAGGGGATCAGTACAAACAACATAGGGCTATATTTTGTCCAGCCAGCAGTTTTTCAACTATAGTTGTGCTTTAAAGGCTTAACTCCACAGCTCCCATGCATGCAGTTGCCAGCTAAGATTGAGCCAAGCAGAAATGCCACTGATCCTAATGCTTCCTTCAGCTGCCTGTGAAGACCAGAGTTTCAGGGCCCATTTCTACATTGTTCTACAGTGCAGCATGTGTAGTCATTCTCATCAGTGCACAGTGAGTGCAAAGTGCTAGCAGAGGAGAACAGTGGTGTTCTACAGCTGCCTTGCTCTGATGGAAATCACTACAGAACGTGTGGAGCAATGAAGAATGAGGCACAGAATATGACCTGATCCTATGTTTTACACCCCCTTGCATTTAGTTTCATTCCTTTCTGTAAGTTCACCCATCTTCGAAGCATCTGAGGAAGTGGGATCTTCTCCTACGAAAGCTCATGCAAAAAATAAATCTGTTAGTCTTAAAGTGCCACACAACTGCTTGTTGTTTTTTTACAGAATATCCAACCTTCTTCATTCTGCCTGCTCCCCTTTCTTGGTTGCGGACAGTGCAGAAGATTCACTCTACAGGGAAGAGAGGTTTTTCCAGCGAAGTGTGAAGCAGCTGGGGGAGGAGGAAAGGAAATCTTAGTCGTGCCCCATAAAGTGTTTCCTCAGTAGCTCTGTATTACTCCCCTGGTGCCAGTTCCACATCAAGCATAGTGGAACTCCAGTGTGGGTGGTGAAACTTCCTACCACCATAGGGATAGAGTGGGGGGCAACGTGGAAGACTGGAGTGGGAGCACCCTGTGGGCACATCTCCCAAAATCACTCTGTGAACAAACAGTGCCTGTGAATCCTTTCTTCAGCTCTGGCAGCTGCTTTTGTTGCCTGTTGCTTCCCTGCCCACCTTTCTGGTCTCAGCAGTTCTCTTCCCCTGAGGCACAATGAGGGGAAGAAACTTGTCAGATAACTGTCCTCAGCCAATCCACCCTGACACATCTCAGCCCGAGAGCTAGAGGCAGAATTAATACAGGGATGCGGGGGCAGGGCTGAAATATTTATTTGTCCCATAAATCAGTCAGCTAGAGCTTTCCCTGCTTGATGACACCATAGGCCATCGCTCACTATTTCTTTCTGGGTACATCTCTCCCTGTGGGTGCTGTCAGGGAAGGTCTCCAAAATTAATGACCCTAAAATATGGGTATCCCCCCTGCCTCCTCATACACCTTCCTTTTTGCTTCCACCGACTGCCCGGCACTGCAGCAGACCCTGTTCACAGCTCAAAGAAGCACAGATCTAGGCACCAGTCTAGTGGATTCACAGCATCTCACTTTCCCCACTGAGCCCAGCCCCTTGGACTTATTGCTGGATGCAGCTCCTCACATTCAACAGTGGGACTCACCCTCTGTGTTCCCCCACTAGAAACAGCCTTCCTTGCATATTCCACTGTCACCAGCTGTCCCCACTCACTGCCAGAACCAGCCCTGCCTGCACTCCAATATGGATCAGTCCTTCCTATTCAACTTCTTAGCTGAGCCCTCCTGTCTGTCACCCCTAAGAATAGACCCCAAGACTCTTACTGCTCAGGCCTAGCCCTTCCATCATTCTTTTTACACCCAGGCTCTGTAATTATCTCCACCCTTTCAACGTCCCTACGCTCCTCTGCCATTTTGTCCCTTCATTCCCTGCGTAAGTAGTTTTTTTGTTCCTTTCCCATGCATCTATTGAGCCTCTTGCTTATTTACCATTTTTCTCTGCAGCCGGGAACCCCCTCCCTCTATAACCAATGGCTTCCTCCACTCCCTGCCCTAATGATGCCCTGAATTTGTGCTGGAATCTCATGCAAGGTATTGCCTGGCTCCCCTGTTCCAATGCGCTGCGCTGGTGCCAGATGTGCTACAGATCATACAAACTGAAGTTTGGAGTCACCTGCTTTTCTTTGTGGGCTGCATATGCTTAGCAGAATTGGAAGTGAAGCACAATAGTGCTTTGGGGCTCAGCCCGGAGGATTGAAGGGTGGTAGATACAAGAAAATTTTAAAAGGGATAGCCATGTTAGTCTAGTCCAGTGAAAAAACAACAAGGAGTTGTGTGGCACTTTAAGACTAACAGATTTATTTTTTGCATGAGCTTTCTCCCACGAAAGCTCATGCAAAAAATAAACCTGTTAGTCTTAAAGATACAAGAAACACAAACTTTCCCTGAGCTTCTGATAGAACAGTAGTTCTCAAACATTTTTCCTTGGGCCCCAATTAAAAAAAATCATTTGTGCCAGTGACCCAACAATTACATCTTTGAGCAATGCATTCCAATCTTTTGGCAGCAGTAGCAGGGGGCACCGCGACCCAGTAACTGAGGGTCTGCAAGCTAGTTTTGGGTCCTGACCCATGATGTGAGAACCACTGCTAGAGGGCAAGCCAGCAGTATGTTACACTCTATCAGGGCTGTGTCTAAAAGGCACAAATTAGCTGTAAACTGAGTAGGGAGGAAACACTGGGGAGCGCCAGGTGAGAGGCGCTCAACCTGTCAAGCAACAAGGGCAAAAGTCAGAAGTGAGAATGATGGTTCCATTTGTGGCCTGAACTGGGAATTGTTAGAGATATTGAGCAAGATTCATCCCTGCTGGAACTCCATGAAGTGATACTTAGAAATGAATCTGCTCCCTGGTGTCAAATCTAAGAGGTGCTGCCAAGTCTGGATGGTGGCTTCTAGTTAGATTGGGGAATGACATCCCTCTGCATGCCAATGTTCCCAAAAAGCTGTGCAGCCATAAGTGAAGGCAGCTTCACAGCCTTAAGGCCAGGAGATGGAGGAGGTTCATAAGCCACACTTTGCAGATGGGGAAATTGAAGCACAAAATGGTGAAACTAAAGCACTAAGTCAGCAGCCACGATGGGCTAGCCCCAGCTACCACTAGACAACACTCCCAGTGTTACCTGGCCATACTGGCTATTGCACACACTTATAGTTCTGTGGGTGAAAAATGGTCTGTTCCAGTGTTCACCCAGCATAGCCTGAGAACCCACAATTCTGTTTTCCCAGGTAATGCTCTATAGCACAATCATCTCCTTATACACTTGCCACTGCATTAAAGGGTATCTCCCAGTAAAGTGTCCCCATCTAAGACCCTCAGCATCCCCAGGAGTGGGCTTGGAATGAGGAATGCACTGCTCATTTGGTGTCTTTAAATAATGTTGAGTTACTGCAGGGCTCTGCAAAGTGCTGGATTCTAACCCAGCGTTATTCAATTAGTTCATTTTGTTGATTACCATCTGGGTCATTGTTGTCAGGGCTACAGCTGGCTCGGCATTCGCCCATAGATCATATTTGAAAATCCACCTGGGGAAATGGGGATATTAAAAAATAACAGGGTCTGAATGTAACATGATTTCTAAGCATCCCTGAGCTGCTTTATTGATCCCAGAGTGAGGTACACTTAATTAATTTTGTCCAGCTTAAATAAAATAAAAACAAAATAAACCCATTTGTGTTCTTTTCACAGTGAGAGAGTGCATGTAGCAGGAGGGGGGTTCTATGTGTAACTTTGTGTGTGTGTCACTTCATATGCATAAAGGACATTGCAAATCCACTGACTGCAGTGACGTTACATCTGCTTAGCCTAGGGCTGAATTTGGACCTATATTTTTGTGAACGAGGGTGTGTGCGCGTGAGAGAGAGAGCGAGAGAGAAAGTGAGAGATAGCATATGTGAGTCTCAGCATGGGGGACTGTGTGACTGACTGTGGAAACTGGAGAGAACGTGTGGATGAGTGGAGGTATTTGCAACCGTATGTGTGATTCTGGTTGAGTGTTTGTAAAATTGTGCATGTGTGTGTCAGAGAGAGAGGGTGTGAGAGACAGTGGAAGTATGTGTTTGCATATGTGATTAGGACTTTGAAAGCCAGTGATCTCACGTGTGAGAGCAATAGATGCATTTGCTGAGTAGCAGCACAATGAGATCAAGCTGAGACAAGCCAGTTATGAAAATTGCATTTTCAAAAAGTCAGAGCTCCAAATGGGAAGAGAAACTGAAACACTCCAGTTCAAACCCAAATGAGTGTGTGTCATACAACCACAAAGGGTTTGCAGCTGAGCCCTGGCTTGAATTATTCCTGTGGTCACAGGGAGTACAAGTAGCGGCTGTGTGAGCCCTGATTGCATTATATTCCAGTGAGACAGTAAACTTCCAGATTAGTCATTTGTTTTCTAAAAAAAGGTTAAATCCTTATTTCCTCTGAGAGGTGCCATTGGCCTGAAGTTCTCAAGCTCCAGGCAAACCTATCAGTCACAGTCAGCTGGGCCCAGGCACTGGGAAGGCATCAGTCTATACCTTTTAGTGACAATCAGGTATGTGGGGAGGGAATACTGAGCAGCAGAAAGGCAAATGCATTAAACAAATACATAATGGTGAGATCTAAGCAGTCCTCTAGCTTGCTTTAAAGAGCAGAACAAGCCAGCTCCTTGTTACTGCGTGGGAGAGCCTTGTTCTCTGCTATCTATAGGTGCAAGAGCCATGGCACTGTAGGAGAGACAGAATGGGTATGTCCACACAGGCTTCTTATTTCGATTTCAAAAGGGATAGCCATGTTAGTCTAGTCCAGTAAAAAAACAACAAGGAGTTGTGTGGCACTTTAAGACTAACAGGATTTATTTTTTGCATGAGCGTTTGTGGGAGAAGATCCCACTTCCTCAGATGCTTCGAAGACCCCTTGTTGTTTTCTTATTTCAAAACAACAGAGGTTCGTTCAAAATAAGAAGCGGCACATTCACACGATGCACCTTTATTTTGAAACAATGGGACCCATTGTTTCGAAATAATGGCTGTTATTTCAAAACCATTAAACCTTGCATCTTGTTGAAATAGCCGTTGTTTTGAAACAGTTGTTTCGAAACAATGGTGTTCAGACACATTGTTTCAAAACAACACCATTGTTTTGAAACAACTGTTTCGAAACAACACGTCCGAACGGCCTTGTTTCAAAATAACCATTTTGAAACAACAGCTATTTCGAAAGCAGGCTTTCCCTAAATTCGAATTAACAAACGGTTAATTCGAATTAATTTATTTTGAAATAAGGACTTTATTTCAAAATAACTCATTTCGAAATGGGTTATTTCAAAATGATGTATGTGTGGACATAACCAATGAGAAGAGTAAATGCATAAAACTATCAGGAAGGATTTTCACAAGTGCTCAGCACTACCCGGCACTGAGCACTTGTGAAAATCCCACTCACCAAGGTCTGAATTACTCTCCTTTGTTACTTCATTGACTTCAGTGGATTTTACACTGGAGATGAATTTCACCCCGTGTCAAGATAAAAATCAGATAGTTTCACAAAACTCAGTGCCATAATTAACACTAATGGGCCTCAGTCCTGGGCATTAACTGGAGCAGCCTAAAGGTCATTCTGGCAACCAGAGTGTGGGACCATCTCAGCCACTGCTCCTTTCCCCTAGGACCAAGTTTTATCACTAGGCCATGAATATGGTGGCTGACTCTCCATCACCCAGAAAATCTCTGGGTGTCTGCTTAATCTAGCTTTCCAGCTTGTGTGTCTTTCTGGAGTAGCATGAAGCTGCTGGAGCAGGGCCCAGAATCTGGCTTAATTTACATACAATGTTCTTTTTACATCTCACAACAGGAACCATTTTACACACTGCTGAAATGCAGCCACCTCTGTAATGGAATGTGGCAGTGCGCTAACAGCAACACAACTCTCAGTTAGGGACAGGAAGTGAAGAAAAAATGAAGAAAGATGCTGTAAACAGTTCAAATGGGGGGGGGGGGGGAGATAACAAGTATTCCAAACATCAGTAACCAAATAGCAATTTGGCAATCCCTGCTTTTAGTGGACCCCAGTGACCACAAATAGTCATGTGCCCAATTGACATCTGATCCAAAAGACAGCATTAATACCCTGCTAAGGTATTGTTTCAGTGCAGCCTCCTAAGGGGCGTACTCCCTTACTAAAGGCCTCATTGCAACAGGTGCTAAGCACAATCCACTCCCAGATGATGGCTCACCAATACTATTTCCTGCAGCGCAGTGGGTTTTCCTCAGAGGTCCCTCCACCTAAACACATACCAAGCCCAACCTGGTTTTAAGAGAGAGAATTAAGAAATCTGGTTTATGGTCCCATTTCTGCTATTTTCTACTCCCAGTTGTGTGCTCATCAGTCAATAACAGCATCTTAGTTATAAATATGAAAAAGTTGATTTTTCCACTAGAGTAAGACTTTAATGTGGAACTGTTTTAAGCATTCCCACACAGCAGGTTTGAATAACTTGTTGCATGAAATCACTCACTCAATCCAAGCAGAAGCTGTGCTGTTCAATCCTACCCAAACTCCCTCCCCCGCTTCCCTCAGGACAGCTTCATCAATTTATCTCTACATCCTGGGATCATTGCAGTGGTTTTATCACTGGCAAGATTTCATCAAGACAAAAGAGCAAAAGGAGACTCTCATTCAAATTACTGTCAAGTATTTAATAGACCCAGTTTCAAAGAGGGTCACTGGGAAGAACAGAGATTCATGTTTATAAGAGTAGGTTTTGGCTGCTGGCCACTCAGTATAGTCCATTCAAGTCACGTTGTATTTGGTATATATGGGACTGACTGTGATATAGCCTGAGCATGAAAGAGAGTAGCTGAACATAGTGAAGCTCCCCAAGTGGCAACAGTCATACAAGGGAGAATATGCTGTAACATGAGGCCAGAGAGCCAAACCCCTCTTGCTCCATGCATGAGCATCTGTCTGTGTCTCATGACTCATAAATCCGTTTGCACACTTATCTCTTTCCTTCTTTCTATCACTGCTACCAAAGCCACCCTACTCCCTTGTCACTTTGACCATGCTCTTGCTACTTGGATCTCTTCACTGACAACAAGGTATTCCTTTTAAACTCCAATCCATCCCTTCTCCATCTTTGCTCAGATTCCTGCTTATCTAGCTCCTGCTTCCTGCGATCTTCCTGTATCATTGTCCTAGTTTCTGTCTGTGCTTGGATTGGCTTTCTTTTCTCTTTCAAATCTCTCATTAAAGCCCATGTTTTCTAGGAATTCATCATTTGCAGATTTTCTGTTCATCAGTCTTCTTGCCTCACCTTCCTGACTTTCCGAACTGTTGGATTTGCCTTTCTCTCATTCGTACTGGTTTGTAATTGTGAGAGACACCAGGCATGAAATCCTGGCCACACTGAAGTTAATGGCAAAACTTTCATTGACTTTATTGGGGCTCTGTTTCAATTCCAAATCTTTTGTGTGGGGTGGAGTGGGGTGGTAACAAGTGAATTTATGGTGCCAAATAAATAATAATAAAAGTATTAATAGTGAACAGTCCCATTATATTACACATGTTAGAGGTGAGGCCTGGGAAAGAATCCAAATGACTAAATAGAAATGTTTCAGATCAGCATGTATTTTTGGGACACCCCATGTTAAATAGATCTTCCTGGGAATCCTTGTGTAGTTGGCAATGCTACAACTCTGGGTAAAAAAAAAAATCCAGGCTTTTGACACTATACCCTAAGGAGTGGGCCAGTGACTATTGACTCCCTGTTCCTGAAGACAGGTGATCAAAGGTGCAAGTTGTATAAAGAAACAACTAACCTGCCCAGCCTTCATTCTGGTTCCCAATCTTAAAACTGTTACAAACCCATAATCACAGGAAACCCCTGTTTGTGGACTTTGAAGGACTTACCCCCACCAGAATCCTATACTGGTGCAGGGCTGATCTCTGGAAAGCTTTTCAGCATCTGTAGAGGTTCTTTTATTGTTGATAGTTGCTTTCTCTGTAACGGTTTTGCCTTAAGAATAAATGTGTTTGCTCAGAAGGAGCAGTTTGGTAAGTAGTTACTGTTGGTACAACATTGGTCAGAGCCCACAGAGAATAAGCAGAGCACAAGGACTGGCCTGAGGGGCAGACTGGCTTGCTGGGGAGATGATAGTGTAAGGCAGGCTTGGCCAATATGCAGTCCGGGGACCAAAATCCGGCCCTCCAGGGGCTTTTATCTGGCCCACCAAGTGCTGCCGGAAGAGCCTAGGAGCCAAGGCTGGCTGGGGCTATCTGGAATACTCTGTTTTGCTACATCAAGTATGTGTGTGGGCAGACATTGACAATTTGTGCAAGCAAAAGCAATGCCAAATATCATACTAATCATTATTTTATTAAAATTTATTAATAAAGATCAATTTGTATGTCTTATCTATGTCTTATCTCTCAAAAATTTTTTCACTGGCCCCTCGACTGAGAAAAGAATTGCAGCGTGGCCTCTTACCCAAAAAGGTTGGCCACTGTGGTATAAGTCAGAGTGGTATTTCCTTAAACTACCACAGCCAGCAGCAACTGAGGTGCGGATCTCTGTGCTAGAGTTGTGAGGTCTGGGAGTCAGAAACTTTTAAGTGGATGGCCTTGAGGGACCACAGAGTGAGAAGTATAGGTGCAGTGACCCTGAGACTGTGACATACAAGGCAAATACACGTGCACACACACCCATACACCGAGTTCACCCTGAAAATGTCAACATTTGCCAACAGATAGCACAGGGATTTCTTGTTCTAAGTATAGTGAAGATATTCAGAGTTCTAAAGGGGCAGCCATGTTAGTCTGCTTCAGTAAAACAAACAAGGAGTCCTGTGGCATTTAAAGACTAACAAATTTACTTATTGCCCGTCAAAGCTCATGTGATAAATAAATTTGTTAATCTTTAGGTGCCACAGGACTCCTTGTTTGTTTTACTGAAGATATTCAGTAGCTCAGTGAAAATTATTGCCTTTTAAAAGGTGAGGCCAGGGTGTGTGGATCCACACATGTATAAGTATGTATAATGTGTAGGTACAACTAGGTATGTGTGTATAGTTATGTATGTGTGCATTTGTATTTTAAGATCTTATTGTGCCTATGTAGTTTATTTATTAAATGCTGATATTGATAAAACAAATCATGTACATTGCTTTTTCCTTTTGAAATGACTGAAAGGAAGATGGATTGAAAAAAAGATTGGATTTATTTAGCCTGTAATAAAGAAGACTGAGGGGGGGGACATGACAACCGTTTTCAAGTACATAAAAGATTATTACAAGGAAAAGGGAGAAAAAATGTTCTCTTTAACCTTAGAAGAGAAGAAACAATGGATGTAAATTGCAGCAAGGACAGTTTTTTGGACATTAGGACTTCCTAACTGTCAGGATAGTTTAACACTGGAATAAACTGCCTAGCAAGGTTGTGGAATCTTCATCACTGGAAATTTTTAAGAGGTTAGGCAACCACCTGTCAGGGATGATCCTATGCTTGGTCCTACCATAAGTACAGGGGACTGGACTAGATGATGTTGCTTTAAGGTCTCTTCTAGTTCTATGATTTTATGAGTAATCTTATGAGATTGCATGAAAAGAAGTAATTGTTTGTAAACCAGAGACCTGGGATTTTGCAGAGTCTCAGCTTGAGAAGCTCTAACAGGAAGAGAAGAGTTGACTAGCACAATGAGATACAGAGAAGGCTGAAGGGGAGAAAAAGGAGACAAAGAAAGATAGAGTACAGAAGCAATTGCATAGGATGGTGGGGCACAAAAGAAGACAGAGGCATAAAAATAAGAGAATGAGATTGCAAGATGGGTATAGTTAGATAGATTAGGCATAGATTTTTGTATATACACACACACATATATTTAGACTCATCCATCTATCTGGATATCGATCTTGCTCTCTTATTTATTTCTTTTCTGTCCTCTTTTCATCTCCTCATCTGCCATTCTGTCTAAATTGCACCCCTACTCTCATCTCTCTTTGCCTGCTGTTTGTATCTTTTCAGCCTTCTGTGTATCTAAACAATCTATTCCAGTCCTCCTCTGTTTGCTCCCACTGGATGATGGTCTTCCCACCTCTTCTTGCTGAAGCATGGATCCACATTTATAGCACATTGGACTCTGTGCAGTCCCAGATCTCTGTTTCACAAATGACTTTTTCTTTTATCATTATCTCAGTATTAGTATTTTCAAAGGGAGGGAAGGAAAATTTAATGAATTGTATAAACACCAAGATTTTAAAAATAAATGATTGGGGTGCAATAAGACCTTATTAAAATACAAAGAGATTAGCAAAGTCTTAGTCCCTTAAATTATTAATAATGTACTTGTTCTCCAGAAAAGTACCCATAAAAATTTAAAACAGATGAAAATGGTTGTTCACTTAAAACTGCTCAGTTAATCTGTGAGTAATGTTTTATTCAGAAGCATTAAATGACTACTGCAAGATTTGATATGTGATAATCCATCATTTAGGTGACACAAACATGGGGATCAATACTATGCAGTGCCCCGAGGAAGGATGAACATGGCAGCTTTTGGGGACCTGCATGCAGAATGCTTGTTTTAGTTCACTGGATGTACAAAATCAATAGCAAGTCATAGATTTTATAACCTGTGGTTTTTTCTTCTCCCCTTAATAACTCTACAGATTCAGATTGAATTCAGAGGAGGCTGCACTGGCATGAGGTGAAGAAGCAGGGACGGTTGTGTGTGGAAAGATATTGTTATAAACCTACAACAAAGACAATGGAGAATATTACCAAGAGGGTTAGATATGGATTTTGTTTACCCCAGAATTAGGGGGTAGTCAGCTCTCTGGGGGTTTGGGTTATTCTGTTACAAAGACAGGGGCCATTAATGAAATGTGAATCTAGAGCCAGGGTTCATATTAAGGAGACTCCATCTATTCTAGATAAAGTTCAAGACAGCGGGCTTAATGAATACATTTAGGTCATCCCACTCTAAGAATAGGGGGCTTTTTGTGAAACTCAGATCTGGATCAGATCAGGATTTGGAAGTCAGTCTCTCTCCACAGAACTCAGTTTAATTGCATTAAAGTGTCAGGGTTTGGTCTGAGCCTCTCTAGCTGGAAATAGGGGATGCACAAACTCCTCTTGCATGCTTCTGAACCTATTTGAATGAGGTTAATTTAGACAGAAGTTCAACTCCAACTCGAACACTGATGTTAGTGTATTTATTATATGTCAGGGTAGTGCCACAGCTGCAGCTGAAATTGAGGACCTGTTGCACTAGGTGCTGAACACATAAATTGTGTCTTACTTGGAAGAGAAACTGAAAGAAGGAGCAGATTGGGGAAAAGAGAAGACACCTGGTGTAAAAGAAATATGCTTTACACAGAGTGTCCCCTTGTCCTGGCCGAGATGTGGGAATGAGGGTCTCTTCTGTCTTGATCCCATTTCCATCCAGGACTCTGATTGTCCCTTAGTTATAAAGTATGCATTATTTGTTTACTTTAAATGACTCGCCTGTGTAAAAAGATCGTTGTCTTTTGCGAGGTGGTGTAGAATGAGCAGTGTTCCAAGAATCTCTGGCTGATCACCTAGTGAAGGTGTACTAGCCTGGGAACAGGCACTTGCTCAGTGCAGGCTTCCTCACCCTCCCTCTCACCAATTTAGCTTCATTTCTTTGTTTCTGCAATTACTGCCTCTTTTAAAGTCTGATGAGGTAAAAGCAGTGCTACAGATCTAAGCGTAGTGATTAGTTTTATCTCCTAAGGATAAAGCTACTAGGCCTGCAATGGCCTCTTATCTGTATCCATAATGAGGAGGAACACAATGAAGACTTGCCAGACTGCAATAAGCAGCCAAAGTGAATTGTAAGCAACGCCCATGTCTCTGTGTTTGTCTGCACTGTGGTTTGAGAATACTACAATGAGCAAAATGATGCCAGGTGGCTCTCATAAGACCAAGGAGACAAAGCTCCAACTTTGAACCATTACAGTCAGCCTCAGCTATGTGGAGCTCACATGAAGAAAATTAGATGGTAACAAGATAACTATTCTGTGCATTAGTGATAGGACTGACATGGAAACTTCCGCCTTCTTTTCTTAGCTCTGTGACACTGGCATGCTTGGTGCTCTTGGGCAAGTTATGTCATTGCTCTGGGCTTCATTGTCCCTATCAGTAAAATGGGGATATGGGTTTTGCACTCTACTGATGAAAAACACTGAATAAGAGCTGAAGTTTTATTGTCTGGTTATGAAATGGCAGGTGTGTAGATCACTTACTTTCTCATTTCTGTAGAGTTTTGTCAGTTCCAAACACAGTCTTCTCTCTGGAAAAAGAAGCAAGTTCCTGTTAGATTCCTGTTTTTTAGGGCTAGGAAGGACCATTATGACCATCCCAGGTTGACCACCTACATGACACAGGTCAGAGAATTTGACTAGGTGATTCCTGTGTCTAATGTCTGTTGGTGGTACAGGCTTTTCTTAGCAGCACATATCCAATACAGCTGCGATCACCAAGCTATACTAATGTCAAATGGCGTTCTGACAACCTAAGTCACATTGGTCTTGAGTTCACAGAATCATGGGGTTGAAAGGGAAGACTACTTTATTAATTCCCAGTGTCAAATGATATGAAATATATTTTAAAAAATCCTTCCCAATCATCAGTTTAACATAGACATGTTAAAAGTGCAGTCTGCAAGCCATTTGCAGCATATGCTGTGGGAATAGTGTAGTGGCTAGCACCTCTGTGTAACATGCAGAAGGTCCTGGGTTCAATTCCCAGGGGGTTAGATGGCTCTAGTTGATTTCTAAGCCTTTGTCAAAGATCAAGAGTATTCAGATGGGGGGCGGGGGTAGTACAGACCCATCTCTAGCCTTTATAACTGTCCCTTATTCTTCTTTACTACTGGGTAGCATCATAAATCACTTTGACATTAATGTAGAAGCTGAAAAATACAGTCTTCCCACTCTTTGCAGATCCGAAGGCGAGGAGAGAAGTTCCCAGTCACTTTATACTACTCTTTGATATGCGAGAGCATGAGGCTCCAAGTGGTCTCAACATCAGTACACCTGTTTCCCTGATAGCTTCTTCGTGTATCCTGGATTAACTAGATACACATTTACATTAATTCATCATCTGTTTGTTTACTTAGGAATTAATTTTCTAAGGGATCTTCAAGATAAGCATGGTGATGAAGACAGACTACAGACAACACTTCTCAACACGCAGAAAAAGGCCAAGTTTGTTCCTGTCTTTCCAGCGATAATAACTGAAAGCACAACTGCTATGTTAAGCTGTCTTGGAGCAGAGAGATGATGGTGCAGACAGTATATAACTGTCTTGTTTCATATTGGGTTAGCCTGGACAGACCTGCTCTGGGCTCATCAAACTCAATCTGCTGTCATGCCCTCCTGGGTAGAAAGAGGGTGACTGGTAAAATGACCTTCTACTCTCAGCTTGGTTCTTTAAATGGTCCTTGACTATGGAAGAGGAAATGTGACACTGATGAATGATTTCATGACCACTGAGAGCATCGTGGGGCAATGAATAAGGTTACATGAGGTATCAGGGTGATTCTGACTCCCATGAGTCAGGGCTGCATTGACCTTCGACCTAAGTCTGTGCTTAGGGAGTGATTATTTCCCAGTGGACACTAGGCCAGATTCATGGCTTGAGTGAAAAAGCTGTAAGTTTTGTTGGTGGCACAGACCACAGTCCAACAAGTCAATTTTTGAAGTTGCTACTGCAGCCCTAGAGCTTCATTAACATAGGAAGATTCTATATGTCCCATGACAAAAATGGGTGGGAAGAGTGGTCAGCTAGGAAATTCATTGCCTATGCTCATCTCCACATCCATCTCCACAGTTGCATGGTCTACAGGTGCTCTCCATAGTCTACAGGTGCTCTCCATATCAGGGTAAAGATATCTCTTTCAGTACCAATTTGATGATATGGATCCATAAAGTCAAGGGGCATCACTCACTCCTTAATCACTATGGGTATGCCTACACTACAGATTTAAGTCAACTTAAAACCCCTTAAGTCGACTTAAACAAAGCCCTGGCCACATTTGGAGTTCATTAAGTCGACTTCAGGGCTTCCTTAAGTTGACTTAATAAATCCTGCCCTTAAAGTCGACTTGAAGGGTTAAGTCAACTTTATTAAGTCAACTTAACACAATATGGCCATTGAAGTCGACTTAATAAAGTAGACTTAATGCAGTGGAGCCATTTAAGTTGACTTTGTAAAGTTGGCTTAAGCCAGGGGACCCATTTAAAGTTGACTTTATTAAGTCGACTGTAAATGGGCCCCCGGCTTAAGTTGACTTTATAAAGTCGACTTAATGTAATGTGACCTCACTAAGTCGATTTAATAAGGTCACTTAAAGTTGACTTTAAGTAGGCCTTATTAAGTCAGCCTAATAAAGTCGACTTAGCTTTTGTAGTGTAGACATAGCCTGTCTCAGCATTAAGATCCATTGGTCAAGCAATATGAGAAAATATAAGAAGCACTTGATGTGAAGTGATGTTCACTTCAATGGAATTAGAGTGATTGACACCAGCTGATCATTTGGCACCAAGATTAATTTCCTGCTCACTGTAAGGGAAGGCAGTCCAGGAGAAGGATTGAGCTTTGTCTTGAAAACCATAGGTATACAGGAATATAGGAAAGGAGGCTGAGATTTGAAGCTCTGCCTTGGACTTTGAAATCTCTTAGGCAGCTTTGAGACTCTCAGTCTGAATTCCCAGTCCCACAATGGGCAAGTTGGCCAAAGTACACACATGGATAAGCACAAGCAGAGCCTGAAAGAATATAGTGCCCCAGTTCCTTTGCAGATGAGGACTGAAGAGCAGAGTGGAGAAAGTAAGGACTAAGTGAGCAAGGATTTCCTAAATGTCTATAACAAGCAGAGGATCTCTGGTTGCCTAAGAAGAGCTGATGTTAATCCTGTCATGTGCCTAACATATTGATACAAATCTCATCATGCAGAAGCTCCTGCCAAGTAAACCTATAGCCAGCATCCTTATCAAGGATACTGAACTTTGCAGGAACAACAGAGCCAGTCACCTGAGGCAACCTTCTTTTCTCCTGCCTCCATTTGAATCACTGATCATGGGAGACTGGGAGAATCTTAGAGCTTTGGAGGTGTTTCTTAGAGGGTACCCCATCTCCTGTTGAGAGGACAGATTCACAACAAGGAGCAGGAAGAGAGAAGCGTCAAAGCAGGAAAATATCTAGGAAGGAACCCTTTACATAAGCGAGGAAGTGGAGACATCCAGTCACTGCAGCTTTTCTGTGTGTGTGTGTATATAGCTAATTCCTGTTTTGATGAGCGTATCAGCTTCATAAGAAGAAACTTCATCCAGTGGCTTAAGCCAGGACTCCTGGGTTCTGTTCTGCTTATTCATCATGCTCCTAATGTGCCTATCACCAGTATATTTCTGGCTCTGCCACTGACTCACTGTGTGACTTTGGACACCATTATTTCACCTCTCTGTGTTTCAGTTTCCATAGCTGTAAAAGTTGAGAGGTGCTGTGGGGCTGAAAAAAGCCTTCTGAGTTCCTTGGATGGAAGCTGATAGAGCAGGTTTGTTATTAAAGTCATCAGAAGTATAAATAAATTAAAAAGGATCATATGAATTATTTAAAAGATATTTGTAAGAGTTGATGGAAACATTTTATTAGTAATCCTAAAGCCAAATTTGGCCCTAGTGTAACTGAGTGCTGTTCCTGTTGCTGCTTTGAGGATAAATCTGTCAGTTTTTATCAAGGCAGGAATTTTATTTGTAATAAAATAATCTATTAGGTCACCTTGTCTTTCTTCCAGTGCACAATTTTTCACTTCCATCCACTGTCCACTTCTTTGTCCAGTTTAGTTTTAAATGACTAAAGAGAGAGGTCACCAATCATGTTCACCAGGTAGACAATTTCATAGTCTATGATTATGCTCTTCTGTTATAGGCTTTCATTTTTAGAACACACACAGATCCCATTGACTTCAGTGGTGATTGCTGGTGCTTAGAAGCAGACCAAAACTGCCCTTCCTCTTGTCTTCACAGGACCAAAATGGCCCAGCATTGCAGAGAAATACTTTTATCTCCCAAAGAGTTTTTCCTGTACAGGACTGATCCCAAGTCTGCTGAAGTCAACGGCAACTTTCATTAATTTCAGTATGGCTCAGGCTCTTGCTGCCTATGAACAATGATGAGAGAACAATACAATCAAAATAGGTGACTCTGTGTTTCCTCACCCCCTTTCACTGGGCTGCGAATTTGTTCAAAAGCAATGATCCTGGCAGATTTCAGTTCCCAACTTTGCCTCAAGATAAAAAAACATCAAGACTATCAATAAATGCCAAGTTGCACAGTTTACTTAGCTGTCTCTTCATTGATTTTTCTCCTGCCTTTGTTGATGAAGCTGCATTGGTAAGTAGTGATAAATCCATTAGACAAACATGACACTCCATTATTCACCATGTCTCTATGGCCTAGGGACATGAATTGTGGCAAGACCAGGTGGTATGGCAGAAACAACAGAAACACCGCCAGAACTGCGGCCAGGGATGTTCTATCTACTACCTAAAATCCATAAAAAAGGAAACCCTGGACGCCCCATCATCTCAGTTACTGGCACTCTTACTGCCAGCCTATCTGGCTATGTGGACTCCCTCCTCAGACCCTACGTTATCAACATCCCCAGCTATCTTCAAGACACCACGGACTTCCTGAGGAAAATACAGTCCATTGGAGAACTTCCTGAAAACACCATTCTGGCCACTATGGATGTAGAAGCTCTTTACACCAACATCCCACACAATGATGGCTTACAAGCTATTAGAAGAACCATCCCAGATGATGCCACAGCACAGCTTGCGACTGAACTTTGTGACTTTGTGCTTACCCACAACCACTTCAGATTTGAGGATCATTTATATCTCCAAATCAGTGCCACTCCTATGGGCACCCGCATGGCCCCACAATATGCCAACATCTTTATGGGCGACTTAGAACAACGTTTCCTCAAGTCTCATCCCAAAACACCTCTTCTTTACCTACGCTACATTGATGACATCTTCATCATCTGGACACATGGCAGGGATGCTCTTGAAGATTTTCAAAGGATTTCAACAATTTCCACTCAACCATCAAATTGAGCCTGGAACACTCCACACAGGAGACCCACTTTCTCGACACTGCAATACAAATCAGGGATAGACGCATCGCTACCACCCTGTACCGAAAACCTACTGATCGGTATAGTTACCTACATCCTTCGAGCTTCCATCCTAAACACACCACACGATCCATTGTCTACAGCCAAGCCCTAAGATATAACCACATCTGCTCTGATCCCTCAGACAGAGACAGCCATCTTGAGGATCTCTATCAAGCATTCTTGAAACTACAGTACCTACATGGGGAAGTAAGAAAACAAATTGACAGAGCTAGACAGGTTCCCCGAAGTCATCTACTACAGGAGAGGCCCAAGAAAGAATGCAACAGAACACCACTAGTCACCACATACAACCCCCAAGTCAGACCTCTGCAACAGATCATTAAGGACCTACAGCCTATTCTAAAAGATGATCCCTCTCTCAAGCATTAGGAGACAAACCACTCCTTGCTTATAGGCAGCCCCCTAATCTTAAACAGATACTCACCAGCAACTACAGATCTAACAACAGAAACACTGAAGCAGGCACACACCCCTGCAACAAACCACGCTGCCAAGTCTGCCCACATATCTACACAACAGATACCATCATGGGTCCTAATCAAGCCTGCTACTCCATCAAAGGCTCATTTACTTGCTCATCTACTAATGTGATCTATGCCATCATGTGCAAGATATGCCCCAACACGTTATACATTGGACAAACAGGATGATCACTGCGCAAAAGAATACATGAACGCAGAGCTGATATCAGAAATCACAAAACAAAGAAACCAGTTGCTGAGCACTTCCATCTTTCTAATCACTCGATAAATGATTTGTTAATGACCATCATCAGAGATGTGGCTGGGACATCAAGACTTCAAAGAGAAACAGCTGAACTTGAATTAATATGCAAGCTAAATTCTGTGAAAGCAAGACTTAATTGAGACTATGGGTTCTTTTCCCATTACAAAAGGTAATTCGACTTCAGGCTTCCCATGGTTTGAACCTAACAACTGCTCTGATTTGCTGTTACTGTATGTTTTACACCCCCGTGCATTTATTTTCATTCCATTCTGTACATTCACCCATCTTCGAAGCATCTGACAAAGTGGGATTTTCTCCCATGAAAGCTCATGTGAAAAATAAATCTGCCAGTCTTAAAGTGCCACACGACTCTTTGTTTTTTTTGCTGGACTAGACTAACATGGATATCCCTTTGGAAATTCACAATATTTTTATTTGGTCTAATGTACAGACTGTTCAAGGAGATGATAGGATGGGTCAGGGTATTGGTGCCAGAGCATAGAACCTTTTTCTTATATTACCTTGTCCACACTAGAAAGGATTTACTTGGATAGCTAAACTGGTTCAACTGTACCAGAAAATCCTCTCAGTGTAGACACAGCTTATACTGGCAAAAGAGTACAGCAGATACTAGTTCCTGAATGGAGAAAGAACTATAATGGCAAAAGTACTTTTATGTTGGTAAAAATGTGTTTACACTAGGGGTATGTCTATACTTAGAAGGTTAGTTTGAATTAACTGAATTTGAACTAATCAATTTGGACTAATAATTATTAGTTCGAATTAAGGTAGTTCGAATTAACACAGCCACACCTGAAACCCTAATTCAAACTAGTATGTCCATGCACAGGACTACCAAGTTCAAATCAGGCAGGGGGCACTATTGCATAGGGAAAATCAAGCTGTGGTTAATTTGAACTAACAGTTAATTTGCATTAACATAGCTACATTGGGTTAATTTGAACTAATGAGTTCGAATTAACCATCAATTCGAACTTAAGAGAGGTTTTATAGATTCGAACTAGGCTTTCCTTAGTTCAAACTAAGGGAACTCCTTAGTTCGAAATAATGAACGCAAGTGTGGACATGCACTAATTTAGTTTGAATTAAGCCTCCTTCATTCAAACTAAATTGTAAGTGTAGACATACCCTAGGGTTTTTGTTGGTATAAAAATGTAGTAAAAAAATCAGATCTGTAACAAATATTTATGATAACTACCGGAGTGGTATCCATGTTAGTCGGGTTCACCAAAACAAACAAGGAATCCTGTGGCACTTCAAAGACGAAAGCTCATGTGATAAATAAATTTGTTAGTCTTTAAAGTACAACTAATATTATGGTACTGTAAAAGGCTTCTAATGTAGAACAGACCTAATTCACTGGATTGAAGTCAGCTTGTTTGGGGCATTGACTGTTTAAAAACATGATGTAGACCAAGCCCGTAGTCTCAGTGGCTTGAATATTCAGTGTTCCTAAGTGGTATCTATGGGCCAAAACCTCTCACCAAGCAGCTTTGCCTGAACAAGAACTTCAACATGCAGCTTTACATATACAGGGCCACCCTGACCCTATATGAGTGCACCATGAAGAGAGGTCGTGAAGACCATCTTACTTGGTCTCACCTGTGCATGCTTTCAGCAAGGTGGATGTGAGTTTTAAGCACTGCACCATAACCAGTGCTTATGTAGAACGAAGCAGGGTAGGGGATGGAAGTCAACTGGAACCTTTTGTAAAAGAATGGAAGCCCCATTCCATAGTGCACTGTGCTTACTACAGCCCCTGCAGTGTTCTGCCTGAGCCACTCTGAATTCTTCCAGACAGTCCTACTGCATGCAGTACAGCTCCTCCATCATGGTGAGTGACTTAAAACTATAACCTGGACATTAACAGTTAGCAGACTGAGATCCTGCTGCTCATTTCTGTAAACTTTTTTACTGTGACTAAGAAAGAGTACTGTACTGTACACATAAAACTCAGGGATCTCTTTACTAATCTAATCTAATGTAACATATGAATTTACACCTAAGAGTCCCTAAGGCTATGTCTACACTTAAGAAGTTAGTTCAAATGAACTTAGTTCGAATTAATTAATTCAAACTAATTATGGTTAATTCGAACTTAGTGAATTTGAACTAACATGGCTTCACTAGAAACCCAAATTGAACTAGGATGGCCATGGACAGGAGTCGCTAGTTCGATTTAGGAAGGGGGCACCATGGGAAGTGTGGCAATATGGCACCTGAGAAGGGCCATGCCCCCCACCCAATACATAGAAAGAGGAAGGCACCCTGGGACGAAGAAGGTCAAACCGCATTAATTTGAACTAACGGTTAGTTCAAATTAATGTGGGTCCATTGGATTACTTCAAAATTAAGCAAGGTTTTATAACTTTGAAGTAAGCATTTATTACTTCGAAGTAAGGAATTCCTTAGCTTGAAGTAATGAAAGCCAGTGTAGCCATCCATTACTTTAGTTAGAATTAATCCTCATTAATTTGAACTAAATAGTAAGCGTAGACATACCATAAGAGTAAAGAAGAAAGAAACAAAGAAAGAAAAGGGAGGACTGTAATTTTCTGACCTGGAAAGATGTCAATGTGAACAAGTTTAGTTAATAGCTTTCATCCTTGCCAAGCAATGTTCCACTTACAGGTTTCTCAAGGTTGGGGACAGTGCTGCCTGGCCAATGTATCATTTTTATCACAGCAGTTCTTCACTTTACACTCTCCACTATCTTCTCTCTCTGTCTTTCAATTTCCACCCACTTTTGTCAAAATATTCCAATGTATTTAGTCCTCTTTTCTCACTTAGTCTCAGGGGTTAAAGTAAGGGGGAACACACAGGAATGCCATTCCGGGGACCACAGTTTTTAGCAAACAGCATTCTGGGGCCCCTAAAATAGATTAATGGGGTGAAATGCAGCCCTGTAGTATTCCAGTGTGTTCCCCCTTACTACCCCTGTGCAGACACTTCTTCCCACTTGCTCCACTCCCAGCCAGTCTGGCAGCCCTGCCCCTGCATCATGCACTCTCTGCCCACCACCGCCTTGCAGTTGCTGCTCCTGGCCATGCAGCTGCTGCTGCTTGCCCTGCCACTTGGCGAGCATGAAGGGGAAGCACAAGGTGCTGTGCCAGTGGGAAGTGGTGGTGGACGTGGTTAGCTGAAGACCAGGGGTGGGAATGGAGGCGTCTGGAGCAGCATGAATTGCCAGAGCAAGGGGTAGGGATGGGGGACTTGGGAGGGATGGAGGGAGTTGGGCGGATGGGTAGGGGTGGAGGGGGACATGGGGACAAGGAGATTGGGTGGGGGCTGGTGGTGCCTGGTTAGTGGTGGAGGGGACTATGAAGGGCTGGAGTGGGGAGTGGGTGGGGGGCTGGGGAGGGATGGAGGAGGTTGGGAGGCTGGAGTGGAGTCTAGGGATGGAGGGGGCTGGGAAAGTATGGAGGGGGTTGGGAGGTGGAGTGGGGGAATGGGGACAAGGGCACTGAAGGGGGCTGGGGAGGTACGGAGAGGGTTGGGGGGGCTGAAGAGGGTGGAATGAAGATGGGGGAGCTGGGGGTGGTGGGTTAGGAGGGCTGGAGCAGGAACTTGGGGGCAGGGAGCTTAGGGAATGGGAATGGAGGCTGAAGAGGACAAGGGAAAAAAGGGGTCTAATGTGGGCACTAGTGGACAAGGTTGGGGTGATGTGGATTTGAGGCTGTGCTACATTTCTGAGGAAAGAGTTGGTGGGGCTCAAAAATGCCTACATAGGCTGGGGCCTGCACATGCATGAAGGGGGTATGGACAATACAGGAAGGGGGCCTGGAGATAAGGAGGGTTCTGGGGCCCTCCAAATTATATTTTAACCACTGCTTAGTCTCATGTGGGAAGTCTGATCCAGTGGATGGGGCCCTAGTGTGGCACGCCAGAAAGATAAATCCAAACCTTCTGTGTGATCTTGGGCAAGTCACCTAGGGCAATATCTTCAATAGTACATAGGAGATTTAGGATTCAAAGTCCCACTTTCAAATGTGACTTACAAATTTTTTTTAAATGGAGTTGGACTATTAAGTCAATAGGTGCTTTTGAAAATTTTACCCTTAATATCTTTGTGCCTCAGATCTTTTTATGTAAAATGAGAATTATGACTCCTCACGTCACAGGAGGTTTGTGAGGATAAAATCAGTTAGAAATGAGGGAGAGAAGGTTTAGGTACTACAGTGATGGGGACCATTTGAGCACCTAAATAGATATGTTTGCTGTCATTCTTCTATCTCTTCTCACCTTATACAACACTCCTACCAAATTCCATCTCAGACAAATGCTGACGCTAGTGCCAATGACTCTAAATTGCTGTCTTTTGCTCTTTCCTGTGACCAAGCTAAGAGAAACTGCAAATTTAGTGTGATTTTGATTGAAAAAAATAAGTAAAACAACCACATGTTCAGCTGAAAAATATGTGAACGTCAGTGATGCAAATTCAGATCAATTTTCTTTGGAATGAAATCCAAATAAAGTAATTTTCACTAGGAAATCTTTTCATACCCCCAGTGTACATAGAAGGATGTTGTTCTCTGTACATGAACTGCCTGTGCGCGCGTGTGCACATGTGCGCGCACACACACACACACACACACACACACACACATTAACTGCTTTTCCCATCTTTTTTGTCTGCTTAAGACTTCTACTAACAGACACAATGCAGACAATAGGAAGCCTAAGCATAAATCTGAAGAAGGAAGGATATGCCTCCAGAAAAATTGATCTCAGATCAAACTCTTAGGTTTGAACTTTCCTGACCTTTTGGAGAGTTTGGATACCTACCTCTCTCTGTTTCTGCTATCTTTTCTTTTTAACGAGAACCAAACAGTGCATTCCATGTGAGGGCATCCTATTGATGCATATAATGTCATTACTCTATTGTCAGTATTATTTTCTATTCTCTTCCTTATGCATCTTAACATTACTCTTTGACTGCCTCTGCAGTTTATATAGAGGTTTTTGCTGAGCTGTCCTTTGACAACCAGTCCTTGTCTCTGAATGGTTACACTTAATTTAGAACCCAGGAAGATTTAGATGTAGTCCAAATTACTCCTTCTAGTGTGTGTTACCTTGAATTTGTTAACAATGACATTAATCTGACAGAGTGCTGCACATACATCTGGTTTTGTTAGGTTCACCTGAAGATCCTCAGTCATCTCTAATCTTGACTCGCCTAATAATTTTTGTGTTGGTTTTGAGCACTCCTTCCTCCAGATAATTGGTAAATAGATTAAACAACTCAGCGCCTAGTACTAAACCTTGCAGCACGCTACTGTTACACTTGCACCAGGCTGAAAGCTGAGCTTCCTACTCTTCATTTTCTGTCTCTTAATCACTTTCTGACTTCATGACTATTGCCGGGGGGGGGGGGGAATTTTTTTCAAAGACTTTTTGAAAAATGCAAATAAATCACCTTAACCAGTTTCTTTTATTTTGCTGATATGTTCAAAGAATGTTAATGGATAAGTGAGGGCATGGTTTATCTTCCTGAAGCTGTTTTGGTTTGTCCCAGTCATATCATGGTTATCTAGCTATATTTTTATTCTATTCTTAATTATTACTTTAATCCATTCTCCTGGTACTAAAGTATCACTGCACTGAATGGGAATGAGTTAGAAATCCCTATCTGACTTTTCAGGCATAATCTGTCTCATAAGAGCTATACACTGGGCCAGATCCTTTCCTTGTGATATCTCCAATTATATGAATGAAATTAACCCCTAGATAAATTTGTCTATATGTCTACTGGGAGGTGTGGATGGTCCCTTCCCCCTGCCCTTCTCATTTCTTGCTCTCTTGACTGAATCAAATAGCAGAAGTAGTTCATCAGGTCACAGACAAATTTCAGGGAGCCCTATTCCTGGAAGTTTGGTTGACTGCAATTGTAATTTGATTATTTTTGGATTTCATCTAAAGCAGGAAGGAAGGTTCCATTTCTGAGGCAAAAGAGACCATGTAAAAATGATATGCAATGGCCAATCTGTATGATCAGCTATCTTTATGAATAAGATAAAGAGGAACTGAATTACTCTATTTAATGGGTCTGGAGAGGTAAACCTCCCATGCAAATAGATCCTTTTTCCTGGACATGAGATACATTACACTCCAGTTGCCTGGAGACAAAGAGTTATTTGCAAGAGGAGTGAAAAAGTAAGAGAAGTAAATAAGACTTCTCCTAACATCACTATAACTGAGGTGTGCAAATCAGATGCCATAGTGATGAGTGTCATACAGACAGATCAGATAAATCAACAGACACAGAGAGATTGTATTTTAAATTTCTGGACCAATATAAGATAGTTTCCACTCACTTAATTCTGGACTTTCTTGATGTATTTGCAAAAATCAAATTGTACATGTGAAATGTCAATGGTTTTTCTAGGCAGTCATAATTTCCCTGTCCCCAAGAAAAAAATTGCATCTTTTATTTCCTCTGGGGTTTTTAATCTTATCCATCTGCAGCAGGTATTCATCCTGCTATCTGTCAGGAGTATGTCTAAGATGACTATCACCTTGCCACTTAACTAATAAGGCTGTTTCAGTAGCAGGCCATGACCATCCTGCATTGTTCCAGATTTGAGAGTTCACTGACTGCTCCATATGTGGTGAAGTTCTAAAAAGGAAATTTGTCTATGACTGCCACCTTTCTGCTCCGTTGTTGCTGCTTACTAGGCATGCCATAAGTGCTGGAAAATCCCTGTCCATCTGTATCTTCAGCAAGGCTCATGCACATCCTTGAAAAGAAAAGAAAACTTGTAAATAGTGTTTTCCAGCTTGTTTCAGCTCCCCCATCATGAGACAGAGAGTGCACACAGGCACTTAAGCTTCACCAGTGTTCCCCCCCAGCGACTGCACTCAGCACTTTTCTCACAGAGCGCCAAGGATTATTCTAGTGGAATTACCAGAGACGAGAAAACGCTGCCTTTGCAGAGAAAACAATTTCACAGAAGACTAAACCAAGTTAGGACAGGAACAGGACACAAAGGCTGTGAGAATGGAGCCCAATCTCTCCTTGGTTCACCAGAACAAAGAGCCAATTAAACTGAGGTATAGTGCAGACTGGCACCCAGAGAAACCGTTTGCATCAAAAGGCTGGGAAGGCACAAAGGTTTAAGGTGATTTGATTTCACATAATGTTCTTTGTCACTTTAACTACCATTGCAGCTCTATCTTTTTCAGGCCACTTCTTGATGCTGCTGCCCATTGGTGAGAGAGAGAACTTTTCTTCTTTGATGACAGGGTGATGGACAGAAATCCAAGATGCACCATGTAGCGATTACAGCAGAAAGCTAAGGAGTCAGGATGAAATCTTGGTCTGATTATTAACTTGAAGCTGACTCTGGATAAATCACATAACCTCTATGTGATTTAGCTCGCCCAGCATGTATAACTATACCACAGATGGACTGTGTTAGGGCTTTGCAAAACTAAAAGCCAGAAGCAGATTAGATCTGACTTCTATTTTATTTGTACCACCAAATAAAGTGATGTAGTTAAATCAGTACACCTTTCTCATGTACAGAGAAAGCCTAAAATATAAATCCCCTAACTGGAACTATACATGATTATTATGTAACCTGCAAATGGACAGTATGATCCAGTGGATGGGTCCTGGGCTGAGTCTCTGGGACCCTGGATTCTACTCCTGATTGTTTATCTGCTTTACAACTTTGGGAAAAATCACTTCCACGCGCTGTACCTCATTTTTTTCTCCTTCATTTTGTCTCTCTTGACTAATTAGATTGTAAGCCCTTTGGGGCAGGAACTGCCTCTCAGTATTTGCTTGTACAATGGCCTGAAAAATGAGGTCTTGAGTCTAGACACAGCCTCTAGGCATAAATGTAATAAATAATAATAATAGTGACATTTTGGGTTTCTCCCTATTTGAGTTACTCCTATCACTGCTGATGACATTCCCTCTTCCTGCTGTCAGCTCCAGCAACTTATTTGTTTCCAGTCCAAGACACTGGTAAGAAAAATAACATATTTTAATGCAGTCTCTTTCCCTCTCTCTTCACTGCAGGAGAGAATGATCGATATTCAGAATATGCGCCTCCTTCCTCCTCTCTCCTGAGGCTGTGATGCTCACTAGCAAGGAAAAGGTTACAATGAGGTTCCAGTGCCATTGCTCACAGATGTGATTGATGACGCCTGTGCTGGAGGCTGGGCAAAGATTGGTTTCTGGGGCTGATTGATAAAGTCTATCATGCAGCGTGAAACAGTTGGAAAGAAAAATAATGGACCGCATGATTCCTCCTAGCAGTGAATCTGTGGTGGGAATGAGTTTACTGTTTTTTTCCCCACTTTTAATTTGTAATTAAAAGAACCTCATCACTGTATGTATCCAATGTGTGGGTTTGCTTCCTTGCTTAATAGAATTCCAGAACTAGTTGTTTGAGATGAAGGTAAGTTGCTGGAATACCCTGGGGATGGAATGGACTCACTGAACATTCATTTGAGGATGAGTGATGAGCTGGCTTCAGAGCTGATGATTATAACAAGAGAGACACATCTTTCCCCTCTTCTCACCTGCAGATTGCTTTGCTGCTCCCAACATGCCTCTCAATGGAGCTCAGAATAAGGAATATTCTTTTAGAGATGGAACTAAACAAAAACTGAAGATATAAAACACACAGGAACTTTGCAGCATTTGGATCTGGATTCAAATCTGCTTCTATGCTTTGAAACTGGTCTCTATAGCTAAAATAATGGAGCAAACTAAAACCTCCTTTCCAAACACTCAGGCTATGTCCACACTCACACAGTTAAATCAATTTAACTGCTATCAATTTAATAAAATCAATATAAAAATCATTAAATCGATGTAACAGGTCCCCACTAGAAACTCAAATCGAAATAGAATGCCCATGGACAGGACTCGCGATTTCAATTTAGGAGAGAGACACCATGGGAGGTGTGGCAAGATGGTCCCCTAGAAGGGACATACCCCCACCCAATACATAGAAAAAGGAAAGCACCTGGGAAGGAGAAGGGCAAAAAGCATTAAATCGATTTAACAGTTAAATCAAAATAACATGTCCACACTGTTATTTCGAAATAACAGTTTCAATTTAACCATCATACTGATATAATACTAGGTTTTATTACATCAATATGACTTTCCTTATATTGATATGAGGAAGCTCCTCATTTCAAAACAAGGGAACGTTGTGTGGACCTACCAGTTTTTAAATTGAAATATACAGAGTTATTTTGATTTAAACAGTGTGTGTGGACATACCCTCAGTATTTGAGGAAGTTTGAATTTGGATTCAGGCCTGTGTTTTGCAACTCCCACCCTGACTAATTTCTTCCCATTTCTTATGTAGCCTAAATGTGACTATCATATGAAAGACAAACACATTAGACAGATAAAGTAGCACAAATAACATACAAAGCCTTTAAATGCTGAATGGATTGCTTAGGAGATTTCTAACGGGCTATGGAGTATTTCACCTTCATCTTACCAGTATGAGGCCAATGCTGGTTCATAGTGGCTTAATGTTGTTTCTATCGGATGGTTGCTCAATGTACACTGTATGGAACTGATCAGTTAGTGGGTTTGGTGGGTCAAACGTCCACATCACAAAAGCCTCCATCAGGATTATCACTAGAGAAATCCTAACATTAAGAGAGAAGCCAAGGAGTGAATGGGTCATGAAGAATAAGCTATCCAGTTGTGCCTAGACACAGATTCTACAGGTCTGGGTGGAGGCATATACTGCTGGAAAAGTTTGCACTGTGGTACCTCAAGAGTCTTTCAAGGATTTCATTTTCCATGGCTGCTATTTTGGCATCTTTCATTTTAAAAGCAAGTCCTGCAAAGTCTATTTTTACACTGCCTAGACAAGAGGGATGGTCATTCTTTAGTAATGGCCAAATCTCGTTTGGAAGGTCAGGTCAGGTCAGTTCAGACAAGCATTCCAAAGTCTAGATGCTCATCCAAACTTCTTGGGTCAGCAAAGCAAGGCTGTAATCACTCCCAAAAGGCCAGCGAAGCTGATTAGGTTGCTTACCTTGTAGGTACTTAGCCAATGTATCTCTGAACCATCAAAGACAAGTTTGGTTCATTTGCTGCCCAAAGGAATCAAATTAGGCTGTGCAGGATGAAGACTGAACATAACCACCTCCTGTTCTGAGACCCTGTACACTGAATGACGGCACTTGGGGGTCCCACAACTCGTGCTGAGTTATTTCAATGCCACTAGATCTGCTGAAAGCAGGAACATACACCAGAAGTGACCAAAGAAGCAAGAAACAATTGGAGACACCATTAGACAGGTGAAAGGACTTGTTTACAGGAATTTACTTTCCATGGCAGAGACAGAACATGAATTAATAATTACCTGAGAGAGAGAGAGAATGCTGGAACTGAGTTTTTAGTGTGTTTTTCATTTATATTTCATAGTCCTTTTTGCTTTGGTGATGCTTAAAGCTCTTTGATTATCCTCTCTCCCCTTCTTTTGGGGGGGGCGGGGGGGAGTAATGACTTCTAAGAACCACATGCAGTCCAACTTTTAAGTCTCGGGGTGGATCCAGTGAGTGATACTTCCTTGACTGGTCAGAATGCACTGTGCGTCTCCATATTCACTGGGAACTGTAGGTATTCTTCAATGTTCTTAAGATCTGGAGCAGTATGATTGTATATCTTAAGCCAAACAAATTCCCTGATACAGCATCACAGTGGGGTTGTGCATGCTCTATTCCACCAAGTTCTTAGATGCTTTCCATGGCTCTAGGGTCTTGTGAAAAAGAGAGAAGGGACAGGATATCTTCCATTGTACAGAGGGCCCAGACAGTAAAAATAAACAGAGGCATGACTCCACTGCACCCTGATAGAGGATAAGCGGCTGAGACAGTGGACAGCTACCCAAACACTAGGCACAGACAGTGGGACTGCTTAGAACACATCCACATAGCCCAGACCCTACACAGGAGAGGAGCACTGGGCCAAGTCTGCACTTCTCTGGATCCAGTGGGCGTACTGGCAATTGTGTAGTCACAGAGTCAAGTACCTTATCTATGGGTATAAAGGGTACAAGAAAAAGGGCAATCACTCAGTGGAAAAAGGGTCCCTTCATTACCAATGTGGTGCTCCTCCAACATGAAATTACACTGTCTGAAGGAACTATCCTTATAAATGCCATCCTTTTAGGCACCCCCAAATTTCTGCATGTGACTGCATCCTTCACCTTTTGGACCCAAACTACTCAACAAAGCTTGCTATAAATCATCCTTTGCCAAAGGCTTCATGAGGGAATTGAAATGGCAAGGAGAGAGGGTCTAAGACAATGTGCAATTTCCTAGTAATACAAGGTTAAAGGAATACTCTTAGATTGTTTTAAGCCCAACATCCATGTTTTATAAAAGCACCCAAAGCACTAGCATTCAGTAGAATTATTCCCATGGAATCTTTTTTTTTTTTTTATTGCAATGAAAATAGTTGCTTTGTTGTTGTTCATCTTTTCTTGTGTATGCAGCCATGTCACATAATTTTCTTTTACATGTACTGCATCTTTAAATTTCTCGACACTCCTGTACACAGAGAAGCAGCAGTGTTTTGTGCAACACAGAAGACTGTTAGATGCACACTGTGCTCTTTCTTATGCAGACTTTAATTCTTTCTTGTTTGTCCTCATATTCTAAAATAAAATCATTCCAGCTGAAAGTATTTGGTTGTATGGGAAATAAAAACCATTAAATGTTCTTGGAGAACTGCTGTAAGCAATCACTAGATTTACAGTGTCAGTTTAAAGCTTTGTCAACATCTGATTTGTTAGAATGTCTTGAAAGAAAGGCTAGGGCTTAGTAGTTATAAAGGGAAATAAAACTTCCAGATTGCCAATAGATGAGGTGAAGTTTAAGTAAATTGGAACTCAGCATTTGTGTTGTACTCACAGCCTTGGAGATCCAAAAGCAGGAGAAATTATCAAAACCAACAACAAACTAATCTCTTTAATCCAGGAAAATATTAAATAAGCTGTAAATAATTGATACAGCATTGGAGGCAGCTTGCATCTATGGAGGGTAGATTAATAATGAATGAGAATGCTTCTCCTTCTCTGGGAACAGAAAGGTAGCCGGCTTGCCTAATGAGGCCTTTGGATATCACAATTAGCATTTACAGTCCAGGTGCAGATGGGCTAAACTGCTGCTGTTGCTGCTTCACTGGATTTTGGGTGCAGAAAATCACTAGAACAGGAGACCTGCCAACTCAGCTAGCTTCACATGCAGACAGGGTAGGAACTGGGAGTCAAGGTGAGCAAACTCAGCTAAAGGAAACAGCAAAATAGCAGACATGACCCAATGCTGAGGATACTGCTGGGCAGTGGAATGGTCTCCCATGTAAATGGCAAGTGGAAGGCTCATCTCATTGTACTTCACAAAGCACTTTAGCTCTGTTATGGCAAAAAATTAAAGCATGGGATTAACTTTGAACAAGCCAGTAGTTCCATTTAAGTCAATTGATACTACTTGTTTACTATCTTATCTATCTCCACCAAAGATTGTCCATTTATGTTCACATGGCCCCCTCGCCTCAACTACTCAGTAGTTAGCTCTAAGGCAAGATTAGCAGATGTTCTTATTTCTTCCAGCACCAACAGGAAAGCACATTCTGGAATGCAATGCTGAATTGTGGCCTGTGGAAGAGCACCTCAGAGTAGTGGTTTTCAAACTTAGTGTTGGGACCCAGTACTGGGTTGTAGACCCTCAGGCACTGGGTTGCGGTGCCCACTGCTGGTGCATCCAAAAGACTGGAATGTGTTGCCCAAACATGATTTTTGGGTTACAGTCATAAATGCTATTTTTCAACCGGCTCCCAAGAAAAAAAGTTTGAAAACCACTGCCTTAGAGTATGATGCCAAGTTCATGACTTTTTCTGGACCACTGGGTGAGTGGGAGTATATTAGGGAAATCATTTCCTTTTTTTTTTACTGTGTAAATACTGAGTGTTTCATTAACATGTCCCCTGAGGTACCTAATAAGGGACATGTTAGAAATCTAAAGCTGTAGGAAATAAATAAGAAATGAGAATATTATAAACACATGATGATAATCAATAATACTTTGCACTTAAATAGCACCTGCCATCCAAGGATCTCAGAGAAAGTGACGTTCATGAATTCATCAACTAACTAGCCCTCAGAGGCAGGTGAGTAATAAGATGAGGAGGAACTGGGAGGCAAGGTGGTAGCAGAGCAAGGTGAAGCAATTTGCTCAAGGACACAGCATACTAGTGGCAGAGTTAGGAAAAGAAATCAAGTCCTTTTGAGCTCTGACATTGCTTCCTGCATTTATATGTATTGAGATCAGTAGGGACCATTCTGATGATCTAACCTGACCTGCATAATACAGGCCAGAGAATTTCACCTAGTAACTACTTCTTCAAGACCAATATTTATGTCTGAACTAGAGCACACCTGAAAAACCCAGGAATGAATTAGATCATGGAATATATTGTTTGCAGATCTAATTTCTGTGACTGGCTATTCTGAAATGTGTTCCTCAGAGTGGAATTTCTGTCATGGCGTGATGAGATACCTGTATTGCAATATCATATGTTATGCATATGCCACAGAGATAACGTGCAACAGAGATAATGCGACACAGAGGCAGTGCAGGATAAAGGTACCGGGGAGTGAGCTGGCAAAATTCACAATTAAAGGTGCAGCTCAGAGTCAATTTACAGCAGTGAATAAAAACTACATGTATTAGATTTAAAACAGGATAGATACTACCCACCCACCCTCCACTACACCATGGATGGCAATGGTGGGGCACCTTGAGGACTGTATGATATGTGATGCCTGCTGTTTATGATCAGCATCATTAGGTTAATGGTAACTTCATGATGCGTGTGTCTTTGTGCGGTGGGGGAAAACGGTTACAGGTAATCAGGGAATGACTTAATTAAAATCAGTCACCACACTGGTGTTGAAAAGCACCACCAATGACCTCCCATACACACTCCAGTGGAGGATGGATAACCTCCTCTGGGTGGCTGCAACCCATTCCCCCAACAAAGAAAAGCTGAGATGCTGCAAGACCATCTCAGATGCATCCATTAAACACTCAGCTGTAACAAAGGGCAGAGAGATGGAGGGTGCATGGCCCTAGGTTGCAAATGTTATTATTTCCTGATCATTAATACACTGAGTGCCTTCTTACAAGCTGAAATATTGCAGAAAAATGTGAAATGCATAAAGAACAGGACACAAGTTCACCATAAAAAAATCTCATAGAGACTGAATCCAGGACATGTGGCTAATGGATGCCACCGAGATGCAAGGATTTGTTCTCTCAATATGTGCATGTGTGTACTGCTGCCATGAAGCACCCCCCCCTACCCTGCATGTCCTTAGGGTAGAACACACTTCATGCTGGGTTCAAGTCTTGCCATTTGGACATGGATCTGGATTTTGGACACGCCAACGATTGCAAGTAGTCAGATCTGGGGTTTTGACTGGTCCAATTAAAGATAGAGGGCCATGTACAAAATTCAGATCTAGATCTGGATTCTGATGTCAAAACTCCACCAAAAATGAAAGGATGGTTGGATCTGGGATCAGCTTTCTTGCACTCCAAGATCACCTGAACCTTGCCTTGAAAGAACCTTTCCAGAGAGGAGACTGAGTCACATGTGACAGATGCTAATCACATCACAAAATTACCTATTCATTGAAAGGAGCTCAGAGACCACAGTGATGAGAAGAAACGAATAGAAAAGATGGGAGTGGTTGCCATGATTTACTCTTGGGATCTCTGCCCAGATTCCCAGTCAGGGTGATATTTCTTTCTAACAGGTCACGTGGCTCCTAGTTGGGAGCAGTGGAACCAATCAGGAGGCTGGTGTCCCACCAATGAAAATATTGGGGGTGCTGTTGGATGCTTTTACCCCCCAGTGTCTCACTATGGTAAGAAAGGGACCTGGAGATGGGTCTTGAATAATGTTCCCCCCAAAGCTGCGTGGCAGCTCCCCAACGTTGCCCTGCACAGGGGACGCTGCCTGTGGCGCACGGCCAGCAGCCAGAGCCCCTCCCCAGCTGGAAGACTCTGTCTTCTAGTCGGCTGAGAGCTCCTCTGGAGCTGGGAGTTATTAAAACTCCCACTCAGAGAAGCTCTGATGGAGCATGCTCAGAACATCTGAGCATGCTTCATCAGTGCTTCACTGGCCAGAGGAGCCATGGCGCGGACCTGCGCGGCCCTGTAAGAGTGTGGGGGGTGGGGTCGAGCTGGCTGGAGGGGTATTGGGGGGAGCAGGCTTGGGTAGGAGGAGGGGATCTGGCTGGCTTGGGGGGGTGCTTACTGGGAGAGCTGTGGGGGGGGGAGGACTGGGCCCACAGGGGTGTGTGTGTGCAGGATCAGGCCCGCTGGGGGGGCAGCCCACGCAGCGAGCAACTTCAGTTGCTCAGCTGCCTCAAGGCCTTAGAGGGAACATTGGTCTTAAAATGCCACTGTGGTGTGCAG
The DNA here is from genome assembly GCA_007922195.1 of Podocnemis expansa. Taxonomy (NCBI): domain Eukaryota; kingdom Metazoa; phylum Chordata; order Testudines; family Podocnemididae; genus Podocnemis; species Podocnemis expansa. Next base: position 18,632,406 of record ML682025.1, read on the forward strand.
GATCAGGCCAGCTGGTAGGAACAGCTCTCCTCTCCCTGTCATCTTTCACTTGACTGGCGGTAGTGTGGCTAGTATTCAGAGGCCGCACAGGGGTGCTATCATGTAAGCTCACAGCTGGCCGTGAGATGCGCACTCACATGTGACTCCCTAGATCAACTTCCAGCTACCCAGGGAGATACCTGACCTGAGGAAGGGTCAGGGCATCTCTGCCAGCAGTCATGAGGCAGCAGACAGTATACTGGTATCTTAGTTAGGGTTATCAGATGTCCAGCAAAACGAGGACATGTCCTCCTTTTTATCTTTGTGTCCTCCGTCTGGCAGGGATTTTGAAAAAACGTGATTTGTCTGGCTGGCTGGGGAGGTGTGGAGGGGGTTGGTGCTTGGTGCTGGGGGGGGGTAAAGAAGTGAAGATGGAGAGCTGGAGCGTAGGGGGGTTGAGACGGAGTGTGGACATGGGGAAAAAAGAGGGATCTGATCGAGTACAGTAGCTGGGGTGGGTTGGCAGGCATTTTGGGGGCCAGTAGCTGGGGTGGGTGAAGGGGGCCCAGAAGAATATTTCTGTTGTTCAACTTGTACTCCATTTTTTTCATGCTGCCATGCATTCATTAATCATTACCCATTTTCCATGACATAAGATGGTAATGACAATTATATTAATATTACATTTTCTCCATGTCCTCCTTGCCATGCTTTGGTATCTGGTAACCCTAATCATAGCAGAGGGCATAGGGGGCATCACAGCACAGGGCACCAGCAACCAAGGACTTGGTGGGGGTGGGGTGGGGGCCAAAGGACACTGGAACCAGCTTCCAAGGACCTGCTGTAGGAATGGCAGTAGGAACTGCCAGGATGCCCCTTCCCAGCCTTCAGCTGGCTGCTTACCCTGGCCCCCCAGACTCTACAGCCCCCCTCATATCTCCACCCCCACATTCACAGAGAGCTTCCTCCTTCTATGTTTCTAGTGCATTAGATGGCAAACTGATAGGCTTACCTATGCATTTGGGATAGATCATCAAAAGGTCCTCAGATTCAAATGCCTGACTTAGATCAGAGAGTGGCCATGCACCATCATTTATCCCACAGACCCCTCACAGTAGCAAAAGTGGTCTAACAGTGGCCACTGGAGACAGCTAATAATGACTGACCCTGAGTTTGATGATGGCATAGCCTTTTGTGATCCTGGCCCGTATCAAATGACTGAGACCAGGGGATGGGACTAGAGTGTTTCACCATAAAATGCTGTCTGAATCGTGAATTCCTGACATGCCCAGAGTGCTCCCACCAGTCCACCTGAAGATGGAAGTGTGCAAAGGATGAAGGATGGGTCCTTGTCTTCTCTGCCAGGTTACCTCTAACGACCCACAATGTTGTCTGAAAGATGCAGCATGAAGAGTTCAGAGCATTTAGTGAATGAATTTATTACAATTTAGATTTCATTTAAAACACCCGCTCCTACTGTTAGAGCATCTGGACATTATTAATGAAAGAAACAGACACATTAAAATATATATCAGTTCAATAGCCACAAAACCCTCACAGCTCAGTTCCAGGAGAACCCCACTACACCAGCAAGAAAGCATCTCAGTCAATCCAATCCTCTAAAGAGAAGCCAGAGAAAGCCACATAGAGTTCCCAAAAGACCAATGAACCCAAGACGTACATTAAGGTACTATCTACATTAGGGAAAGTTACAGGAATGTAAGAACAGATCCCTAATGCAGATATGTTGTAGCAGAATAATGTGGGGTTTGCACTGTGCTGGCTTAAGCTAGTAAAGTACATGAACAAGCCATGCTGGTTTAAGTCCTGCTTTACAGTAATGCAGCATGAATACATTGGGTATTTTCACCCCCACAGCTGCATTGGTACAAATTTATCTGATGTAGTATTGCCAGCTCTCACAAGCTTACTGCAAGTCTCATAATAGTTGTTTTTTCTTTAATCTCCAGCTCCTGCACTCATGTGTTTGTGTGAGAATCTCAGCTTTAATTAAAAAAAAAAAACAAACAAAAGTTTTTTAGCCTTCACAGTTGCAGTAAAAAAATTTGAAACTGTGACCCAGAAACTAGGATGCAAATCAAAAGGCCTCCCACATTTATCATTTAAAAAAAAAAAACAAAAAAAATCTCTCATTATTTTTAAGCTGATCTCTGGATTTTTAGGACCTGACTCATGATTTTTCACTTATTGGGATTTGCAGTATTGCTGATGTCAGTCCCAGAGTTTTCCCATGCAAACCAGGGTCTAATCACTTAAACTCAATTGATAGCAAATGCTATAGATTCATGTGTTAGAGAGGTGATTCCTGAGACAGCCAGCTCCACCACATTTAGTGCCAGAAATGGTGGTTATTTTGCACTGGAGCCGTATGTAGTGAAATCCTGTGCCTGGCCTGTGATAACGGACTAATTGCCTCTCCTCTTCAATGTTGGCTTTTTTTTTTTTTTTTTTTTTTTTGTGGTTTCTGGTTGGCTGCATTTGCATCTGGCTTTGCAGCCTGGTTTCTCCTGAAGCTTCTTTATTAGATTTGCTTGGTCTCATGACTTACTGTTTTTTTAAACCAAGTTGTAAATAACTAAAATAAGCCCCAGGATTGCTTAGTTTGCTTAGCCCACACTTACTTCAGCAACGAGCATTGCATACAGTTAGCTAGCTTGCTGAGATTCCAGCTTTCCATTAGAAATACACTCCTGCCTCACAAATTACAAGAGAGTGGATAAAGACCCTCACAGACCAGCGAGGCAGCAAATAGCATAGCCACAGCTTCTTGGACAATCTTTCTAAGTATCATTTATGGGACCATTGTTATTGACAGCAAAGTGGAAATTAGTAAGACCTGAACTGTCAAACTGAAGCTTTTCTTTCCCTGATGCTCTCTGGAATGGTCTCCTGGCTCCAGGTATGAGTCAAAATGAACTTGGGTGGTAGATGTCCCCTCTTCCTCCCAGCATGGACCTTTGGAGGGACCTCCTCATACTCCCTTCAGGCACAGGGCAAAAGGATCTCTAGGGACAGCTGCCCCTTCCCCCTCCCAGCCTGGAGTAGCAGGGACCTAGGAAGCAGTTTCCATCTCTGGACAGAGTGGAACTTGGGACAGCCTGATATCCCAGCAGTGTCACATTGATCGCAATGTAGGTCCAGACCAAGTGGTCCCTGGGCTGGGAAGTTTCTGAGCAATGCTTGTTCCATAACATCCCCAGAGTGCATGTAGAATGCAGTGCAAATCCTTCAGAGGGGCTGGTTGTGACAGTGGAATAAATCCCAAATGGGTTAATCATGATTAAAGAGCTAAAGCTAAATGGCAGAGGGAAAATTAATTAATGATCCAGTTGCTTATTTAAATGGCTGCCGATCCCTCCACTGAAAAGGATTTTTCAAGCAGTTTCCTTAGCCTGTTTGTTGGAAACCTTGGTCACTGTTTCAAAGTCATCTTTTGGGAAAGCAGAGATTATTTCTAGTGCCTGTTCTTGTTGCTTCAATTCCTTAGGTCTCTTCTCCTCTGGCTCATGTTACTTGGCAGGAGACTGTGAAGCAGGAGATGGTATGCTCATCACCAGTGAAGGGAGTTTGGGCCTGACCTTTCCATTTAGTTGTTTACAGTAGCTGCCGAGCTGTTCATTCAAGCCATTGGCAGGCTGATTTGCCCTTTTCCATAATCCACGATTCAGTCAACAGGGATGGAGTTCTTGGCTATGCCCAAAAGCCTGATGTGTTTTGTTAAAGATTCCAGCTGCTCTGAACATGCTCCAGCCCAGACTGACAAGCAAGGACTAAACTAGATTTTCAGTCTAACTGCTTTTCCTGGCTGTTGGGGCCTCTATAGTGCCACACACAGGAAAGCGGTGACGGCAGGGAACAGTCTTTTATGTGCTCTCAATGTTCCCTGTCAAAGTGCCCAGGCACAATGCAGGATAAAACAGCCTCATCAAAATGTGGGGATGGTCGGGGAGTGAGCTGGTGGATTGGGGTGGGGGTGTGTGTGTGCAGGTAGTGGACTGGGACACATAGTATTGTGCCCGGAGTGAGGCAGGAGGTCTTCAGGGAAAAAAAATAGTATGTGATCATGTGATTAACATATATACCCAAAAGGGTCAAATTAAGGAAGCCTGGGCAATCTTAACGGTTCCTAATTTAAGAGTGCTTGACTTTGCATCCTGAACAATCCTTTAACACAGGTTTCTGCTTGACTATATTGTTTATGGTACAATAACTCCTACTGCCTCCAAAGCAATTGGATTCCTATCATGTTAGAAACAGACCTTGCATTGAGGAATTTGCAATCTAAACAGTCAAAACAGACCATTGGATGGAGGGGAGACAGAAGCACAGAGAGGTCTACTGACTTCCCCAAGATCATGCAGGAGGTTAGTGTCAGGAGAAGAACCCAGTTTTCCTGGCCCTCAGCTCAACCCCCGATTCATTAGACCCCACTGTTTTGTAGTCTTCGGATTGAAGGTGCTATAAAAGAGCAAAGCATTATTCTGTTATTTTTCAAAGTGATTCTTATTTATTTTGCCAAGGGCAATATCACAGGCCAAACGTTTTTGAATTTTGAGAAGACTCTGATGTGGGTCTGGATCCAGACATTATATCTCAAGCCTATTTTGGTACATCCCTTTCAAGCTTGCATTTCTCAGGTTAGATTACCTTGTTCCATCACAAGTTAGAGGCCTTAGTGTTTGCACCTGAAAAGACTTCCTTTATTCTTTTAATATTCTTATCTGCCTTCTGTTGTCCTTACTGCAGGATTAATGGATGCAATGCTTTGCAGTTTGTTTATGTAAATTACTGGCAGCAAACAACAGTCATAATGCACTTTGATGCAATGAAATGCAGTCTGTAGTGAAATCTATTATAGTTCAAATATAAATTAATTATAATCCCTTCTGCTGTAGTGAACCTTCATCTATAATTAACATTTACTGTGGGGGAAGAGAAAGGGAAAAAGAAATCCCCACTGGAGTGTTTCAGCATTAGTAATAACTCCCGCTTCACAACAGACCCTTTCGAAATGACTCTTCACACGAAGGTACAGTGCTGCACTTCTTCCCTACTGCAAAACACCAGCCTCAGACGTCTTAAGATGCAAACAATGGGCCTTTATGTAGCCTAGAGAGTATATGAATGAAAACTATTCCAAGTCTGAAATCAATCTCTTTGGTTATGTCTACATCAGAAACAGTTAGTTTGAACTTGTTAGTTCAAACTAACCCCAGACTTATTAGTTCGAATTAACAACACGGTCTAGTTCGAACTAACGTTAGTTTGAACAAACAGCCCTTAGTTCGAACTTAATAAGTTCAAACTAAGGGTTAGTCCTGGTCTCCAATGGACTTAGTTCTAATTAATGCTCGAACTAAGTGCTTAGTTCGAACTAAGCACCAGTAGTTGCTAGTTCAAACTAAGAAATTCCTTAGTCTGAACTAAAGACTTCCTTAGTTCAAAAGGAAAGCCTGATGTAGACAGCTAAAAAGTTAGTTTGAATTAAGGCTCCTTAATTCAAACTAACTTGCCAGTGTAAACATAGCCTTTGAGATACATTAGTCTAGTTCAGCAAAATAAGCAAGGAGTCCTGTGGCACTAATAAATTTATTTATTGCATTGCTTATCCATGAAAGCTAATGCAAAAAATAAAGTTACTAGTCTTTAAATGTGCCACAGGACTCCTTGCTTTTTTCAGAATACATGGCACACATAGGTAGTCAGCAGCCCCTTCCATGGCTGCTACATCTAAGCCAAGTCTTTGGGAGACCTGTATGGTAAAAGTAGGCAATGCAGCTTGTATTAGGCTACTCTACACTATCTAAATGTATTTGCGCTAGTTCTTAGCGAGTGTAAATAGCAGTGTAGTCTTGGTAGCATGAGTAGTGGAAGTGGAGGCATGCTTAGGCATAAGTTTCAAGCAGGTTTGTACATGACTCAGTCATGCCTCTGTTGATGCCCCTCATACTACCACAGTTATGCTGCTATTTACGCTCACCCTGGTTTAATGAGAGCTAGTGTGGGTATGCATATGTCAGCAGGAGAATCATCTCTTTTGCTCATAGTGTGCAGACTTAGCCACAGTCAGTCTCTGAGCTAGAGAGCCACAAAAGACAATCATGTCTGCCTGTGTCCAGCAGCCACAATAAAGAAACCTTATTATATTCAACATGGTTGAGTCCTCTATCTTTTCTGGCGTGAACACAAAAGCACTTGAAGGATTCATCCTGAAGGGGGCTTCATCAAGGCTTCCAGTGTCCAACCGATGAGATCTAATCCCACTCCTATGAAAACCAATGGAAAGATGTTCATAGGCTTCACTGGGAATGAGTCAGGTACCTGCTAATTAACAGATATAGGGCCAAAGGTACTTATAGGTACAATCAGAGACATCCCTAACCAAGGGCTTTTGACAATGCTCAGGCAAACTTAATCTTTCCTTCTGACATTGAAGCTGGATGGACAGACACTATCTTACCAAATCTGCTTCAAGGGTAAAGCAACTCACAGCATTTAGGCAAACACTTAGAAGGGTGATAACCTATAGTTCAGTCCTCCCCAGACAGGCAACATAGTGACTAGAGAGTGCATCTTTGACCCTGAAATTAGCAGATGTATGGATACAAACAGAAGCAAATATTCTGACTCATAAGAAAAGAAGCTCTGCCTGGAGCATCCCAATGCCCTTGAACTCAAACTTGTTGATTGCATCTCTGCTTGTTACCCAAGCAGCAAAGTTTATTGATCATGTTCCATAATACCTGTAATAATAAAGTAACTTACAAATATCTTCTTCAGCTTGGATGATGTGTTGACAGGACCATCAGTTACTCACTGCATAGGCAGTTGAGGATTTGTACTGTCATGTTGACACCAAGAGCAGCCCTTGGGGGTATGAGAACCGTTTTTATGGGTGTCATGGGAAACTAGTGTCATTGACCAGAAATGTCAATTTTCTTGGGACAGTGGTTCAATATAATGTTGAGCAACCAAAGCTCAGGAATGTAACTTTACAGAATTCCCTGTCTCCCAGGAGGAAACCGACTACTCCCACTCTCTAATGAGAGACAATTGTGCCTGATAAATTTTACATAATAGCTTTTTGCTTGTTCTGCAAATTATGCAGAAAAACTGCCTATTAGATAAAACTGGGGCATTTTTCAAAACTCAATGTAACCTATTTAGCTAGTTAGGTCAGATGCAGGGTGAAATCCAAAGTCTCTTTATTATCTTTCTGCAGGGAGAAGCAGCAATTTGCATTGCTGATGCAATGTCTTGCTTGAGAGAACCAGTGAGACATGATTTCAGAACCACATCAAAGCCACTTGGTACTAAAGGGGGTGGATTAGCTCCTCTGATGCTGTTCAGGCAACTGCCTTTCAGCACTACTCACATCTTCCTCTCCTTGGAACTGTATTCATTTTAGTTAGCTGGTGGCTCACCTAAACAAATCTCAGAGACACTCAGTAAGGGGGCTTTTCCCCAAGAAAGAACATTTCAAGTGCCAAATGGGTTGCTTGAAGGCTCCCTTATGGAAAAGACTGTGTATAAAAGTAATGGAAGCTTTTCATTTCACCCTACCTCTCTGTCCCAACCTTACCCTTTAGGGATCACCTATATAGATGAGTGTATCTGGCATACTTAATCTAGAAGCTGTCAGCAAATTGGCTAATTAGTGTCAATGCTTTTCGTTGTGCGGGCATTTCTGCTGAACTGAGCACCTGACTCAGTTGATCCATAGGTATAACACCAACTTTCATTTACTACTGAGTAGGATGGATTTGAGCCAGTGTCTTATCAGTGATAGATTCCAAACCTAGGCCCAACACCCAGAGCCATTCACTCCCTTTTCTGAGGCACTTGTAAAATAAAATAAAAATAAAATAAATCCATAAGCGATGTTATGTTGTGAAGCCTGGCTGAATAGTCATCCCCCACATCAGCCCTACCTTCAACATTCACACCCATTCTTTGCATGTTGATCCTGTGAAACAATCTCACCTATACATTCATTCTCTACCCACTGCATGATCACTTGTACATCCACCATGTCACACCTAGATCCTGCATATTCATGCTTCCTCATATCACTCCATTCCCCACATCCACATATTCATTCCAACCCTCCTTACTATGCCTGCCCTCCTTACACTGAACCCTCCATATCTGCATGCCCCCTTTCTACCTTACCCATCTGCATCTCAGTATAAAGCTGTACTTAGAGCTCACTGGTGCCCAGACTGATTCGGGCAGCTGATTAATTCCCTTTGCCAGGGGCTTATTTTCTCCTTTCCATATCTCGACTGCCTCTATTACATAATGTCTTTTTTTGAAGTGTATTACCCTGTGTTCTCTGCTCTGGACTGCAGGCTCACAGACTTTTATTTTTGATGATTATGCTGTGATCACCAAAGCCACCAGGAAATTGGCAGTGAGAGGGATAAATGTTTTATTGTCTGGGGCCTGCATGAAAAAAGCCTGGCGATAGGTCAAGAAGAAGTAGGATGCATTAGATCCTTTTCTCTTAACTCTTCATTTATGCACTCTCTTCTCTCAGAGCTCCAGCCGGTAACAGCACAGAAACTGCTGGCCTTCCCAAAAGAACCCTGAAATCTCCACCAGCTAGGCTGGCTGGCAAAGGGCTAGCCAGCCTGAGCCAACAGAAAGGCCTGTGAGAGACAGAATCCTCCTCCACTGCCTTATCCAATTATGGCCTGTGCAAATGTCCAGTCTCTTTGCTTCAGGCTTCCTGTACCTGGCACAGCTCCAGTTAACCCCTTACTCATGAACTTGGCTACACATCTCCTACCTACATCCCACCCAGCCACATCGAACATGCACAAGTGCAAATACAGGCACACACACTCCTTATCTCCTGCTTACAATCTTCTCCTGCATACTCATACAATTCCTTCCCTCTTACACGGCAGCCATGTGAATAAACAGTCATACATGTGCATGCACACCAGCACTCGCCCACAGATGTACAGTTATTCCAGTGGATTCTGAGCATCCCCTCTAATTAATGAATGCACAATTTAACTGGGGCCCAAGGTTTTGCTCGCTGTACTGGATTCCCTCTTACACCTAGCATGTGCTTTCTTCCTGCTCTCCCACTGCTAACCACTATGCACCACAGGTGCAGAGACCAAGAGGAGAAATTACCAAAGGTCACCAGATCCAGCCTGGCTTCCCCTGAGCTACTAAAGGCTACCTTGGATGCACACACACACACATCAATAAAATAAAGGTTATCTGAACCCCCCAGCACAACAAAAAAGGAACTTCCTTTTGTCACTAATAACAATATGTATGCTGAGATACCACACAGATGGGTGCATTAGGGCTAGATATTGTTTACTTCCTTTTGATTTAGGCCAGGTTATGTCCTAGCACTCCATTCCTAGGTGACAGATCACAGAATGTCAGTTCTCTCTCTTTCTCTCTCTTGCTCATACACACACTAAATAACCCTTGTGCTTCCTGTGGGAATTAGATGTTATTTTCTTTTTACAGATGGGGAAACCGAGGTCCAGCAAAACTAAGTGACTTGCTCAAGGTTAGCCAGTGAGTCAGCAGCACAGCTGGGAAAAGAACCCAGACTACGTGTGTCCCAGACATCTGTGTTAATCAGTAAACCACATTTTGTCTCTCCATTAAAGATTACATGTCCACCAAATCAGCCGTGGTTCCCCATTGTCTTTTTCCTACACTTGGCCTCTTTTGACTCCAGTGGCACAAAATAATGCCAAAGTCTTGTGGTCTAGCCACCCTTCCTTTGGAACTTTGATTATGGCCTTTGATGGGATTTCTGGCTGACCTGCATGCATGATAGCTCAAACTGTGCTTCCCAGATGGTGTGCTGGAAGCAGCATCCATCTACTTAGGGAAGTGGAGTTATTTTCAGGTGAAGAGAACACTCAGAATACATATGGGTTGAGAGCTCCCTTTGCTGCTGTATGAATTAGTGTTTGGTGCACTTATAAACTGGTTCAGAGAGCACATCTGAATCATCCTCTATAGTTTGAACCCAACCTGGGGCCCTAACATTCTCCTACCTATTGTTTTTCTTTATCAAAGTGGCTTTTGTGCCCTCTAGCTGAAGCAGGGAGTAGAAGAACGTGTTGCTGTAAGACTGGCAATGCTGAGCGATCTGGGGAATCATCTGCACACTGAGACTCCTTCACTACGAACTGTGCATCCTGCCTTCAGCTGCACTTCTGTTGATGGGGCAACATGTCATATTTCTTTGTGGAGAAATTTTGTCAGTCTAAAGTTTGGCAGCACTGGTTTCATGGCAGAGAGCAGAAAAGCAGGGAGCAGCTGATTTTCATTCCGATAACTCAGCCTAAAACTAATCAGACAGAAGCGCTGCTACTCACTCTTCTCTTCCAACTGAGCTATTCTACTTTATATATCTTCTTCCCTAATCCATGGTACTTATGTAGGCATTTCTAACGTTCTCCCAGGAGCTCATCACTAAGGGATCTGGCCGCCTACACTTATCTACAATCCCAGATAGCCACAAACCTACAATCCCATGTCACATTTAGGATTTTCTCACACATTGCTGCCCTTTCCAGCACAGACTGGAAGCACGACCCCAGGACAGAAGTAGCATAGGTCCCAGCAGCCAGCTCTGCTTATGATACATCAAAGCAATAAAGGTGATGCCAGGTTCATGTCAGTCCTAGCTTGGCTGCATTCACATCTGATCTACAAAAGCAAAACACCAGTATTTAGTAAGAAGCAGTGGTTGGGAACCATTTACGAGACTGAGACAACTCTTCCCCCATGAGTCTGAATAAAAATGGAATGAGCCACTTTAAAACTTTACAGCCATTTGTCCTTTTCTTTTCTCAAAGAAAAGAAAGAAAAACAAGTTGCTCTAATTTCTCACCACTGGTGCAGGGTCAGTGGTGGAAGTACAGAAGCAGCAATCAAAGGCCAGATTACTGCATTTTCTAAACACTTAGCATTTATTGCTGGTAGCTAACTGCATTCAGAGAACAGCTGCTTTCACCTCTCAGTGCAATTGCCTTCTCAAACTGCAGTTTTCTCAGTTCTTAAGAAGCCCAAACAGCCAGTCCATGGAGCTCAAACCTGACCTACTTTCATAAAAGGATTTTATCTCCCCTTTTTCTGTTCCCTTTTCTTTCACTCATTCTTTTTTTCCACTCTTTCAGTACAAACTTGCTTCTTTCCCTAAAATCAGTTGCCCCTCAGACTCATAACATCTGTGAGTGTGGAGGGACAACGTTACAAGAACTGTAGCTATAAGACCCATATTTACACTGACTCCATACCAAAAGTTTGTGGACTCTAATCCAGGCATGGACAATTTAGCCTTTCATTCTTCAGGGGCTACAATAAATTTGATGTAGTTAACTGTCTGGGAGGTTTCAAGTAAGATCTTAAACGTAAAGGGTCTGACTATGGGTTTACACCACAAAACTTCCATTGACTTTGCTGAGACAAAAGAAACTCAGGCCCAAGGACACAACATTTCAGATGTTAAAAATGTAATAGTAGTACTGTGTCCATCACAAACTTGTTCCTGCCTACATAGTCATGCTATGTGCTAGTCAGCTCCATTTCACTGGTGTTATCAGCTGAATTCAAAATGCCTTGCCATACTTGTGAATAAAATATGCTCCACATCCCAATGACTCCCTTTGTACCATTCCAAGTCTGAACTGAAACACAAAATGGCAGCCAGCACCAGAATGAATAGAGAGGTCTCCATCTTTAAAGGAGCAGAAAATTTAGCATCTACTGTTTTAAGTCACAAAACAGCATACATGCTGTAAAGTTATCCAAAGAGAGAGTGAAAGAAAGACAGGAAATAAAGGCTGAAGCAAGATGGGGTAGGGAGAGAAACGCAAGCAAATGGAAGGAAAGAAGGAGAGATTTGGAATGAGAAAGGATTTTTCTTTTAAAAAAAAACAAACCAGAAAACAAACAAAAAAAACCCCATACTTTTTCTTGGGATTGATCCAAATCCCATAGAAGTCAATGCTCAAGTGCTAATTGACTGCAGTGAACTGTGACTCAGACCCTCTCTGTTTACCTCATCTCTCAGAGAATCCATCTTGCCTCATATATGTAGGTATTTGCCTCTTGGACCACCACATGTCATGTGAGCTCCCTGAAGGCAAACAGCAGGAAGTGTAAGCTCTCCTCCTGCTCCTGAGATAGGCATATAACAAAATCTCGGTAGTACTAAGCTCAGATGGGCTGAACTGTTCAGACAATCCCTAAAAGTAGCAACTCACACAGCTGAGGATTGCACTTGGCATTCTGATAACCTGTGGAACCTAGCAGGGTCCCTTCTTTGCACTTCAACAGTAATTGCAATTAAATGGAAGGTTTTCAATGAAAGCAAACATGGTAATGGAGTTAATTTTAGCAAACCACTAATGAGCACTACACCACTCTCCTTTTTTTTACCCTTATGGCCAACCTCCTAATGTGCCTTCTCTTGCTTTATTGAAGTCGTTAACAACTTACCCGCTGTCCTCCTTTTGGAAAACACATTTCTTCCAGATTCCCCTCCGCAGGGATCTGAAAGAGCTTTTCCAATCAACTATTCATTGAATAAAGTCTCTGGAAATCCAATGTTGTCCTTTGCCTCCTGAGACGACCTTGAGCTATTTAAAACTAGATGGATTTCAGTGCTATGAACCACCAGTCCCCAGAATTCCAGTGCTCTCTCTTGGGGGGATATGGGCAATTTTCAGGATACATCAGAGGCGGTCAGCTAAACAATGCAGAGAAATTTTTAAAGGGACTGGATAAAGGTAATATTGACTGGTGAACTGAACAATGGGAATGTTAGGAATCAAGACTCTTGGATTCATTTCCCAGCTACATCCTGATTCACTGCATGGTATCGAGTAAGTCATTTAACCTCTATGGCTCCGTTTCCCCATAATTATTTATCTGTTTCATAGTAGGATTGGGAAGTTTAATTAAATGGTTGCAAAATGTTTTCAAATCTTTGAGTAGAAAGGATTCCATAGAAGTGACTATTATTGCTTAGCAGAAGAGAAAGGAGATAGTAATTTGCCGTTAATCAGTCCTTAATAATGTTTTGCTTTATTAAGGCACAGGTAAGCTAACTGATGTGCCCAAATTCCCAAAGCAAGTCAGACCCAGGGATAGCACCCAGATTTCCTGATACCCAGTACTTGGCCTATACTCTAGTGTATGCCTCCCTCATACTTTAAAAATAATAGTAATGTAAAACAGAAAAAGTCAGACTGGGAATTTTGTGAAAAGAGAGCAGTAGTGCTTCTTTTAGTCTTTGTGACAAATAAAGACAGCTAGCTCTCACCTAATATTTTCCCAAAGGAACCTTTTGTAGGTTTTGGGTATGCACATTAATGTCAAATTCCACTGAAGTACAACTTCATCGTGGGGAGATGGAGGGGTAAGAGGTGTCCTCCAGCATCAGGGAAGGGTTTTATATCACCCACACACTCTGATTAAGTTCTGAAGCAACATGTTTCTGTCAGGGTGGTGGCTTTGGAGACCAAAGCTATGTCACACAGAGTTTGTCTTCACTTTGTCTCCAGATTTAATGACTTGAAGCTACAAAAGGTGACACAAGTCTGCACTTCTGACTACTGTGGGCTCTTCTGCTGCTTCAGAGTCCAAAACGCACTGGCAGTTGCCAGGGACATTTATGAATTTTTCTTGTACTAAGAGCAATGGAGATTACAGAAACAAAAATTATACTGCAAAGCCATCTGCACTTCTTGAATCCTTCTGATGAAAAAGGCCAGGAACAGGATTTTAATGCAAGGAAGACATACATGTGAACTGCTTCATTTTCAGAATCCAAAGGGATAGCCGTGTTACTCTAGTCCAGCAAAAAAACCAAGGAGTTGTGTGGCACTTTAAGACTAACAGATCTGTTAGTCTTAAAGTGCCACATGCCTCCTTGGTTCTGTCAAGGCTTTTTCCCCACTCTGGCACTCTGAGTGCAGAAGGTGGGGGCCTGCAACAGGCCAGAAAAGCCACTGGCCTTAAAGCCTGCTCTTAAAAGTCTCCAAGGCCTCCAATTCCTGGCCTTGGAGTGGTATCGCTGCCACCACCCAAATGCAAAAAAACCTCTTGAGACACAGGAAGGCGCACTTGGGAATTCCTCCCTGTGAGGTACTTGCAATCCTCTTTATTCCTCTCTCAGGAAAGTGACTGAACTCCAGCTGCAATATGAGCTGGAACTGGAACAGAGTCCCCTTTAGTAGCTGCCTGTGCAGTCCAAGGCACGGGCACACAAACCTCTTGCCTTTCAGGACACAGAACCAGAACTTACTTAAAAGGTAAACTCTTTAATCAGAAAGAACAGATAATAAACACAGAGAGTTGCTTCTCTGGGAACTAACTTGGGTAGTTACAGGGTAGTGGGAGGAGGTGCATGTGCTCAGCACAGAGAAATCCAAAAAACAAGCCAAAAACAAAGAAAATACCCTGACCGCGTCTAAATAAACATTCCCTGTTCTACTCACCCCTGGTCAGTACCAAACTTAACTTATCTCTGGTAAGGATGTTGCTGGATTCTTCCTCTGGCCTCCTCCTGATCCTCCCAGGAGCTCTGCTGCCTCCAAACAGGCCCAGGCCAGGCTGCTGTTACCATTCAAAAAGCTGTGCTTCATTCCTATTGGCTGTCCTGGGACTCACTGACCAGATAGTTAACCCCTTCCTCCCCAAGGGTTACTACAGCTTCATTTTCAAACTCAGTGTCTTCATATCCCATATAAAGCCCCCTCATTTTAACTCCTCTTGCATCATCCACACTGTACTTCTTTGACTTCAGTTTGTAGGCAGAGCCAGTTGCAGGCCTAGTAGAATGGCAGGAGATGCTGCAAATCAAATGCATCTCAAAGGCTGTGCAGACTCCCTGGTCTGGGATATTAGGTGTATTCTAGATTAGGATTGAGATGCACTAAACTGAGCAGCAGAAGCAGCAGCATGTCAGGACTGAGGTACATTAACTGAGTAGAACTGGACTCAGAATTGCAGTCAGCACTTCTAGTTGGGAATGTGACACATTGGCCAGAGCAATGTGCAGATCCAGAACTGGCGTGCGTATAGCAGTGCAGTTCTGGAATGCAGAATATTGTCACAGCTATTTGATGGCCCAGGCTTGGAGGAGCAGCCGGTATTTCGTTTGTGGATTGCAGTACATTAGCAGAGCTCTATGGGCAGAGCTTGTACGATCTCTGTCTAGACTAAACCAGATTCTATTAAATAAGTTTCACAGGCTCTAGGCTCACCCACAAACTACTGACCCTGCTAAAACACTGCAGGTAAGGCAATTCGTTCTCAAACCAATGACAAAGTTGTTCTGCCCGTTAACTCCATTACTCTAGCAGAGAGGTCATTGAGGGCCCAGGGACAGCTAGAAAAACTGCTCTGGTTGCTTCTGTTAATGATGAAGTGTCTGTCTAACCCTGCATAATGGATCACAGGAGGAGACTTTATTGAAAGGAAGGGAAAGGGGCAAAATGAGAGAAACTTTTCCAGCAGCAGCCTGTGCCCCTGCTGGGCAATGATCTGTTCTGGCTTTGGTAACACAAAGCCAGTGCAGTTAATGGAAATGGGGTCATGCTCTCTTGGTGGGGATGATCCCTTAGTTCAGATTTCTCTTGAATGCTCAATTACTTGGGTGTATGCCTGTCAGAATGAAAATTAGTTGAGGAAGAGGCTGCTGATTTAACACCATGAGCCTCTGGATAGTCTGATATTCTGGAGCTGTAAAGGATGCCATTCAAACACCTAGGGATGTGGCAGTGGAGAATCCTAAAACAAAATATGCAAAGTACAAAAGACATCAGAATGACAGAGCAGGTTGCAATGGTGGGGGACATGACAATGTATGCAAATCTGCAGATATGTGCTTTATATCCATGGACTGTGTTTACAGATGGTGGATTGGGTATGGATACAAATTTTGTATTTACATGGGGCTCTAACTATATGTGAAAGAAACCGCTTCCAACTGCCAGATGTTGAGACTGGGTGATAGGGAATGTATCACTAGATAATTGTCCTATTCTAATCATTTCCCCACAAGCCCCTGGCATGGGCCACTGTTGGATCTTAGAATACTGGTTAGATGTACCATTGGTCTGACCCAGTATGGCTGTTGTTATGTTCTTAAGATAATTGGGTATCCTGACCTGCAGTGATGTTCTGGGAGTTGCTGAGTTGTGCTGCCCTGGAGCCTGTGTGCTGATGAATTTGATGAATATTGATACAATAACATGGAAATACATCTGTTCTCAATATGGCCACTACAGATGGAAATGGAGCACTGGGCGCAGTCAATCAAGGAAACGGAATAATCAGGGGCATTGCTGGTGCCAGGCTTATAGGTTGCGAGCCCCAACTCCTGGTGCCTGAGCCCCAGGTCTGCTGCTGGGCTGTCTGCGGTTGCGGCTGCAGCCGCAGTGCACAAGCCCTGAGTCTCAATGTGCCAAGCCCTGGTGTTTTCCCGGGCCAGCGGCACTCCTGGGAATAATCCTACTTTCTCTTCCATGTCCTCCTCTTTACAGTATCATTAACTGAAATCTTTTGTGGGGGCTGGTGAAAATGAGGGACAAAGGAATTTTCTGAAGCTAGTACAGGCAGGAATGAGGAAATCTCCTTTCCCTTGATTCCATACAATGATAAATTAGCAGCATGACCTATTACAAGTCCCCAGACAGCTGTGGCGATGTCCCTGAATCATGCCTTCAAACATTGTGGTTATTACAGTCCTGGGACCCAACAAAGCTTTGTTCGTATACGTTAGTCTTTTCCTATAATCGGCCTGCTTGTTACAAGGTCTTCTCATGGTTCTGCCTTTGTGGCACACCACTTAGTACTGGTACAGTTCTACTTACATCACTGCTCTTGTTTCTTATCATGCCTCCCTCACCCTGCTAATGAAGTCTAGCTCACCACTTCCTTTATTGCCTTCTACTGCTCTTATGTGCATGCCTTCTCAATGTTTTCCCTTATTCCTGGAATGCCCACACACTGTTCCTTAAATCTTCTGGTATATTCTTGTGTCATCTATCTATTTACATTGCAAAAACTTCAGGGCAAATATTAAGCCTTTCTTTTGTTTTGCAATGGGCCTAATGTGCTGTTGGCAATTAAAAATTCATAACTGAAACACCCCAATCAGCTCTGGCAATTGCTTCATTTGCAGGGGTTAAAGTATAATTTGGTGGGCGCCATAACCCTCCCTCACACTTGGGGCCCCCCCAGCATGAGTGCCCCCCATATAGGTGGGTCCCCCAATACCCATCCCTAGAACCCACTCCCTGCCCCAATACCCCCCCCACATACACATATGAACCCCTCAGCAGACCCCCCCCAAGCCCTTACCTGCACTGTTTGCAGGCTGCCTGACCGGATGGAAGCTGCTTCCAGCCACAAACTGCTCTGCCCTGTAGGGGGAGATTTACAAACTCACAGCTCTCTGCTGGTTGGGCTTAAGCTGGAACAGGGTTTAAGGTGGAGCCACTGGAACATTGTGTTCCAGCTGCTCATGCTATTTTTAGTGGAGCCCACAATGTTCCTGTGCCTTCCTCTATTTTTAGAGGCCCCTGAACGCTGCCAGCCTAAAAATAGGAGCCCCCTCCCCTGGAACTGTGTTCCCATGAATCCCCCCTTATTTTAACCCCTGTTCATTTGTTTATATTAAACAAGGACTATTTATGGTTCTTCTTCGAGGGCTGCTCACATCTGTTCTAGTGTAGGTGTGTATGTGCCACAGTGTGTGGTCATTAGGAAAGCTTTTTGCCATAGCCTGTCCCCATAGGGTCAGTTGCCAAAGCCCCCTCACTCCTACACTCTGGCTGCAGTATATAGGTGGTGCTGACCCTGCCCCCTTAGCCTTCAGTTACTAACCTGAAAAACCCTCCCTCAGCTGAACAATGTCATTGGAGCCCATGGAAATACTCACAAGAGCAAGGGCTGTAGGACTGTGACCATAATGTGTAAGCAAATGAGAAATAAAACACTATTTGCATTAAGTGCTAAATTCATCCACTTAATGAAAACTGCACAAGCAAGTTGAAGCAGAAACATTCTGCCTTAAGTTCTTTAAGCCAGGGACTGTGTTTCCCCATCTATCTGAGCAGCGCCCAGCAGAATGTGTTAGTAATACGTGATAATAGTTCTACAACTGCACCCACACTTGATAGTGACTGACAGGACACTTGTCCAAGGAAACACAAGATGAAACATTACATTATTTAAACATTCCCATTGACTAAATAAGCCAAAAAGACTAAAGGATGCTTTCTGGGTATTCTGAGAGCTAGAACATTGGTTCATAGATTTTACATAACCCACTATTTTATTTCTGAAAAGAAAGAACAACCAACGGTGAGGCACCTACATTTTATTAATTACTAATTAATTGTTACCATTTATTTTATCTCTATTGCCACAGTGCCTAGAAGCCCTGGGCATGCATCAGTACGCCATTGTTCTAGGCACTATATTTTCTCCATGGAATAATTCAAGCAGAATTGGTCCAGTGGATTCCTCTTTTCTTCAAGATGCTGGCAATATTCCCCAAGAGCAATATCATGCAGCTATGTTACAGGCACAAGAATGTGAAAAAAATGGGAGATGGAAAAAAAAGTATACACAAAGCAGCAATGTATGAGTTGAGTTTGACACTTTGTTGTTGTTAGGAACCAGTTCAAATTCCTCATGATTACCATGTTGTCTGCAACATGCTCTGTCATGAGCACCAATGGAAGGTGTGTGTAGGGAGGGCCACGTAAGGCCCTTTTGTTAGCAGAGCCATAACTAGCCAAGATGGCACCCAGGGCAAGGAGTCCTGGATGTGCCCCCCCAACCCCCCAGGCCTGATCTGACCTCAGCAGCCAGGAGTTCCCCAGCAGGGACCCACGGTGGGGGCTTTCCCTGCCCGTGGCAAGGACTCCAGGGGTTCCCCGCCACCCAGCAAGCACAGGCAATGCCGGGCTGGAGGGTGCCTTTCCCCACTGCCCGACAAGCATAGTCAGCACTGGCGGGAGGATGCCTTTGCTGGCTGCGCTTGCTGGACAGTGGGGAGAGGCACCCTCCGCCCAACACTAACCATGCTTGCTGGGTGGCAGGGAGAGGCGCCCTCCGGCCTGGCGCTGTCTGTGCTTGCCGAGCAGCATGGTCAAAGCCAGATGGGAGTTCCCTTCCCCCACTGCAGCAAGAGCCAGGTGGAAGTTACCTTCCCTGGCTCCCCAAGGAATGTGCCTTTAAAGGAGATTCCTCTTCGGGGCCAGGAAGGGTCTGGCGCCTTTCAAATTGGCCCTTTCACCCTGCCATAGTTACGGCCCTGTTTATTAGTACCCATATCTCTGGTCTCATTTCCACTTCCTCTTGTCTCACCCGGTCCTCCCTTCTATTATTTCTTTTGTCCTGGTCCCCTGCTGCTGGCTTCTCACCCTGTTTCATTCTTCCCTGGAGCAGACTCCAATTTGTTGTCCGCTGAGTATCTCTCTCTCTTTGCATTCCCATCAAACCCCATTTCCTCAATGAATCTGTATGAAACAACCTTGCTTGCTTGCCTGCCTGCTTTTTTGCTGCCAGCCTATCCTAAGGATCTTGTAGGGTCTCTGAGAAAATAAATCCCTGTGGCCTTGTCTGATCTTATCCAGGAGGCAGGGAAATGGGGAAAAGCAGCCATTATGTGCTGCTCCCTGAGCTAAGAACGAGCCTCACCCCTCATACCAGGGGTCTTCTGACAGAGCACCTTCTAGCTATGTAACCAAAGGTCCCTGTGATACTGCAACTGGCTCTACTGCTGCCTACCCCTGCTCTGGCTCTTCCTTTCCCCAAGAGGGAGGGGGATGACGATGCTGGTGCTGCCTCTCCTCCTCTGCACCAATCTGCTTCTGGGCAAGGGGTCCCAGGCCAGGGAGAGACCTCCAATATCCCTAGCCTCCCCTTGTGCAGGTGTCCGTTGCCCAGCCTTCACCTTTTTCCCTCCGTGTGTACTCCTGCCCCTTGTGTGCTGCTCCTCTTCCCTGCAGTCCTGCTGCCCCCCTGCCACTCTCAGAGTGCTGCGCTCTCTCTCACTCCCACATCTAACCCTGGGCCCCTTTCCCCCCCCTTACCACTGGGGTCTGTAGGCTTCCCTTCCATGCCACCACTGCCAATCTTCATGGTGCCAGCCAAGAGGGGTCACTTCCCCCCCCCTCCCTCTGAGAATGCTAGTTCTTTGAGATAGGAAAGCCCCACACCCTCCCCGGCCAGAGGGGCTCAGTCTATCTATGCAGTGGGCTGGGTGCATGCACATCCCTCTCCCTCTCCAGAAGAACCCAGCACTCTCTGTGACAAAAGGCTGGGGAGCGGGCAGGGCGCAAAGGCTGGAAGTGAGCTTCCCCAAAGACAGTGAGAGCTGCATGAAGACTACCATGGTAAGGGGGTGAGCTGGGTCCAGGGGTGAGAGATGCACTGGCATTCTGAGGAGGGGCAGCTTATGTGGAGGTGACAGACAGCAAATGGGATGAAGGTGCATTGTGGGCGCAGTGTAGCAAAGGAGGGAAGGGTAAATAGAGGGGGCACATGGAAGGCAGAGTACACCGGGGAGGAGGTAGCAAAGGTAAATAGAATGGAGGCAGCAAGCAAAGGCAGGAGCATGCTCAGGGCAGGGGCAAAATATAAGGGGATGAAGCAAGGGGCAATAGCGCGGGGGATGAGGCAGAAAACAGGCAGATGGAAAGGACTGGGACAGGAAATGGTGGTGCACATGGGGGCATGGCACAGTCATAGCCGGCAGCAGCCTCCGACCATCATAGGAGAGTGTAAGGTTCCAGAAGCTTTTCTGTAGGCCCGGACATCCATGGCTGACACAGCGTGCTGATGGAAAAAGAGACGTGGGCAGCGCCAGCGCGGGTCACTGGCCCAAAGGCCAGGGGTCTGCTTTTCACAGCTGTGAGGTAAGGGAGGGGAGTTCTGCTGCCTATGGTACACCGGCTGAGGGACTAGCACTGCATTGACGCTATACTAACCCATCATAGCTGTGTCAGCTGAGCCATTTTGTTTATCGACATAGCTGTGCGTACCAATGTTCCCTCTAATTACTCGTAGACTGTGTGCACAAACAATTTTTTTGTGTGTGCAAAAACATTTCTTTGTGAGCACCAATATTAGCACTATTGAATTTTTTTGTGCACACTTTATTTAGTTGTGTGCGCAGGTTTCATGACCTGTGTGCGTGCACACACGCGCACAGCTTAGAGGGAACAGTGGTGTGTATGCTGGTGGTTAGGTCAGGGTAGCTATGTTGGCCAGGAATGTAGTTTTTCACATCACTGACCAACACAGTTTTGTTGATCTAAGCTGTAAGTAACTTTGATTTTTCCATTAACCTATGTAGCAGTTCTGATTAGCTGCCCTTCCCCAGCATGCAGTGTAACAGGGAAAGGAGAAAACAGAAATCTCCTTGCAAATGTGTATGAGTTTGAAATCCCATAGTGAAGGCAAGTCTGGGTGTGAATACAGATGTCTGAGAATGGGTATGCAGAACGGGAAGCTATGTATATTTGGAATGGGTTTCATGGATGTGCACACGCACATGTAAATGCAGAATGCATCAGAGGGGATAGATTTTGAGGGAGCTGTGTGGAGTGAAAGTGAGTGCTGAATGACTGGTTGTGAAATTTAAGTACTAAATGCATGTAGCGGGTGTAAGTGTGGCAAACAATCTATGCAAATTTATGTGAGTGTACATTTATTTAAATTTGTTTATTATAACCACTGGGCTTCTTCTGTTTCCAGCCCTGTCAGACATGTTTTTATCCATCATCTGTTTATGCTTTTATCCATCAGCCTATCATCTCCCTACCTATCAACCCTCTTATCTATCCCTCTATCCATCAGACCATCTTGTCACTATGGTATCTCAGTGCCTTCACACAACGAGTGATGTCTCCACGTGTCTGCTACCCTGAACTATCTTTGCTGTACTCACAGTAATCTCTTTGGGGCATGTAGTATTTTGTACCCTGTTTTACCTGAAGCACCACTGTACGTTTGCAGCTCTCAAAAAACGCTCAGTGAGAATAAAGCTGCAGGGACTCCCATTTAGATGACAAACCAGAAGTGTCAGATCTGGGAGAACTCCAGGAGATAGATGGAACTATTAATCAGAATGCCATTTCTAATCAGCCGCACCCAGGCTGGTTAACAAATAATGACTCAGTTTCAAAGCTTTTGCTCTGTTTCCTCATTAGCACAGGTATTGTTTTTCATTATCTGCAGTGATTCACATTAAACGAATGCAGATTCTTCTGTCATCTGAATGGATCTCGTAAAGGGCAACTATAAATTCAATAACCAGCTATCTGCCCCTTTCCCAGTTATGAGGAAAGCAAGGCAGCAGCTCTGTGTGGAAATCTCTTTGCGCAGAGTGTGGTCAAATGCTGCATGTACTTCTTATGGAGAAGCGAAAGAAGAGGGGACCTGGATGCATTTGCTGCTTCATTTCAAATATGAGTTAGTGAATTAAGCTGTGAATAAATCCATATAAGGTACATAGAAGAATTAATCTGTCAACCTAGTGCTGTCTACACTAGAGGTAAAGGCAGCATAGCTACTTCTTCTGGATGTGTGGACTTTCCACAATCCTGTGGGACATAGCCATGCTGAAGTAAGTTCCCACTGTATACCAACCCTTAGGCAGCCAAGGTTCTTGCTACAACTTCCTGCTGCATGTGATAAATGCCAGTTTCTTTCCCACCTAATTCTGTATTTTTGTGAAATTACAGTTTGTTCAGTGGCTTGACATTCAGACTGGCTTGTAAGAGGGATGGGCAAGGACACAACTGCCTTTGCAAAGAAATCCTTGTTCACTCCTCACCCTACCCATTTCATAACAGACATAGTTCAAGGCCCAAATCCCCTTCTTTCCCAACCTGCAACTAGAATTTCACAGCCTGCATCCATCACTAATTGGTGATAAGGAAGAGTTTGCTCTTGAACTGTTGCCATAAACATATCTTTGTAGACCATTTTATGTATGTTGAGCCTTTTCTTGGCCAGAGATCCATCACTTTTTAAGCTTTGGGTCACTTCACTCCCACTTCAGGTTCTTATACAGCTCTTGTTGCTGTAGTATCTGAGCTCCTCCCAGTAGTTCATTAAGCAACCTGGCTAATGTCTGTCACATTCCAAAGGGGCAGCTGTGTTAGTCTAGTTCAGCAAAACAAACAAGGAGTCTGGTGGCACTTTTAAAGACTAACACATTTATTTATCGCACTAACTTTCACATGGTTTGTTCTCTTAGCTCCACTCCCCAAACGTAGAATTGTTCAGTGCATATGTTTTATAAATTATATGGACACTGTAATATATTAGCAAAGGCAGATTGAAGGAACATGTCTTGCATTTGGAATGAAAGATTATGCTGGTGATAGTCTTTGGTTCTTGTGGGAGTTTATTCCACAGTCACAGATCGGCAAATAAGAAAACTCTGCCTTCTACGTAGACAAGCTTTTCCCTTGCTGTGGACAGTTCCATTGTGCCTTCCTTCCCTTTTCCCATTTCAAATAGCCTAAGGAAAGAAGCTGCGGGGAGCTGAGTGATTCCACTCAGATGATTTATGGTCATTAAATACCCCCATAGCACAGTTCTCAACAGAAGAGCTTTTGTCCTTGCAAATTCGATTTTGGGTCATGCTATTGCTTTAAACTCTCGAGAGTTTTACATTAAAGTTTCCCACTCCCTGTGCAGGACTGCTGTGCGTGCCATTGAACAGTTGCCATATTCCTGTTCCAGAGGTGGCTGCATTTTACTGATGTATTTAGGAAGAAGCATTCCTTCCTGCAGGTGGAATTTGTAAGCTCCAGGGGTATTTCTTGCAAAGTGCTTTGGGATCCCCTGGATGAAAATCACTGCTATCATAATTATTGATTCATACCATGCTGGAAGGTGGTTATGGTGGAGGTTTCTGATCCTTTTCCTGCTGGAAACTCAGAATCAGAGGGACAGATGGAACAGCAAGGGTCCTCTAGTCTAAACCCCTACCAAGATGTAAGAATCAGGTAGGACAAAAAACAGTCCACAAAACATTTTCCTTCACCACAGTCACCCAGGCTATAATTCTCCAGGGTGCACACACTATAAATTTCCCTTCAGTGACGGCATGTTAATGGTGCTCAGGGAGATGTCACTTCAAAACTAAAATGAACAATGACACACCAAGCAGCAGAAGGTAAATGGCTTTTAACTGGATAATGTGTCAGTTAAAGGCTAAATTATTTCCCTGCTGTCACTTCCCTTTACTTTGTAGGGTTGTGTTATTGGCCATTACTGACAACAGACGAAAGAAGTGTTGCCCTTGGCCCTGGGACATGCCAATTACCTTCTTCTGTATCTGTTTATGGAAAAATAGCAGGCAGATGGAGTTGAAATCACCCTCCCCAGCAGCACCTACTTCCAAAACTTGCAGAAATGATTCACATCAAGAGAGAAGTTCACCATTTATGAGCTGGAAGATTTCTCTCTGGTGACCAGCATCTTTTGGTTTGAGAAAACTCTCACATATGGGCTAGAGCTAAACATAATGTTGTCTATAAAATGCAAATCCCCTAAAATGTAAACACTTCTATTGTACATTCATCCCCTGTTCGACTTCCCAGAACCTACTGTAATAATCACAATAGTCTGATGGCATGAAATAGCAGAGACCAGTTTCCACAGGCAATCAAAATGGAAAATGAGAAGGAAAAATTTTTTTTTTGAGATTTCAAATGTCAGTTCAATTGCTTTAAAGAATACTATGGGGCCTCTAAATGCTGTGACTCATGATCCATTTTGCTAAGCACTATACCTAAGATTAATACAATTTCTTTTTGCATTAAAACACTGTAAAAGTTCAAATATTTGTATGCCTCAATGCAAAACTAGCCATTACACAAGCACACAGACATGCACATTAATAAAAGTTATACCGTGTGCCATAACATGAATCAAAGGCAAAGGGGAGGGGAAAAAAGGTGAAAATTTATACGCTTTTCAAAAATTTGTTTTAGTCATTCTCACACTTCACCACTATTAGTTGCTGTACCTTTAGGACTCTCTCTGTACTTTGATTTTTATTGGAAGATCCTTCAACTTGTGGAGAAGCTGAGCAGAAGTGTTGGCCTTCAATTTATGAAGAAAATAGTTTAATTCTGTCTTTTCACTTTTAAAGTGTAGTTCTATTCTGAATTTTAACTCTGAATGGAAATGTGTATTGCAATGACTTCTGGAGTACATATTATGCATTCACAAGAAAAAAAAGATAGCTTTAAAGAAAACAAAATTCCAGTACTGCAAAAATCATCCTGAAATCTGACAGTCAAGCGGGGGGGGGGTCTTTTATGTATTGTGTATCATCATCACCCGTAATAAAGTTCCTGCTGAACGAATTAAGCCTTCAGCTACACCTGTGCAGCTCCACTGTCTTCAGATTAATCCCTCATAGCAACCCTTTACCTGTTTGCTGCTCAAGGAGGTTGCACAGGAGTAATTTTGATTATAACTAAAACAAACAAGGAGTCTTGTGGCACTTCTTAAGAGTGCCACAAAAGTCTTTGTTTGTTTTGTTGAGCTAGACTAACACAGCTACCCCTCTGGAACTGGCTTATAATTTTAACTACTTAGTAAAAAACTGTCAACAATGCTCAAGATGCATGTAGACTCCTGCTCTTTCTCCTGGAGGTAAGTTGGCTCTGCAGGTGTAACAGGAGTTAAGAGTACTCAAACAAAATATTCCTGGGTCCTTAAAATGTGCAGAGCTGACTCTATACCCCAGAGGGGGTCAGACTGTGTTAGTTTTCTCCCACTGAAGTCCGTAAGTATCACCATAGGCTTTACTCATTGCGTAAGGCATGTATTATGTAAAAGGATTGCACTGAGGATCAGAGATAGTGGATCTATCTGCCAGCTTACCCTGGGAAGTGTATTGCTCACTTTATTTAAGCTCCAATGGTTGAGGTCAGGGACTCTGATCAAACAAAAATTAGTCAAATTGATCTCTTACATTTGCAACATGTTGAGAATTTTTAAAGGCCTTTAAGTGAGCAAGTTGCAAAGCAAAATGGTTCCCTGCAACAGAAACAAACCTGAGCTATCAGATAAACAGAAGATGCTTCCGCCATCGTGCGCGGTTAAGACAAATTTTTGTAATGTCTTCCCTATGTTAAATAAATAAACCATATATCTAACCTTATGGCCAATCACAGTTTAGCTACCCTGTAATTAAACAAATCCACAAACTGGCAACACATATTTACATCTCATTAACAGGAGGCAAATGCAACAACGGCATGAAAATTAAGAAATTAGACACAATTACCATGTCGGCAGCAGGCAGGGGAGTTGTCGAGAACTGTTTTATTCATTCAGGGTTTTTTAACAGAAGTTCAGAGGCCCCTAACTGTCTGCTGTCTAACCATCCCCACCCAGATCCCCTATTCAAAAAGGAAAAAAAAAATTATTGATGGCTTTCCTATCTCTGAAATGCAGCAGCCCAAAGGAGTTAATGAAGCGAAGACCACAGAGGTCTTACAGAGAACTGCAAGCCTCTGGGGTTCTCCTCTGACATTGGACTGGGCAGTCATCCCAGCTGCTGAGGGACAAATATCAGCTGGCGGTTTTTATTCTGTTTGCAGAGAAGCAGCTCTCAATGCATTGACCCTTTTGCTCCTGAACTGCTCTGCAGCTGCATTAATTCATATGATTAATGGTTTTCATGGGGACACATTTAGAGGATTTGAGCAACATTCAGTGAAGCCAACTATTGCTTTCAATGAGCTCTGGATTTGGCCATCACCTGTGGTACTCTGTGCCCTATGCTTCTTGCACTTTAGGTAGTACAGAAGCATTTGCAATTTAGATACAGCATCCCTCCTCACTCCCTGGCCCAAGCTGTCATCTAATGTTGCTGTGTGCTCCTAAAGAGCTATCATGTTCTTCCCAGAGGTGGCTGCATTTCAGTAGAGCAGTAGAATTTCCTATGTGCAGTCTTTAAGAGTTTGGAGATTCTATGAGTAGGAAAGTGCTTTCCAGAGTTCATGCAAATTTTGGTACTAAGTATAAAAAAGCAACTTAAATTATGCAGCACAACAATGAATTATTATTAATTATGTGTGTTATAGTAGGATCTAGAGGCTGTAACTGAGATCAGGGTCCCATTATGATAGGTGCTATACAAACACATAGTAGAATGCAATGGCTGCCTCAAACAGCATAAAGAAAACAAGGAGTCTTGTGGCACTTAAAGACTAACAGATTTATTTTTCACATGAGCTTTCGTGGGAGAAAATCCGTCTTCATCAGATGCTTCAAAGATGGGGGAACTTACAGAATGGAATGAAAATAAATGCAAGGGAGTGTAAAACATGGGATCAGGTCATACAGTAACAGCAAATCACAGCAGTTGTTAAGGTTCAAACCCTGGGAAGGCTGAAGTCAAATTACCTGTTGTAATGGGAAAAGAAGCCATAGTCTCGATTTAATCCTGCTTTCACACAATCTAATTTGCATATTAGTTCCAATTCAGCTGTTTCTCTTTGAAGTCTTGATGTCCCACTGATGTCTTTGAAGCATCTGGCAAAGTGGGATTTTCTCTCATGAAAGCTTGTGTGAAAAATAAATCCGTTAGTCTATAAGTGTCACAAGACTCCTTGGTTTTTTTGCTGGAGTATACTAACATGACTTCCCCTTTGGAACTTGTCAAAAAAACTTAGCCTAAACAGATACAATGGATAAAAGGTAGGAGTGCAAACTAATTGTGCATGATCACAGAGCCAGGAATAGATCCTGGGTATCTTATCCACTGGTTGAGCGCCCAGTCCACTGGAGAGTGCATCTTCTCTACAGTAATGCTAATAATAACAAAGATGTGGGGAATGACTATGTAAAGATCAGAATTTAGCCTGGCTTTTCCCTCTGAACTCACCGTGGCTGAAAAAAAGGGTGTGGTTGCAATTAGTCCTTGTGCAGGTGAACATGGCAGAAAAAGGGTGTTACAAGCCTCCCCTTCCCATACATTCCCTTATGACTCCCACAAACAAATGGGCACATAGGAAATTCTCTGTCTAATACTTGCATTGAGACAGTTCTCTTAAAAAGAGGTGTGTGGGGCAGGGGTGTGTGTGGGACACGGGCATGGATTCTCTTATCTTACACTAGCAAACAGACAGGATCTCTGCAAGTCTGTGGCTATGGGCAGCATCTTGTGCAAGACTAGTGGAGTAGCTGCCTTGCTCCAGAATGCCTGGAGCTCCAGCCTGGCAGTATAGCCCTAAACGCTGCTAATTAAGTCCATAGGAGTATACTATGTTCCTTGTCTGGAAGGGATTTTGGATGTCTTGTGAGGATTGATAATGAGACACAAGGCCTTTCACCTCTAAAAAACTGTTTTCTAATATATACCAGGGGTGTCACTGGCACTGGGCTTATGGGGCTCGAGCCCCAAATGTCAGCGCCAGAGCCTTGGGTCTGCCGTGGCGGTGGCTGCAGTGGCGGCACACTTAAAGCACACGAGCCTTGAATGTCTACACCTGAGCCCTGGATCTTTTTCCAGGCCAGGGGCGCTCCTGATACATAGAAAGTTAATAGGGACCAAAACCAGAAAATCTGCATAAGATTAGAAGGCCTGGGCAAAATGGTCCAGTTGTTAGAGAGAAGGTGACAACATCAACAAATACTGCCCTGAAGTCAGTGGTGATAGATAAGAACTGCCGTTTTACCTGTAGATATGCTCTCTACAGGGCAGGGTACCTTCTTCCAGATGTTGTGGAAGAAATCTGCTTTCCCAGCTTGTCCAGTATCCGTAAATTAGCGCTGGGCCCAGTAAGCAACACTAAGAGTCAAACTGAACACTTCAAGGCCAGGAGTGTTTGGAGCTTGAATGCTGGTTCAGGCCATTCAAAGGCACCCACCCTGTAAGGCCTATTACTGCAGATCACTGAGACCATCTTCCCAAAGCCAGTGCAGGCTTTTACCCAATGTTTAATAGGATTTTGCCCAGCCTAATTTAGAGAGCCCAAAGCTATAGTGTCCCCTGCTTCCCTCAGGACACTGTCATGTAAAAACTTCTGGTCCAGCATCAGATTCCAAACTGCTCCAAAGGTCAGGGCTGTTTCAATCTGGGATCTTCTCCTGGATCCATATAAATCAAGTTGCCTTCTGGTTTCTTGCAGTCTTGTTAGCTAATATTTTGAAAACTTCAGTGCACCAGTAAAAAATGAAAACAAAACAAAAAACAACAACAACAACAAAAAAAAAACCCAGCTGCCAGATTCTGAGATGCATAAATAAGACACCGAATATAAACAGTTAGAAAATTATTGTATCCCTATGCCAGGGACTAGGAGTAAGGGCAACTTTGGAATAATGTGAGCAGGCCTGGTAACGTTATTATAAAAGAATAGAAATGAGCCGGGGTAAAGGGCAATAGAAGATGGTGATGCTGGGATTCAGGGACCTTAGCTTCTCAGAAAGGTCAGGAAAACACATTTTGATATCTTTGGAACAGAGGTGCTTGAGGAAGGGGTCCTTGTTGAGGTCATTTATTCAGCAGAATAGAAAGGATGCTTGTAAAAGGAACTCAGTCAAATATAGAGCGGATCTTAACCAATAACCTTGATTCAAACACACCTGCACTATAGGGGAGATGGGGTCTGAACTTTGCATTCTGGGCCTATCTCTAATGAAAGAAGAAGTTACAAGTAAGGAAGGACTGGGTGTTAAAGAGATTCTTCTTCGAGAGCTGCTCACGTCATTTAGTTACAGGTGTCTATGTGCTGCAGTCCACAGTTGGCCAGAAAATTTTCTGCTATAGCCTGTTAGGGCAGGGTCAGTGGCCAGTGCACCCTCTGGCCACATCCACTGCAATATATATGACCCTGACCCTCCCCAGATCCTTCTTTCCACCCTCAGCAATGGTACCAGAACAGCCCATTCTTGTGATTGCGCAACAGCCTGTCTAGTTCGTTTATGAGTTTCCTGCTCCAACTTGAAGACCTATTTGTGGACATCGTCCCTCTATCGAACTCATTCAGTAGCTGGAGTCTGAACATCATTCTGACAACCCGCAGACCATGCTTGGCTTCAAAACCTGCTTGGCCTGCGGCAAGGCCTTCCCGGTGAGCAGCCCTCATGAGAAGTGCCTCAAATGCTCAATCTGCCACTCCTTCAAGTGAATGATGCAGAAGGAAAGAGAGCAGAGGCTCTGCTCCATGGCCTTGGAGCAGACATTAAAGCCAGCCCCCAGTATGATGCTGTATTGGGCAGAGCTGTCCTCAAAGTGGGGAAGCATTAACTCCTCCCACCATTCAAAGTATGGCTAGCAGTCACCTGTAACTGAATGATGTGAGCAGTGATCGAAGAAGAACAGTGGGTTACCTGCAGTAACTGTCCTTCTTTGAGATGGGCTGCTAACATACATTCAGATCCCTCCCTCTGTCCCCGCTACTCAGAGTTGGCAAAAAGATGGGACTAGGGATAGTCAGGGTCAGGTTCATATATGCAGCTGTGGATGTGGCCAGAGGCGGCGTTGGCCAATGACCCTGCCCTGACAGGCTAGGGCAAAATGCTTTCCAGCCAACTGTGCGCTGCAGCATGTAGACTCCTGTAACTGGATGTATGTGAACAGCCCATCTCGAAGAAGGACGGTTACTACAGGTAACCCACCATTTCCAGGAAGTTGCCTTGCACTGTCCTTAGTTTAGATATGCCATAAATTACAAAGGACTACAGCCAAAGTTACTAGTTTACACTTGGTGGTCCCATTTGGGGTCCAAACCCGAAAGGCTGAAATATTGTGAGAGGAACTATTCCGGTAGAAATTGCCAGATAGACAGTCCTGGAGAGTGAAACCCAAGAACTATTTTGCCACAGGGAACAGTGGGTTACTGATGTAACCGTCCTTCTTCAAGATGGGCTGCTCACATACATTTAGTTACAGGTGTACATGTGCCACAGCGCATGGTAGCTCGGAAAGTCTTTAGCGTTAGGCTGTCAGGTCAGGGCAAGTGGCCAACACCCACTCTGTGCCAGGACCATGGCTATATAGGCAGCCATGACCCTGACCCTCCCAGTCCCTTCTTTTCGCCAACCCTGGTTTGTGGAGATGGTGGGAGGGATCTGAATGTATGTGAGCAGCCCATCTCAAAGAAGGATGGTTACATCAGTAACCCACTGTTCTTCTTCAAGTGCTGCTCACATCATTCGGTTACAAGTGACTGCTAGCCATACCCAAGAATGGTGGGAGGAGTTACAGCTTACCCGCATTGAGTACGGCTCTGCCAACGCAGCATCCTCTCTAGCCTGTTGGACAATAGCGTAGTGCGTCGTGAAGGTATGCACCGATGACTATGTAGCTGCCATGCAGATCTCCTGGACTGGGACCTGGGCAAGGAAGGCCATTGACGAAGTCTGGGCCCTGGTTGAATAAGCCCTGACATTCCTTGGGAGGGGCGTATTTGACAATCTGTACCAGTCATTAAGGCAGTTCATTATCCAGTTGGAAATGCACTGTGACAACACTGGAAGTCCTCTTTTATGTTCCGTGACCGCCACAAACAATTGGGACGTTCTGCAGAATGGGAGTGCCCTGCCCTTTTGATGTCCAGGGTGTGCCACCTCCTCTGGTTCTTGGTAATCTGAGGGTCAAGGAAGAACACTGGTAGGCAAATGTCTTGATTAAGGTAAAATGGAGAAACCACCTTAGGAAGGAAAGATGGATGTGGGCGGAGCACGACCTTATCAGGGAAGGACCTTGTGTACGGAGGTTCTGAAAAAAGGGCCTTCAATTTGGATAGCCTTCTGGCCGAGGTAATTGCTGCCAAAAAGGCCACTTCCCATGCAAGAACCAGCAGAGTGCATGAGTCCAAGGGTTCATAAGGAGGCTCCACTGGGTTACAGAGCACCATATTAAAGTCCCATTGTGGAACAGGTTCACAGGGTTGCGGGAAGACTCTTTCGAACCTCTTCAGGAATCTGGTGGAGGTAGGGTGGGAGAAGACAGGAATGCCCTCTACCTTATCATGGAATGCTGAAATCACTGCCAGATGGACTCTCAGTGAGGAAAGGGAGAGGCCCTTATCCCTGAGGTCTAGCAGGTAATCAAAAAGTAAGTGCATAGTGGCTGATGTAGGCATAGTCCCTTTACCTATTGCCCAGCGGGAAAAACGTTTCCATTTGGCTGTATAGGTGGCTCTAGTGGAGGGTCTTTTACTACTGATAAGTACCATCTCGACCCTATTTAAGCACAGTCTTTCCTGTTCACTTAGCCATGGAGCTCCAGGCTGTCAGGTGCAGGAGACCAGGGTTTGGGTACCACAGGTGCCCTGAATCCTGTGTTAGGAGGTCCGCCCACAGGGAAAGACGGAGTGGTGCATCTATGGACAGATCCTGTAGGATTGAGTCCTAGTGTTGTCTGGGCCAATGTGGAGCTATTAATATCATGCTCGTTCTGTCCCTCTTTACCTTCAGGAAGACCCTGTACAGCAGTGGAATTGGTGGGAAGGCATAAAACAGGGGTCCCGTTCAAAGGAGCAGGAAGGCATCTTTGAGTGAACCCTCCTCCCAACCCTGAGGGAGCAGAAGCGACGACATTTGCGGTCCTGTCATGTTGTGAATAGTCCACTTCGGGTGTTCCCCACCTGTTGACTAGGTGGGTTTCCACTGTGTTATGGAGGGACCACTAGTGGTGGGCAAGAGGGGTTCTGCTGAGCTTGTCCACTAGCCTGGTGTCCACCCCAGGCAGGTGAGCTTCC
Source organism: Podocnemis expansa (assembly GCA_007922195.1). Lineage (NCBI taxonomy): Eukaryota > Metazoa > Chordata > Testudines > Podocnemididae > Podocnemis > Podocnemis expansa. Next base: position 18,665,171 of record ML682025.1, read on the forward strand.
ACTGGGGTGAAATTGTACCTCAGGTCTAGTTCCCAGAGTTTGGTTGCCTCCATGCAGAGAGCTGGGGAATGGACACCCCCCCACCAGTTCATGTACAACATGGCAGTTCCCCCCACGGCAAAGAGAGGATTCCTCCAGATCTATAGTGTTCCCAGGATGTTGTGGGGGAGTGACAGTACCTTGCACAGAGGGTATCTCTGTGGGTGGAACACTGTGGACAGCCAGATCTGGAATGGTCTCATTCCTAGGCAGGCCATCCTTATCACTGAAGTGGATGCTGCCATATGCTCGAGGAGCTGGAGGCAGCATTGGGCCGTGGTTACCTGCGAGTCCTGCAGCTCCACAATGATGGTGCAAATGGACCAAAATCTTGAGGGGGGCAGGGAAGCCCTCCCTTTTTGGGAGTCCAGGAGAGCTCCTATAAACTGTATATCCTGGGATGGGGAGAGTTTTGACTTTTCTCAAATTATGCAAAGCCCCAAGTACTTGCACAGCTGACTCACTACTTTGACACTGCGTTTGACCTGGGGTCTTGATCTCCCTTTTACTAGCCAGTCGTCTAGATAAGGGTGTATCTTCATACCCTGCTGGTGCAGGTGCACAGTGACTGCCACCGTGCACTTTGTAGACACCCTGGGGGCCCAGGAGAGTCCGAAAGGCAGTGATGTGAATTGGAAATATCTTCCTCCCACTATGAACCTTAGAAAAGTTCTGTGGCAGGGCATATCGTTATGCAAAAGTAAGCACCCTTTAGATCGAGGACCGTGAACCAATCCCCGTAATCCAGAGTTGGGACAATCTGTAATAGGGAAACCATCAGGGGCGTCGCTGGCGCTGGGCACACAGGGCACGTGCCCCAAATCCCGGCACCAGTGCCCTGGGTCTGGCGGGGCCCTGCCTCTCCCGGTCTCCAGCCCGATCAGGCCGGGGATCCGGGGCCCAGACTCCCATGGCTGTGGCGGCCCGTCCCCAGCGGGGGATCCAGGGCCCAGTTGCCCAAGGCCATGGCGGCCCCATCCCCGGCCGGGGATCTTGGGGCTCAGCTGCCCGCGATTGCAGAGGCCGCTCCTGGCCTGTCCCCGGCTGGGGATCTGGGGCTCGGCCATCCACGGCTGTGGCAGCCCCATCCCTGGCAGGAGGTTCAGGACTCAGCTGCCCACAGCCATGGAGGCTGCTCCTGGCCTCATCCCTGGCCAGGGGCATGGCCTGCGGCCGGGGGGGCATGGCCTCCTGGTGGGGCGGGGCCCAGACCAGTGTTCCGGGTGGTTCCCTGGGGCAGCGACACCTCTGGAAACCATATGGAATTTTATTTTCCTTATATGCTTGTTTAGAGCTCTGAGGTCTAGGATGGGTCTCAGATCTCCGTTTGGCTTGGGAACTAGAAAGTAGGAGGAGTAAAACCCCTTTTTCCACTTCGATCTTGGGACCCTCTCTTTGGCCCTGAGGGAGAGGAGCTTTTTGCACTCTCTCTCGAGCATCAGGTCTAGATCCTGGCTCCTGCGATTCAAATGGGGGGATGGTTTTCTGTCCTGAGGCATGGACCAGCATTGTATGATATACCCGTTCAAGATCGTGTCCAGCACCCACCGGTCAGTTATGATATTGGCCCAGTAATGAGACTGCTGGGCGAAACTGTTGGCAAAAGTTAGGGTCAGGGCTGTGGTCCCACTGCCCTCGGGCTGACCGTCAAAAGCACTGCTTCCGTCCCACTGAACATGCGGTACTTTGTCCCTGATGATTGGCCTGGGAGGCCTGGGACTTTTGGCCCATACCTGGGCAGATCTTATCCGTATTCAGACGCCCATACTGGCACTGGTGGTACTGGTAGGACTGGGAATGGGAGCCCTCAATCTGGGTCTGCGGTTGCAGCTGCTGTGGTTGTTGCTGCAGCAGCTGCTGGGACTGGAAAAAACGCTTAACAGGTGGTGGCATGTACATGCCTAGGGACTTAAGGGTGGCCCTAGAGTCCTTCATCCTGTACAGCTCTGAGTCCGTGGACTCAGGAAAGAGGGCAGGGACTTCGAATGGCAGGTCCTGTATGATGAGTTGCATCTGCAGGGACAGGTCCAAGCCTTGAAACCAGGCTGCTTGACTCATAGCCACAGTGGAGGCCATGTTGCGTAAGGCTATGTCAGATGCATCTCAGGAGGTCATAAGGGCATCTCTAGAGGCCAACACCCCCTCATCCACCATTGCTTCAAAGTTCCTCAGATACTACTTAGGGACACAATCACGGAAGCCCTCCATAACCCTCCAGAGGTTGAACACATATCTCCCCATAAGGGCTTGGTGATTGGCAATGTGCAGCTGTAAGGCAGAGGTGGAATAAACCTGCCTGCCAAATAGATCAAGTTTCTTTGCATCCTTGTTCTTAGGGGTAGAGCCCAGTTGGCCCTGCCTTTCCTTCTGGTTAACTGTGTCCACCACCAGGGACTCTGGTGTAGGGTGATTTAAGAGGAACGTGAACTTATCAGAGGGAACATGGTACCTCCGATCTGCCACCTTGGACACAGGAGGGATTGATGATGTGGTTTGCCATCGTGCCCTTGCAATACTGTACACCCCTTCATGGAGGTGAAGAGACCTTTGCAGGTGGGGCAGTGTCATCCATGTCAAAGAGGGAGGTCACACTCCTCCTTGACCACCCCCAAATCTAAGTTGAGGTTTGCTACCATACGATGAAGTAGCTCCTGTTGTGTGTGGGGGTCATCCCTCTATGCCAGGGGTCTTTGAAAGGTAACCTCCTCTGGGGAAGAGGATGAGGGGGCCCGTGATCTACTGCGCTGTGTGGAATCTGGGTCTGGTTAGTCATCAGATAGGTCCGATGAGTCAGGAGTTCAGATCGATGAGGGTGCTGATGGGTGCTGGGAGATGGGGGTCATCATTGGCCAGCCCAGGGGTGTTGCTGGCACTGGGCATTTGGGGCCTGTGCCCGAATCTCATTGGGGGTGCCCCAAATCTTTTCTGTGGACCCCCAGTGCTGGTGCAGGGAGATGGGGCCAGTCCCTGGCAGCGCAGGGTGAGAGGGAGCTCACTGAGCCTCTGAGCTGCAGCTGCCCCTCCCGCACCCACGTGCTGCTGCAGCAGCGTCTGTGGCTCAGCCAGGGGTGTGGAGGGGAGGGAGGGAGTTTCAAACAGAGGCAGCAGCTCCAGCATGGGCTTCCCTCCGCAGGACAGAGCAGGTAGGAGGGGGCTGGAGACCCTGGTCAGGCAGGGGGGGAGAGGAGGGGCTGCCTGGGGCCAAGGGGGGCTTCCCTGCATGGGCTGCAGCCCCTGGGTGGAAGCAGGGAATTAGTCCCTGGGCTCTGGGCCCCAGGTGGGGTGGGGTCAGGGGATTCTCCCAGGCCTTTGGGCCCTGGGTGGGGCTGTAGGGGTGCCAATAGGCATCCAGACCCCCGGTGAGATGGGCAGGGGTGCCCCCAAACCTCAGGGGCCCATGTGGGACTGGTGGGGGTGTCCCTAGGCCTTTGGGGCCCAGGTGGGACTCAGGGGTGGTGTCCATAGGCCTCTGGGGCCCAGCTGGGATTGGCAGGGGGTACCCCTGGGCTGGGGGCATTCCCCCCATGGCCTCTAGGTCCCAGCTGGGTCCATGAGTGTCTCCCCATTGCCTATGGGCCTCGGGGGGGGGTGGCCTGAGAATGTAGCCCCTCTCCTGAGCCCCGGGTGGGCCAAGGGATGTTCCTCAGCCTCTGTCCGGGCCAGGGTCAGTCCAGCAGAAGGCTGGTGAGCCAGGGACCATCCCTCAGCCTTGGGTCCCTGGGGATCATGTTGGTGGCCAGGCTGCTGTGATGCAGCCCTGGCCAGGGAGCACCCCACAGCTCAGGGGGCTAGGCTCGGGTGCCACCCCAGAATCTCCTGCCCTCAGCCCATGCCCATGTGTCAGGGCTGGCCTGGCCTGGGGTCCCCTGCCCTCACCACTTGCCCAGGTGGTGGAGCTGCGCGGTCTGACCACAGAGTCTCACATGGCAGTGGGGCTGGTCTGCCCTTCCCCATAGCCCCAGCCGCCCCCCTGGCATCTTCCCCATTGGTTCCCTGACCACCCCCCACTGGCTTCCCATCCCCACCCACTCCAAGGGGCCCCTTCATCCCCTTAGCTGGCCACCAGAGCTGCTGGCGAGAGATTTGAAAAACCTCAGCCTGGTGCAGCTGTCTGCTGACCCACTCTGCCCCTGGGTTGGCTGTTCCCCATCCCCAGGACAGGGAACAGCTGGCCCAGGGCAGGGGCAGGAGGGTGGGGCCCAGCCTCTGGACTGGCCTGCTTGTCCCCTGGGCAGGCTGTTCCCTGTCCTGGGGTTGGGGCGAGCCAGCCCAGTGCAGAGGCTGGGTTCTGCCCGGCTCCCTGCACAAAAGCCAACTTAGGGAGCATATGGCATGCTGCAACCCTGAGCCAGACCTGGACCTGACTGAACACCTTTGAGTTAGGTGAAGCAGGTGACCGCCTTTCAGTATGCCGGGACCGCTTACTGCTGAGGGCCCTTGGAGGCTGCCTGCTTTGCCTAGCCGAAAGCACCGTCTGGCCAGGGGTGCTCCTGTGTTGCCTGCTTGTGACTCTGGGCCCCTGCACCGCCCAAGCCAGGGGATCCAGCTAGTGGCCCATGCCAGGCTCCCCAACACCTGGTTCTGGGCTCCCCCCTCCACCAAGGGATCTTGTGAGAGGCACTCTTGGTCCAGTTCCCCCCACTAGGAGGCTACATCCACTGTGCCTCTCAAAACACTTGGTTACTGAAGAAATCTTAAAAAATGGCTCCTCTTATCTTTTGGGTTGCCGACCCCTGACCTAGCTATTGGTACTGATTTTACCTGGAAAGTGCTCAGATTCTACAGTGATGGGCAGCACTATAAAACAGACAGATAGAAGGGGTCTGAACCAAACCCTGGATCAGGGGTCTCAAACTCAAAGTACCACAAGGGCCGCATGAGGACTAGTACATTAGCCTGAGGCCACACCACTGAAACCTTTTCATACAATGATACAAAGTATAGTCAAAGTGAAAAAATGAAGAGTAACTTATATATGCCAAGAGTAGGAAAGTAAGAAATTAAGTAAGTAAAGAATTACTTCCTCTCAAGATGGAGGTATCATCAGGAAGACAAGAGTAAGTAAGTAAACACACTTTAAATTTTGCATTTTATCTATTATTTGAGAAATTCTAAGTGTCATTGAGGGCCACAGGGAATAGCTTTAGGGGCCACATGCAGCCGACGGGCTGCAAGTTTGAGACTCCTGCCCTAGATCTAAACATACTGGATGATGGGGGGAACTGAAATGCATATCTGAACATTGCTCCTGGTCCTACCTGTCTCTAAAGGGGCAAACCAGAACACTAGAGCCGAACAGCCCCAAAATCAGGGAAGCCTCTGAATCAGAATCTGGAGCTGAACATTTTATCTCAGGTCCTTGTTTAGAGCTGGATTATCATTTGTTATTTACAAAATAAAACCTGCGCTTTTATTTTACCAGTGAGGCCAATTTTTTTTTTTCTCTTAAAGTGTGTCAGATCTCTAAATGCATCTGAGAGGACAGGATTTCTTGTTCTGCAGGCTCCATACCGCATTCTAAGCAGTTAAGAAGAGAACAGCAATTGTCTCTTCGCAACTTCATTCTATGCACAGTGCATGAAAAAGAGGCATTGTAAAGTGGATGCAAGAAACTGCAATCCTCCTGTAAAATCTGTCTTCTCTTATCTGCATTAATTCCTTGCACATATCAGTGGGAGACCTTGCAAGCTCCAGTTATTTAAAGTCACACTACCTCTCATGTGACCTGTGTAGGAAGGAATCACAGGAATGAACAGATTAAAACTAATCTGATCTATTGAAACTGAAATATTTTATTACACAAATGCAATTTATTATGTAGAACTGCCCTTTTAAGTGTTTGCAGGTCCGTAGAACAAGCAGTATGCCAACAGAAATATGTTAGTCCTAGAAGGGAGATTAGCCATCCTGATAAAAAGCAGCAGTAACCGTTCCAAGTTCTAAAGGGGCAGCCGTGCAAGTCTAGTAAAGCAAAAAAGGCAAGGAGTCTAGTGGCACTTAAAGACTAATAGATTTATTTATTGCATTAGCTTTCGTGGGAGAAAATCCCACTTCATCAGACGCTTTGAAGAGGGAGAACTTACAAAATAGGATGAAAATAAATGCAAGGGAGTGTAAGATAGGGGATCAGGTCATACTGCAACAGCAAATCAAGCACTTGTTAAGATTCAAACCCTGGGAAACAGCACCAAATTACCTGTTGTAATGGGAAAAGAAGTCATAGTCACAATTCAATCCTGCTTCCACACAATCTAATTTGCATATTAATTTGGTTTCAGCTGTTTCTCTTTGAAGTCTTGATGTCCCACTGATTTTCTTGAGCACCATCATTAACAAATCATCAGTGGAGTGATTAGAAAGACTGAAGTAATCAGCAACCCTATTTTGTGTGTGTGTTGTGATTTCTGATATCAGTTTTGTGCCCATTTATTCTTCTGTGCAGGGACTGTCCTGTTTGTCCAATGTATAAGGTGCGGCGGCATTTCCAGCACATGATGGCAAAAATGACATTAGTGAATGGGCAGGTGAATGAGCCTTTGATGGAGTAGCTGGCTTGATTAGATTTTATGATGGTGTCTTTTGTGCAGATATGTGAACAAAGTTGGCAGCGTGGTTTGTTGTAGGGATATGTGCCTGCTTTAATGTTTCTGTTGTTAGGTCTGTAGTTGTTGGTGAGTATCTGTTTAAGGTTTGGGGGTTGTGTGTAGGTGAGGAGAGGTCTGTCTCCCAAGGCTAGAAAGAGTGAGGGATCATCTTTTAAAATAGCTGTAAGTCATTAATGATCCATTGTAGAGGTCTGACTTGGGTGTTGTATGTAGTGACCAGTGGTGTTCTATTGTTTTCTTTTTTGGGCCTTTCCTGTAGTAGTTGACTGCAGGGTACCCATCTGGCTCTGTCAATCTGTTTCTTTACTTCCCTAGTTGGGTACTGTAGTTTTAAGAATGCTTGATAGAAATCCTGAAGTTGTCTGTCTCTGTCTGAGGGATCAGAGCAAATGAAGTTATATCTTAGGGCCTAGCTGTAGATAACTGATCGTGTGGTGTGTTTAGGATGGAAGCGTGAGGGATGTAGATAACTATACCAATCAGGGTTCTATAGCCTTATTGAAAGATGAGTGCCTAAAGACAAGTTTGTACTTTATAAAGTTAGTGTCTTTGAAATCTGACCTGCATGGCATTTTGGAGTCTGTAAGTATGCACGGTGCCTTGTTCTCCATTCCTTGTATCGAGTGGCAAATTCCTAAGGTGTCCCACAGTGTCCTAAAGTTTGGCCACCTCTACAAAAGCAGGTGATCAATAAGACTGAGGCATTGAGCCCTCTAAAGTGATTAGGTGCTTTGAGTTATGGAGAATGGCTTGTGCTGGGCTGGCTGCTCTGATCTGTCCCATATTTATTTGAACTCCAGAATTTTGAGAGAACAAGAGATGGATGATTCATTTTTATATCCATCCTTCTTCCGAAACCATTCATGTAGATGGATTGCCAGTAACCTGATTCGTTTAAGTTGCTTTGCAGCATTCTTGCTTTGGATAACCCAAATTAAGGCACTGCTAAGGAAAAGTCTCTCTATTCCCCCCTCAAACATTTTTTCTCCCCCTAAGGAAAGGAAGCCTGAATATATTGGTTTCTTTAAAAGTCATTTCCAATGGCAGAAACCGTTCATCTCTTCTTTCATCTCCCTCCATGTTCAAGTGAAGGTGAAACATTCTTCTTGGTAAAACGTCTGGCCTTACTTTGAAACAGTGTGCAAATGAATTCTAAAGGCTCAACAGCCCTTCTTCCAATCAATGTGGTTTCCAATTAATTCCTCTTTAAGCAGAGCTTTTGAAAACACTGTGCTGTTGTTAGTCCCGGCATTAATTTATTTTGAAAAGTGAGTAATTATCAAGCTGCGAGCAAATTACTATTCCGTTCGCCCAAGCCCCTTCTGAATTCATTGTCATTCAAAGAAACCTTTAGTTAATGCACACAGTAGCAAAGGACAAGGATGATCCCATCCCAATCATAAATCGGGAGCTGCATGTGGGGAGAGGGATGCTCAAGAAGGACATCTGTCAGACCTTGTGTTTTGCACCATGGAGTGAGTCAGTGCCCTCCCTTGTAAAAGTAGTGTAATAGAATGAGCTGTAGCCACACAGGCTGTGAATGAATGACAACAAAGTTCTGTTTGTTTGACTGCAGGGGTTGTGCCTTTGGATTAACTGCCTTTCTGTCTGATAAAATGCAAGAAACCAAGTCAGGGGCAACACATGTCCCACCTCTTTAGGAAAATATTCTTGAGAGCTGTTCAGATATCCTTAATTCTTATGAAAAACAAGCAGCCCTGTGGCACTTTTAAAGACCAACAAATTTATTTATAACAAAATTTATTTAAGTGAGTGGTGAAATGGAATTTTCTCCCACAACAGCTCATATAATAAACAAATATGTTAGTCTTTCAAAGTGCCATGGGACTCCTTGTTTGTTTTGCTGAAGTAGACTAACATGGCTACCGCTTTGGAACTTAATTCTTATGGGCACTGACAATGGGATATTGGCTACTTTGAGCAGTAGGTGGGACTACTTGTGTCTGCATAGACTGAACTTTACCTCCCCCTGTATGCTGCTACAGCACCTCATGAAATATCATATTTATCCCCATATGACGCTGCAGTACTCAATACCCACTTGGTGTTAAACAGACTGTGGTAGGCAAACTCTTCCAATGTCACTGTGTGTAAAGAGTTTCAAGAAGGCATATAAGTGCATTGAAGGATGCTACCATCCTTATTCTACATCCCCACAACTCCTAGGATTCTCCTGGGGTCCCGTCTTGATGAATGCTTATTGTGAAATTCTGTTTGATCACATAGAGTCGAATTCAGATATGACTCTAAGGGAGAGCAAGCTAGGGTACTTTATACTTTTTCAACATGTAGATTACACTAAGTTAGACTCTGCTCTATTTTCTTAAACTCACAGTGACTCACTTACACCTTGTCTACATCTGAATGTGCTGCTTTAATTATACCAATACAGTCATACCAACTTATTCCTGTATGAGAAGAGGGATAAGCTATACCGCATCTACCATAGCAGTTGCACCAATAGAACTATATGGGGAAAATAGTTTTTAGTACAAAAACTGTGTTTAGACAATTGATGAAAATTTTTTTAGTTGAAATTTGATTTTTCAATGAAAAATTTCATCAGAAATTGACATTGATAATTTTTGACTAAGTTCAAACTACAGTGCAATCCCAGTGAATCTAGATGTGAGAAGTAATTAGATGCAATTCCCTCAACTTCCATTTAAAAGGCTTCCAATGCATATTCACAGCTCTGTCTACCTGATGACTACTAGTAGTATTTTCTTTTTAACTTCACACTTAAAAAAATAATAAAGTGGATTTAGTGCTTTATGTGGAAGACACCGAGGGATTTGACAAGCCTGGGCATAAAAGCTATAGAACTGATTAAGCACAGGCAGCATCTGTAAAAGTCCTTCCAATCATCCTCTCTGGTGTCCTGTCCCCTAGCCTGAAGGAACCTTGCGCTAGGAAACGGAAGTCAGTTTCCACATCCCATTTGATCCTTGTCCGTCCTCATTACTCATCACCAGCGAGGGGGTAGGTGTGAGGGTGATTTTTGTGTGTTGTGAACATACCTACTGACAGGGCCGTAACTAGATTATCTGGTGCCTGGGGCAAGCAGCTCCAAAGGCACTCCCCCACACCTGGGCCACGATCTGTTCCAGGCCTGATCTGTCCTGGCAGTGGGCAGCCGGATCGGGCCCCAGTACCCTGGCCAGGCGGGTCAGGTGCCCTCCTCTGCTGGCTGGCTGATCATGGCCATGGCCAGGCAGCGGGTTTGTCTTCCCCCGCTGTGGCCAGAGAGCCGGGCAGGGGCTTCCATCTCCCTGCTGGAGCCAGAGCCAGGCGGGGATGCAGCCAGGAGTAGTCAGGGAGTGCCCTGGCCGCTCTGAGCTGAGCTGCAGGGTTAGGCACCCTCTCCAGCCACGCTGAGCTGAGTGGCAGGGAAAGCATCCCCCGCTGCCCAGATCATCATGGCTAGAGCCGGATGAGGAGCATATTCTCTGGCTCCCAGAGGAACGTGCCTTTAAAGCACATTCCTTTTCGGGGCCAGGAAGGGTCTGGTGATGGCGCCCGCTTTAATTGTGCCTGGGGCTTTGCCCTTTTGCCCCACCATAGTTACAGCCCTGCCTACTGACTAGGAAATTGACAGAAAACCCTCCAAATTTAGTTTACATAGGCCACTGAACAACAACCATTTTTGACGGTGATGATTCGTGAGCACTATTGACTTGAGCTGGATTCCCACCAGTGATCTGGAGATGAATGGTTCAGTTTGTCTTTTCCAACTTCACAAGTCCCTTGCTTTTTTAAAATCTCCTTTGGTCCTGATACTACAACAGATGCTGAGTGCTCCAAGCCCCATTAAGTCTTTGCCTGAACTCAGTTCTGTGCAAGGTTGGAACCAGGACTGTTCTTATTTGTTTGGGTGTTCCTGGTTTCTTCTTGGTTCTGGCAGAGTAAAGAGATCTCTACTTACGACATAAGGTGCTAACTTCATAGCTGTCTAGCCAGAACAAGCTCTAAACTGAAACCACAGGAAATAAGATATAAATTCCACAAAGGGGAGAGAACACTTTATTTCCCTGCAAATTTCACAGAGGAAGAAAAACACTATCTGAGGCCGACAGGTTCTCAGAACCCAGCTACAATCCATTTAACAAATTGTTTTTCTCTATCTTCACTGTATTGATGCTTATTATTATGCTTGTTATCTGATGGTTATTTAATCTATATTTTGTAATTACTTCCCTTCTGTCTTTCACTCTAACGTACATTCATTTTCTTGGTACACTAAATCAGTGACCTACATTATCTGAACTGCAAAAGTCAATTATACTGCCTGTGATTTTTCAAATGGTGTTTAGCAAATAGGTTTGTGCATTATCCACCTGTTACCTGACTCCTGTCAGGAGGCTGGCTTTTCTCAGCACCTCTTAAATGTGACTCTGAAAATACAGCTGCTCTTCTGGACTAGGAATTGGATTGCACTATGATAACATTTAGAAGGGCTATAACCTAGGTCAACTCCTGTTAATCCAGCTAGTAATATGAATGCAGCATACATACACTGCATCAGGCTATGAGTATTTCCCCAGCTACATACATCCTGCCATGAGACTGTATTTCTGTAAAGGGAAAATCCTCTTAATTAAAGAGGTACAATTCTTTGCTATTGGATCATATCCTGTTGGTGGCTTTGCGTTGTGTAACCTTTGGACACTGAGTCTCTGATAATAAATGTGAGGGCTTTGATTTAGAAATCCTAAACCACATTTGTGCTATGTAGCATGGCAGGAATATCATGTTACTGGAATAATAGATTCCAGGGTCAGAAAGGACCATTATGCTCATGTAGTCTGGCCTCCTGTACAATGCAGGCCAGAGAACTTCCTCCAGATAATTGCTAGAGCAGAACTTTCAGAAAAACATTCAGTATTGATTTAAAAATTGCCAGTAATGGAGAATGCACCACCACCTTTGGTAAATTGTTCCAATGGTTCATTACCCTCACTATTAAAAATATATGCCTTGCACACATATTACCAATATAGATATTACAACAAGTAATATCTGTCCAATAGACCTTAGTAAGATGTTATACACTTGCTGCCAGATGTAGGCAGGGCCATCCCTAGGGGGGAGCGGGGCCCAGGGTGAATCAGTTTGTGTGAGGCCCCCCCATTTTAAACTTTGTCAATGTTCCCTCTAAGCCAGTGGTTCCCAACCTGTGGTCCGGGGACCCACAGAGGTCCACGGACACATTGCAGGGGCTCTGCAGAGCCTCTCCCTACCCGGGGCTGGAATCCAGCTACAGCCCTGATGCTCCCTGCCAGGGCTGCCCTTCCCCGTCTGTGGCTGTATCCTGGCAGGGGATGGAGCCACAGCAGCTCCCCAGCAGGGGGAAGGGCAGGGGACCACAGCTGCTGCGGCTCAGCTCCCCGGTGGTGCAGGCAATAGTGGTGGTAGCGCTGCTCACCAGCTGTCCCACTGATGCAGGCCACAGTCTGCCAATGGAGGCCAAATTACATAATCAGCTGAGGGGGTCCACAAAGAATTTTTTTTGTTACAAAGGGGTCCCCAGCCTGAAAAAGGTTGGGAACCACTGCTCTAAGCTGATGATGCAGCTGAGCAAGTTCCCTGCTGGTTCCCCAGGCCTCAATGGGCTTCTTCCCTGCTGCCTGCTGGCTCCCCAAGTGCACCCATAACTTGTTCAGCTGCATCATCAGCTTAGAGGGAACACTGGGCAGTGTCATAATTTTTCTTTAATAAAATCATAAATGTCTAGCTCTCAGGCTAAAAAGTTGCAGAGAGAAGCAGAAAAACATGACCTGACTTTATCCTAAAGGATCAAAACCCAGAAGTCAAAGAAAATAGCTCCCCCTCATTTATTATTTCTTTAAACATCTCTTTATTTTTAAGTGAGTTTTAATGATATATTTAAGCCAGACTTGTGCCTATTTTTGACGTTTGGGGTAGGCAATACTGAATGTGTCATGGTGATGTTTTATCAACCTCACAGCCAAGTGGACAGGAGCATCTGGAAGTACTCTTCTTTGTGGTTCTGGTTTTCTGTTCAAGATGGGCACACAATTTTACAAGTTTAATCATTTTTCTTAGATCAAGTTTTTGTTAAATTGAAATTCAGAGAGAGAGAGAGATGCTATTTTTGGATAATATCAAGAAATAAATCCAGGTCCTCTCTCACCTTAAAGCACTGGATTCCAGTTGTCTAATGCATGTTATTTCCTTTATGCTGCCTGACTCTCTCCTTTCCCATCTTATTTTAATATATGTATTCATACATTCCTCATTGCTTTGCAGGTGACCTAAGTAATGAAACTCAGGTACTGTTTGAGGATAAGAGGAAGAAACAAGGGACCTTTGGCCTCCTCTTAGATACCCTGATGTAAAACAAACAAGGAGTCTTGTGGCACTTTTAAAGATTTTAAAAGTTTTAAAAATTTATTTATTTGTTAGCTTGTAAAAATGCCACAAGACTCCTTGTTTGTTTTACATCAGGAATTCCTTGTTTGTTTCGCTAAACTAAACCCACACGGCCATGGCTGCTTTCCTCTTTGCCATGCTTTGGAACTGGTGCTCTGACTGCAATCAATGACAATGGGGCATATTTACAGTGCAGAAGGAAGGACAAAAAACTTCTTTAATGTGTTGATTGATGGCCATTAACCCTAAAAACGCAGCATTTCCATATAAGTGCTAGCCTGGGGTCTTCTCTTTCAGGTATAATAGATGATTATCTGCACAGAGAAGTTTGCTCAAAAAGACATCCCTGAAGACTGAAAACGCTTGTTAAATGTAGAAGGAAAAAAGTTCCTTAATATCTCCAACGCTTTCTAGAGATGCTGATGTAAATTCAAAGAGAAGGTCCTGTTTTGTAAAGGTTGGGGATGTGACAGGGGCGTCGCTGGGGTGGGGAGGGACCCAGGGCACGGGCCCAGGCCCCGCCCCCAGAGGGCAGGCCACGCCCCCACCCAGAAGGCCATGCCCCCTGGCCCAGGATATGGCCAGGGGGAAGCTGCGCTGCCGCCGGCAGCTAGGCTGCGGTGTGGCCTGGCCTGAAGCGGCCGCTGGAGGCCAGGCCCGCAGCCGCAGCCCTGGATCCCCGGCTGGGGACGGGGCCGCTGCAGGTAGCTGGCTGGGCCCCGGATCCCCGGCCAGGTACAGGGCTGCTGCAGCTGTGGGCAGCCAGCTGGGCCCTGGATCCCTGGCCTGGCCGCCAGTGGCCACAGTGACCCCGTCCCCAGCCAGGGATCCGGGACCTGGCCGTCCACCCACAGCTGCAGTGGCCCAGTCCCCCGCTGGGGATCCAGGACCTGGCCGCCGGCAGCCATGGCCACCCCGTACCTGGCTGGGGATCCAGGGCCTGGCTGCGGCCGCGGGCCCGGCCTCCAGTGGCCGCTTCTGGCCAGGCCAGGCCGTGCCGCACCGCAGCCTAGCTGCCAGCAGCGGCGCAGCCACCTCCTGGCCCTATCCATGGCCAGGGGGCAGGGCCTGCCAGGCAGCCAACTAGGCCCCGGATCCCTGGCCGGAGACGCGGCCGCGGACCACCAGGGATCAGGCCCCGGATCCCCGGCCCAATTGGGCCGGGGATCCAGGGCACCAGCGTTGGGCACCCCGGGGCATATGCCCCGGGGTGCCCAACGGTAGTGACGCCACTGGGATGTGACATTCTCCTGACTTTGTCTGCATTTGCTTGACTGAGGCTGGCTCCATAAGTTTTATCTCAACACTTGCCCTTTCTCTTCCCCTCAGGGAGCAGTTGTGGGAAGGTGGCTACTTAAGTCAAGAGTTCCTGTAAACAAACGCTGCCTGTCTGAATTCCCTTTTCTGACCAGCTGGAGCTGCTCCCTGGGCAGGCTAGCTCCTCAGCTTGAAGAACGTCCCTGCTCCCTTACTCCTGCCGGTTGTGTGGGACCCCCAAAAGCACGGGGTCCCCCAAAGTGTGAGGCCTAGGGTGGTTGCCCCTTTTGCCCCCCCTTAAGGATGGCGCTGGATGTAGGTGTAGTGGTTTTAGAATTCTGGTTCCTACGAATCATCATGAGAGTCCATGAATTTTATTACTTTAAACCCCAGACAACAATAATTCTTCCATCCGTAACTCTCCACCACGCACCTCAGAATGGAGAAAGCCTAGCCCCTCACCTCTCACACGGACAGGCATGTATATATGCAATGATATTCTACAGAGATGTTCACATTTATGCAGTCAGACAAATAGATGCAGATGGTCTAAGGACATGTACACATGCATACACTATATGCTTTCACCCATACATATATTTATGCAGTCATGTAGACATGTCTTCATACAATGACAGACATGCAGAAATATACTATAGAAATTCACATGCATATGTACATACAGAAAGGCACAGATATACTGTGGACCACCACACACACATAATATGACCCACAGGCAATGTCTACATCTAAAAACTTAGTTCAGACTTGCTTAGTCTGACGTAAGCAGTGCCCAGTTAGTTTGAACTAGCCGCAGCTTTTTAGTTCAAACTAACTTTTTAGTTCGAACTAGTGCTTTTTTTTAGGTCAAACTAACTTTTTAGTTCAAACTAAGAAAGCATGCCTAGTTCGAACTAAAAGTTAGTTCTAACTAAAAAACACAATTAGTTTGAACTAACTGCCTAGTTTGAACTTATTGAGTTCGAAGTAGTGTGGCTACATTGTGCTAGTGTAACCCATATGCCTAAATCAGGCTCTCTCTTTGAGACCTGTTCAGGCTGGGTTACATTGCTGGGCAGATTTTGCCATCCAGAAACCAAAACTTTCTGGTAATAGGGTGTGGTAGCATATTGAGCATGCTCCACAAGTTTTTCTATTGTGCTGGAGTCAGCAGCAGCACTGAGAAGAGCAATTACAGAGAGCTGCAAGGAGAAGAGTAAGTGCTAAGTCATTGAGTGAGAGCAGCTGAGCTTGGAGAGCACTGCAGGATGTTTTCTCCCTGCTTTGGACTATTTTGCAGGGGAGTTTTCTGTTGTGGGACTGAGAGCTGGTTGACCAGTAACTTGACTGCATGTATGGTGCTGGCTGAAGAGAAGAAAGAAAGGACTGCATGGATTTCAGTTGAAGATGCCTGCAGGCAGAGAAAATGAGGATTGCTGCTATTTCTACTCAAGCCTCAAGGACTTGAACAAAAGACTCCAATTGAGATACGGATGACTCCACCTGAACGTTGGGACTCCTGGGTTTCTTGTTGTTTTCTTTAAACTGACTTTGGTTTGTTTAGGATAAGGTTTGTTAGGTTAGTTAATAAGGTTTATTGTTATGTTTATTCCGAGTAGTATTTTGTTGTAGGATGGGAACTCTGAGCAGTCTTCACTGTGAGTCCTTTACAGACAGGATCCTGGCTCTTCAGCTGCTTTCTGCAGGGGTTTCATGTCTGTTAGGCACTGGAGAGGGGCTGTTGAATGAGTTCTAATCTGTCCGAAGGTTACACTAGTTTGAAGTAAAGTTCGAACCAAGCTTTGCTTAGTTCAAACTAAAATTTTTTTAGTTTGAACTGGGTAAAGCCTAGTCCGGACAGGGACCAAATTAGTCTAGAAAAAGCCTCCTTAATCTGGAGTAATTTGCTAGTGTAGACATAGCCAGAGACTTTAGGGTTAGACAGGACCAATGCAGGCCACAGAACCTCACCAACTTCCTCCTGTAATAAACGTCTAACTCATGACTGAGTTATTAAAATCCTTAAATCATAGTTTAAAGACTTTAAGTATAGTGAATCCACCAGCCAGAGAGTGGTGCACTATCATGTCACCTATTGAAACACTAAACACATGCACACCTATGCATAAACATATGCATTCACACAACAATGCACTGATTATTGATATACATGTGTGCTCACACACAGGTATGCTGTCACTTTCATACAGACTTGCACATACATGAAAGGAAAACATCCCTCTATCTGAAACTCCCTGATGATGGAGGCCTCTGAAAACTGGCCTTGAAGTTGTCTGCAGATTGCAGGAAGGTGGGCAGTGGTGCAGGTGGTTGTTGTTGCTGTACAATACTAGTATTTTGTTTCCTCAATTCATGATAGTTTGATTAGCATGAAATTAGCTTCCTCCAGGCCAGAGAGAACTGTCTGCATCTGTAATCACTCTTCATTAGGCTGCACTGTAGGATTTTCAACTCCTTCACTAAAGTTGCTATATTTGCTGTGGCACCTTACCACAAGTCACGTATATGTGCAATTTATTCCACCTCCCACTGTTAGCTGCAGGAAGGAGAAACTGTAGCTCTCTGGCTTATGCTGTTGCTGGGTCCTCCCACACTGATGACGTCTGGTAATGTTCTGGTATGTTTTCTGTAATTTTTCTCTTCAGAGACAATCTCTCAAATATCCCAGGAATTGGGGACATAGAAATTGGCTCAACATGATCATACTTAAAGGGCAAAGAAATAGCATTCTCCAAACAAGACAAACTTAGAACAAGTTTCTGTCTGCTGAGTCCAGAAGAGGTATTTGCCACAGTTCACTGACATAACTGGAGCTGCACTCACTTTTGCCAGCAGTGAGCTTTCCCTTCTATTTCAAGTCACTTCCATCTGTAAGCTGATTTATGGTACTAAACTCTATAAGCTAAAAGTTGACATATAGTGCCGAACCCTGTAAGCTGTAGACCAGACAGGCACTAACGAAACCCCCCTTACGTCCCTTTTTCTGTAGACTCCCATAACTTCCCCTCTCCCTAAAAAAAAATCCATTACCTCCCCACTCCTCTTAATTTCTTTTAACCAATTATGTATCATTTCTTTGTCTGTAACCTTATATGGCTTATTACATATAACTGGATATAAAAGGCTAAACTCTTGCTGTAATCGGGGTCTCTCTGTCTTTATTCAGGGGACCCATTTGTAATCACAAATGCAATAAAGCAAATACCTTTTCACCCTTGGTGTGGTTATTGGCTCTGACGGCACCAAGACAATCCTGGTACCTGAATTCTGGTAACAGTTTTTGGCGACCGCGGCAGGACCGGGGTCTTGGCCTCATGCCGGCCGGGTGGTCCAGCAGCTGGCAGCAGCGCGCACTCCTTCCGGAGGCTGCTGGCTCCTGGTCGCCCCATCGGCTGAGCCAACGGCCAGTCGGAGTCCTTGCAGAAGTGAAAAGGTATACTGGGGAAATATATTGTGTTGTTATTCATTAACTGTTTTGCTGCTCACATCATATTGCTGCTTTAATTAAGTCGCAGTGGCTGACCAAGGTTGTAAGGCACCGAACAGTGTCTTTGGACAAGACGGGTGAGTGTTTATCTGTTCTACCACTTCCCTTGTTTCCAACCTATTGTTGTTCTTGGGAGACGTCCCCCTCAGCCGGTAGCCAGTCCGTGCTAGAGGAACAGAACTGGGGTTGGTGATCCTCAGCCGGTAGCCAGTCCGTGCTAGAGGAACAGAATTGGGGTTGGTGATCCTCAGGCGGTAGCCAGTCCGCCCTGAGTAAAATAAGGGTTTTTGGAAAATGGGAGGTGGTAGTTCGATCCCGGAAGACAGTCCACTGGCTTGCGTCTTGAAAAACAGAAGTAGGGTGGGTATACAAGAGCATGGGAAAAGGAAAATAATTCGCTGGTGCACTTTTATCTGGCCGCAGTACGACCTGGGGGGGTCCAGACAAATGGCCAGAATATGGAAGCTTTGGGTACGGCATACTTATGCAATTGTTGGCTTTTATGAGAAGAACAGGCAAATGGGAGGAACATGATGTGGCGGCAGGGTTTATGGACATTTGTTTGCATCCTGAGGAGTACCCGTGTTCGGGGGAGGCAAGGGTCATGGTTGTTAAGGGAAAAGGGATTGACAGGGTTAAAAAAAGGTATCCAGTTCTGCAACGGGATAGATTTGATCCTCCCCCACCCCCTTATGCTGTTCCCCCCCGGCGACTGGAGGCTGCTGAGGATGCTAGCGGACCTGGTCTGGCTGCATCAGCACCACAGCTACCCTCAGAGGGGGAGAGAAAGGCTCAAGGAAAGTCTAATGAACAGGGAGAAACAGCAGAAAACTCCGAAAGGGAAAAACAGGAAATCACACAGAAATCTGTTACACAGAACAAAACAGAGGCTCTAGGGGAAAAGAGCGAGGATTGTAATGAGGAGCGAGTAAAACGTACAATTCATGCCCCCTCTCATATGCATTACTCCTGCTTGGGAACCCCGGACTCCTGCTTCCCTTTGAAGGAGGTGGTGGAACCAGATACTGAGCGTGAGGGAAAATATAAGCGGGTGTTTCAGCACACGCCTTTTCACACTACTGATTTGTTTAATTGGAAAAATCAAAATCCTAATTATTCTACTGACCCGAAAAAAATAGCAAATTTGTTTGAGTCCATTTGTAGCACTCATAACCCGACCCGTGACGATATCCAGCAGTTTATGGGGGTTATGTTAACGGGGGAGGAACGATCCCTTGTCCTGGCTGCCGGGCGACGGAAAGCTGGGCAGTTAGAAGCACACAAGCGCCCAGATGATCCGAATATGCAGGAGTTCTGGCCAAATGCCAGACCTGACTGGAACTATAATGATGAGAAAGGTCGCAATTGTTTGCGAATGTATGGACAATGTATGGTAGCAGGATTTAAAAATGGGATTCCAAGAAAAAGGGATATGAGTCAGGTGTATGCAATCAGCCAGGGGAAGGATGAGTCCCCCTCACAGTTTTTTGAATGGGTCAGAGTGGCTTTTCGGCAGTGAACGACACTGGACCCAGATGAGACAGCTAATAGGTCAATGTTTAACTCTGTTATTCTTTCTAATTCTGCACCAGACATCAGAAAGAAATTGAATAAGCTGGATGGTCCCTTGAATATGGACCCCGCTCAATTGTTGAAGGTTGCCTTTAAGGTTTTTAACCAAAGGGACAGGGAAAATGAAAAAAAAGAAGAAAAAAAAGAGCTACGACGGCAGACTGCTCTGTTGGCAGCCCTGCAGGTTGGACCTAGGGGTAGAGGCAATCGTGGAAGAGGGACTCGAGGAGGAAGACAGGTCGGGGGTGGAGGGCGCGAGGTAGTTAATCAAATACCCATATCCGGGACTCAGTGTAGAATTTGCAGGCAGGAAGGACATTGGGGCAACGAGTGTCCCAACGGGACCCCGGCACCCTGGCCCCCACAGGTCCTTGCCCTGAAACAAGCAGAATGATGGGGCCGTGGGTCGCCCAAGGCCCCTGAACCCCGGCCGGGGCCAGACCCCATGGTTCAAGTTACGGTCGGGGATCATCAAGTACCCATGATGGTAGACACTGGGGCAGCTTATTCGGTTCTGCCTTCTAGTCATAACATTGAATTATCTACCTCCATGGCCCGGGTCCAAGGGGCCATGGGGGCAGTCCAAAAGGCCTCTTTTCTAAAAGAAATCCAATGTAGCCTAAATGGCAAAGAATTCACACACTCTTTCTTGTTGCTACCCGGGTGCCCAGTGGCACTGTTAGGTCGTGATGTTCTCAGCAAATTGGGCGCAACCTTACAGTTTGATGGACAAAATTGTACTTTAACTTTGGAAAAAGGTATGATAGTTCCCTACTTGGCATTGCTTCAGGCGGAACCCCTAAGAGGTGGGGTAGTTTACGGAGTTCCTCCTGACATCTCTGATGCAGTGGCCCCGTGGGTTTGGGCAAATGACATTCCAGGTCGGGCAAAAAATGTGGCACCTATTTCTATTCCTCTTCGGGATGGGGTTCAACCAGTACGCATCAAACAATATCCCCTTAGCCTAGAAATCCGTAAAGGCCTTGAAAAACTTATTACACGCTTTTTAACCTATGGCTTGGTGCGAGAAATTGTGTCAGCATTCAACACTCCCATTCTAGGGGTACGGAAAAAGAATGGGGGGGTACGATTGGTCCACGATCTTCGAGCCATTAATGCTATCACTAAGGATGTTTATCCTGTAGTGCCCAACCCATATACTTTAGTTACTCAAATCCCTTCAGACGCCATTTTCTTTACTGTCCTGGACCTTAAAGATGCCTTTTATACCATCAGAATTGCCCCAAACTCGCAGGAAATTTTTGCTTTTGAGTGGGAGCGCCCTGGGGGCCACAAAATCCAACTCGGATGGCAGGTAATGCCACAAGGTTTCAAAAATGCCTCCACGTTGTTTGGGGGTGCCTTAGCCGCGCGTCTTAGAACCT
Organism: Podocnemis expansa; assembly: GCA_007922195.1. Taxonomy (NCBI): domain Eukaryota; kingdom Metazoa; phylum Chordata; order Testudines; family Podocnemididae; genus Podocnemis; species Podocnemis expansa. The sequence continues at coordinate 18,685,951 of ML682025.1, forward strand.
GGCAGGCCCCTCAGGGGGCCACTGTCCTCCAGTACGTGGATGATCTTCTGGTCGCTGGTACCACGTACGATAGCTATAAGGATGGGACAATTTCCCTGCTGAATTTTTTGGCAGAGGAAGGGTTCAAGGTATCTCAGGAAAAAGCCCAAATTTGTCAACAACGGGTTGAATATTTAGGGTTCACTCTACAGCAAGGTCACCGGGAACTCACAATGGACCGAAAGGAGGTCATTTGTCAGTCCCCAACCCCCACCACCAAAAAGGAGTTAAGGGCATTTCTGGGGTTAGTGGGGTACTGCAGAAACTGGCTCCCGGATTTCGGGTCACTGGCAAAGCCTCTCTATGAGGCCCTACAGGGTCCAGAAGCAAGCCTGTTGCAGTTGGGACCAGCAGAACAGGAGGCAATTAAGCGCCTAAAAGCAACCTTGTTATCTGCTCCAGCTTTAGGACTGCCCAACCTGCATAAACCTTTTCAACTCTTTATGCATGAGCGACGGGGGGTGGCTTCTGAAGTCCTGACACAGGAGTTTGGTGGTCAACATCGCCCGGTGGCTTACCTTTCTAAGCAGTTAGACTCAGTTGCTTGTGGCTGGCCAGCTTGCTTGCAGGCAGTTGCGGCAGCAGCCGTGTTGGTTAAAGAGGCTCTAAAATTAACTCTGGGGGCGGATTTAACATTGTTGGCACCCCATGCAGTCCTAGCCATTTTGGAGAACAGGGGTTCCCACTTCTGCTCCCAGCAGCGTCTCACTCAGTTTCAGGCTCTCCTGTTGGATACGCCTGGCCTCACATGCAAAACCTCCAACGTCTTAAACCCTGCAACCCTCGTACCGATGGAGGGAACCCTAGAGCATAACTGTATCCAAACAGTGGATGAGCTCACTCTTCCCCGTGAGGATCTCACTGACCTCCCCTTCCCTAATGCTGACTTGGAACTGTTCACTGACGGCAGTAGTTTTGTGGAGGATGGTGTACGAAAGGCAGGGTATGCTATTGTTACCATTGACTCTATAGTTGAGGCACAACCGCTCCCTCCTGGGACTTCTGCACAGCTTGCCGAGCTTATCGCCCTTACTAGGGCTCTAGAATTGAGCACCAATCAAACCTGTAATATCTACACAGATTCTAAATATGCCTTTGGTGTTGTGCACGCCTTTGGACAAATATGGGCCAATAGAGGTTTTCTCACAGCTGCCGGGGAGCCGGTCAAGTATGGCTTGCAAATCCAGCATCTGCTCCAGGCATCCTTGCAGCCCTGCCGGGTTGCTATTATCCACTGCAAAGCTCATACCACTGACCAGGGGTTGGTGGCCCGGGGCAACCGACAGGCTGATTTGGCAGCCAAGGCTGCAGCTCGTTTACCTCTGGCCCCACAACCGGCCCTTGCACTTTTGCCCTCCTTCCCCCGCCTTCCGGATCCCCAGTACAGCCCTGACGAGATCGCAGTCGAGCTCTCAAAGGGGGGAGTGTGGAAGGGAAAGTGGCTTCAGCAAGTCAATGGGAAAATAGTACTCCCCAGTCAAGAGGTAAAATCAATCATTCGAATTCTCCATGAGGACACTCATGCTGGTAAAGAAAAGTTGGGGCACTTTGCCCGCCAGTATTTTACAGGAAAAGGGTTTGTTGAGGCTTTAGATGCTGCTCAAGCACAATGTCTTATTTGTCAGCGTACCAATCCGGCATCTGTAGCTCAAAAGGCTGCCCAAGGAGCAGTCACTAGAGGGTCTCTCCCAGGTGGAAGATGGCAGGTGGACTTTGCCGAGCTACCCCGCCAAAGGGGATATCGGTATCTCTTGGTTTTTGTTGACACTCTTACGGGCTGGCCCGAGGCTTTCCCTTCTCGTACCTGTACGGCTTGGGAAGTGGGAAAAGCTTTACTAAAAGAAATTATCCCCAGGTTTGGTATACCGTGGGAGGGAATTGAATCAGATAATGGGGCTGCATTTGTTGCTAAAGTAGTGGGACAAGTTTCAGGTTTCTTGGGAATTCCCTGGAAATACCACTCCTCTTGGCATCCTCAGGCGAGCGGGATGGTTGAACAGATGAATAGAACTATCAAAACCACGCTCACTAAGCTGGCTCAGGAGACTACCTTACCCTGGCCAGACGCTTTGCCTCTGGCATTGTTGCGAATTCGTGTTCTACCTCGAGGAGCCTCTAAAATTAGCCCTTTTGAGGGTCTGTATGGCAGACCTTTCCCGCTTGGGGTACGGGAAGCCCCAGCGGGCACGAAAAAGGAAATTGGCCAACAGGCACTCACACAGTATGTTCAGCAATTGTCTGCTACTGTTCATTCTCTCCACAGGACATTACAGAAGGCAGCTCCTGGCCAGCTCACAGAACCAGTTCACCCCTTCCAGCCTGGTGACTGGGTCCTTCTCAAAAAGTGGCACAAGACCCCTTTGGAGCCTCGGTGGAAGGGGCCGATCCAAGTGCTACTCACAACGAACACCTCACTAAAACTAGACAGGGTTAAGGCGTGGATGCATCACTCTCGAGTCAAAGCTGCAACACCCCCTGAGGAACCCACCACACAGACTACTACAGCTTCCTGGGCGGTCGAACCCCTCGAGGACCTGCGTTTTCTCTTCAAACGGCAGAAACCTCAGTGAATTGTGCTTCAGTGAACTGTGTTTCTCTATCTGAACTTTCTCTTTTGGGCATGATTAACGGCTCTGCTGATAGCACTTCAAGTAGCTCTGCTAACAATGCAGTATTATTGCAAGGTCTAGTTCTGGGTTTGGGGCTAGGCACGCTTGTTACTTTTATTATTCTAGTGCTGGCTTTTTGTTTTTTTGTTTGGTGTATTCGTGTTATTCGGCGGCTACAGGAGGACGGCTCATTCTAACGCAGGGTATTAATTCACTATGAGTCTCCAGGGACACCAGGTCAGTCTGCGCGCAATTCTGGCAGGCAAGTATGTACTTGCAGTCTTGCTCTTACCTAAGATAGTGCTAGCCCCTTCCTCTTCCCCTCTCCCTGAAGACCCCAAAGATAATAGCTATTTTACTCTGGCTGAAACTATTGCTGAAGCTTTTAATTTGACCAATTGTTGGGTATGTGGGGGCCCGGGGGGGAGGGAGGCATGGCCATGGGTCGCTCGTCCTCTGGAACCTCGTTGGCTCGTTAGCAATAAGTCTGAAATCACCATTCGGTCCCCTTTTTGGGACTCCCCAGGGTCCCCCTGGTTCATACAGTATCCAGCAATGGGCTACTTCTGTCTCAATCGCACGGTACCACATGGTGTACGTGTAGGTGACAGTACCTGTACTTACACTCTTTCCCCCATGTCATTCGCAGTCGTCACAGTATAACTGAAAATACCACCAAACGCCAGCCCTTTAACCGCATAATATGGGGATGGCGATTTTTAAATAACACTGTTGCTTCCTTTAAGTATTTCTGGTCCCGCACTGGCATGAAGGCATGGGGACGAAACTGTACTGAACTCAAAGGGGCTTTTAAATGTCAGGTCTTCGGAAATTTTAATGTAAACCCTCTGGGGAAAAGGACTACCCTTTACTTTGACTTCCCCACCAACCGTACCTCCTTACATCCCAACCAGACCGGGTATGGTCCCTTTCCAAATGGAACCATGGCGGCTAAAGGCCATTATTGGATCTGCGGCCATAACGCATATCAATGGCTGCCTCCCAATTGGAGTGGTATCTGTTATGCTGGATATATACAGCCTCTTTTCTTTTTGCTTGCTAATGCTCAGGGAGACCGGTTGGGGGTCAAAGTATATGATGATCTTAAGCAGTCTGTCAGATCTATTAAAATGTCTATAGCAAGTGGAAGCGGTCAAAATTGGAAAGATGATGAGTGGCCCCCAGAACGCATTATCCAGTACTATGGCCCCGCTACATGGAATCCTCGTAAGCCCATATATGGGGCCCGGGAGCCCATTTATAATCTCAACCGAATCATCCGCTTGCAGGCCGTGGTGAAAATTATCACTAATCAAACTGCCCGAGCTTTGGATTTATTAGCAGATCAAATGACCCAAATGCGCACTGCCATCTATCAGCACCGCATAGTTCTGGATTACCTCCTCGTGGAGGAGGGGTGTGTGTGTGGCAAATTAAATAATTCTAATTGCTGCCTCCACATCGATGATAACGGCCAGGTGGTAAAGCAAATTACCCAGAAGATCCAAAAGCTGGCACATGTGCCAGTTCAAAAATGGCAAGGATGGGATTTTGATCCTTTCTCTTGGTTACCTGGCGGACCCTGGGTTAAGCATGTGCTCTTTATGGCGCTTTGTGGTCTTATTGGTCTTGCTTGCCTCCCATGTTTTATTCCGTGTATTATCAAATTAATCACTCGGGTGGTTCACAGCATGCAGGTGGTAGCCGTTCCGAACGCTTCCACCCCCCATCGCATTTTACAGCTCCGTTTGATTACACCAGGAGACACCGCTCCACGCCCTGAACAAATTGTTCTTGCCTCAGCCCCGGACCCAGAAACCTGCCCCTGTCTTATCCAAGCCCCTCCCTAATATCAATAATTACTTGCTTTCTTTTTATAAGCAAATTGAGCCACCAGTTAGTTTTAACAAGTGTCTCAAAAGGGGGGAGTCTGTAAGCTGATTTATGGTACTAAACTCTATAAGCTAAAAGTTGACATATAGTGCCGAACCCTGTAAGCTGTAGACCAGACAGGCACTAACGAAACCCCCCTTACGTCCCTTTTTCTGTAGACTCCCATAACTTCCCCTCTCCCTAAAAAAAATCCATTACCTCCCCACTCCTCTTAATTTCTTTTAACCAATTATGTATCATTTCTTTGTCTGTAACCTTATATGGCTTATTACATATAACTGGATATAAAAGGCTAAACTCTTGCTGTAATCGGGGTCTCTCTGTCTTTATTCAGGGGACCCATTTGAAATCACAAATGCAATAAAGCAAATACCTTTTCACCCTTGGTGTGGTTATTGGCTCTGACGGCACCAAGACAATCCTGGTACCTGAATTCTGGTAACACATCTATCTGTCTGTGTTGTTGGTGCATGGTCACTGTGAATGGGGAACATCATATCTTGCTACAAGTTTTCATGGACAACAGGTCGCTGCTGATGTGAGTCACTCCTTCTGAGCCTCTGGCAGCCAGGGAAGCAAGAGATCAAGCATCAGGCCAAATGGGTCAGATTCACAACCTTGTTCCACTCATTTGCCTCTATTTAAGAGGTGCAAAGGGAATGTAAACGTTCCCTAAGTTCCCTGATATATGGGTATGGAGCCAACTCCTATGTCTCCCTGGCTGCAGCCCCTCCATGTAGATGCCGCACCCATATGGTGCATTTTATGTCAGATCCCAGGCTGTCTATGCTACACCTGTGACCAGGACCAGAACGAAGCAGCAAGTTTTAACCAGTTCCTTGAAAGCACTTTCCCTGCTGCACTCATTGGAAACTATGACAGAGACACTTTCCAGAAGTCCTTTGCTTGGCTACCAGTTTGGTAATTTACTCTTAGGCCACCAATCTGGGGACAGCCAGAACACCTACAAAACCTTGCACAGTTATAGACAAAGAGTGGAATTTTTGCCCTTAATTTGTAAGGCACTGAAGGTTTCTTCAGAACAAAATATGATGAATAAGCATATGTCAATATATAAACTGCCCTGGCCACTAGAATTGTATCTCAATGAGAAAGCAACAAAACCTGAACAAAGTGTGTATGCCTTTGCCATAAGCCTCTATCACATTCATTTGGATCTTGAAAGTCCTGAAAGATTTGGAAGAAAATCTATAAAGTAGCTAACTGTCCAAGTGGAGATCAGCAGAAGCAATCAGGGTAAAGCCCTCCCATTTTAAATGATAGAGAATTGCTAGTAACAGCTCATTGGATTTTTTCCATTGACATTTGGGGAAAGAGCAGATAGACTCCCCATCAATGTGCTACTTTAGCATTTGAGTACATTACAAACATCAGATGATTTATCTTTTTAATTTGTTTCCCCTCTGCTCTCCCTGATAAAGTAGATATTTTCCTCATGTTTTAGAAAGAAGGAATTGAGGCACAGAGAGGTGAAATGACTAGTCCAAGATCACCAAAGAGGTTCATGGCAGAGCTGGGAATAGAACTAAGTTCTTGTAAGTCCCAGGCCAATGCCTTAACCTCCAGTGATAGTCTTGGTGTTATCATTTTAGGGCATTTTATTTTTTTTGTCAAGTTCAGATGGGGTTATTATAGATGTTAAATGTAGGCTAATTAGTGGCCTATTGCTATTTTGATGCTTGGGTTTCTAGCTATTGTAAAGACTTCTATAACAATTTCTTTAGGTTCTTATTGGTAGGATGTGATAAAGCAAATTATATAAATATAACCATTCAAAAGCTGCACAAAAGCATGAGGACCTGCTGCAGAGTGAGAATAACCAAGTAAATTTTAGCATCATCTCTGAGCTTCTGTTCTGTCGTGTAACGCTGTCAGTGCTTGAATATGTGCCTGGGGCAGGCTAGCTGAACCCAGCGAGGGAGAAAGTTTAATAACTCTGCTCTAAATGTAAGAGTGTCTTGTCATTAGATTTCTACAGATTGGTTTGGATAAGCGTAAATGTCTGACTTCTAACATGCACTTTTCAAAAGGTATTTAGCAATCAGTAGCGTTCAGCACTATCAGTTCTGTTGAAGAGTTGAAGATGTAGGGGAGCTAATGCTGCACAAAAGGGTCCTTTTGCAAGAACTTTAAAAGCAAATTTGATTCCTTTCAGCCTAATGTTTATATACTGGCATTCTTTCCTTCACAGGGCTCCTGCTGCATGGAAGATTTATACAAGGTTTGCAGCAGTGGAAAGGCAGGTGTGGAGGTAGCTGATTGTGTCGAGGGAGAGTAGGAAGAGCAAGAGATAAAAGGCAATGGTAAGCAGGAGAGATTGTTGTGAGGCTCAGTGCATCTGTAAAAGCTCATGAAAAATAACCTGTATACCCTCTGATTACTCTTGGCTACACCAGGGCATCCGCTGATGGCTCGTAATGCTGGTTAGCCAATGCCCACTGAAGTCAGTAGAAATACACCCATTGTTCTCAAAATATTCAAGTAACTTGGAGTCATTAAATGATGTATCTTTTGGTGAGGGAGAGATAGGTCAGGGTTGGTGGAAGAATGGTATTTTCTTTAAACCATTTTTAACCACTGGACAAAAGGATGTGGGGGTGTGTGTATGTGGGTGTGCAGGGACTGAAAAAATGTATTTTGGTCAAGAAGATATTTTTATATATTAAAAATAGATGAAAAATGTACAGCCAGCTCGCAGTATCATTACCCTCATTTTACAGATTGGGGCCAGTGGGCCTTCCCCTAGCACCTGCAGAAAGTCAACAGCAGCTTTTCCATTGTCTCCAGTGAGTGATGGATTACACCCATAGTGTCCCCAAGGGGTTAAAGTAAGCCAGAACGCTGTTCCGGGGCCCACTATTTTTAGGCGCTTAGTGTTCCAGGGCCCCTAAAAATAGAAAATGGAGCCAGAACTCCGCATTCCAGGGCCCACCATTTAAAAATAGCAGGCCCCAGAATGCAGCATTCTGGTTTCACGTTCTATTTCTAGAACTGCTGGGCCCCTAAAAATAGCAGGCCTAGAGTGGTGTTCTGCCACGTAGCAGCAGGCAAGGGAGGGGGCAGGGGCGTTGCTGAGGGGGTTCAAGCTCCACCCCAAACCCCTCCCCTTCCAGGCCTCACCCCAACCTGGGGCCTGCTGCCTCCTCTGCAGCCGCTCCGATCCTGGGCCTACTGCACCCAGCCGCGCCACCACTGGTGAGTGCAGGGGCAGCCTGCTTTGTGCTGAGGGGGTATTGGGGGCAGGGGGTGGGGCGCTGGCATGGGGGGGCAGGAGCTGGGGTCCGGGGGGGCCCCCCCACTTGGGGGGATGCTCAGCACAGGAGGGGGCCCACCAGCACGGGAGCGGAGCCCACCGGTGCAGGAGCGTTCCAGGGCTGCCCAAATTATACTTTAACCGCTGGTGTCCCCCCAAGGTGAAATGCACCCTGTGCAACAGATCAGCATAAAAGTGTGTGTGCTGTCCAGATCCTTACAACAGGCCTTGTGTTAGGCCTCTGCACATGGGTAAATTTCACCTTCACATGATCGTTATAATTCCTTATCCATTCCTTCAACATGAAGGCTCCTAAAGTGCTTCATTAGCTACATGCATACAGGAATTACCTTGCCATCCATTGAAGTGCTATCTCTTCTGCATGGCAGCTGTTAACAGCTAGGGTGTCACTGGCCCCTGGCACACGGGACCTGGGCCCCGAATGCCGGCGCCAGTGCCCTGGACCCTGGCAGGGCCCTGCCTCTCCCGGTCTCCGGCTGGATTGGGCTGGAGATCTGGGGCCCAGGTGCCCGCGGCCACGGCTGCTGCTCCTGGCCCTGTCCCCGGCCAGGGATCTGGGGCCAGCCACCCACGGAAGCAGTGGTCACTTCCGGCCCCTTTAAAAGCCGGGTGACCCCACAGCTGCGGCTGCTGGTCCGCGCCCTGTCCCCAGTCAGGGGCATGGCCTGTGAGCAGCAGGCGGGGTCTGGGCCCCTGCCCCAGGTCTTTTCTCAGGGCAGCGATGCCCTTGGTTAACAGGGCATGGCAAGAGAAAAAAAATGTAGGACAGTAGAGCTACCCTTCTGTCTCTTTCTTTAAATGTAACATTATTTATTATTTGTATGGAGGTAGCTCTTAGGAGCTCCAGTTATAAATCAGGGTCTTTTGCACAAGAGGCTGCACAAACATGGAACAAAGTGACAGTCCCTTACCCCCGAGGAGCTTACAAGTTCCTCCCACAGATTCACCCTTCACATGTTGTTTCTCTTAAGACACACAGGCTGTGTTCACACGTAAACTATTATTTTGAAATAAGTTATTTCAAAATAAAATCCTTATTTTGAAATAACTCAAATCAAAATAAGAAAATGTTAATTTGAAATAAGGGAAGCCCTCAAAGCGAAATAGCATGGCCTGTGTGTGAACATGCTATTTCGCTTCAGGAGAGGGCCAGCATGGGAGGTGTGGCAACATGGCCTCCTCTCTGGGCCATGCCCCACCCAATATATGCAGAAAGGAAGGCACCCTGGGAAGGAAAAGGGCAAAAGTGTTATTTCGAAATAACATGTCTGAACGGCATTTCCAAACAACTGTTTTGAAACAATAGCTATTTCGATTGCATGCGAGGTTTTACTGTTTCGAAACGACAGAGTCCCATTGTTTCAAAACAACAAAATGTCGTTCGGACATGCCCGGCTTTATTTCGAAACAACGGCTGTTGTTTCTAAATAAAACCCTGAAGTGGACACAGCCATAGGGAGTGTTACACTCCCTTTTCCTGCTCCTTGTGTTTTTTAGATTGTAAGCTTTTCGGGGTAAGAACCATGTCCCCCAAATATGTCCATGTAGCACCTTGCAAGATGGAAGCCCCAACAAATATCAGGGACCTAAAGTGTTATTTTAATGCAAACATTTTAAATAATGTAATAGTTCATTATTAATAACTGTTAATTGATAATGAATCATTATTTACTATGAATTGCTAACCATTCATTATAAATCATCTTTGGCTAAGATACAAAGGTTAACGTCCTGACTATTGCAAAAGGAGTCACAGGATGTTTGATATGCACAAGTGGTCAGGACCTCAGTCTTACCTTCCCAAAATCTGATTACAGTACCAGCACAGTGATTAGGTGACAACTCAGAGTGGATTCCACATTCTCTTAACTGAAACCACACACCTTGTCCTTTACTTCTTCTCTTATGCTAGTCCTGCTCCTATAGGTCCACTGGCTTCTGTGGGAGCTTTGCATGTGCAAACACCTATTGCAGGCTTGTCCAACATGTGGCCTGGGGGCCAGAATCCAGCCTGCCAGGGGTTTTTATCCAGCCCACTGAGTGCTGCCACAAGAGCCTCAGAGCTGGGGCTCGCCAGGGCTATCTGGAATACACTGTGTTGCTACATCAAGTGTGCAGGCACATGCTGACAATTTGTGCAAGCAAAAGCAATGCCAAATATCACAGTAATCACTATTTTATTAAAGTTTGTTAATACAGACCAATTTGTATGTCTTATCTATCAAAAATTTTCTCACCGGCCCGCAGACTGAGAAAAGAATTGCAATGTAGTCCCTCACTCAGAAAGGTCGGACACCCCTGACCTATTGTATCCCCAACACAAGGGGATCAGTTATCACAGACTGGATACGGAATAAATTCTTTTGAGGTTTGTTTTATAGATGTTGGAAGTTTCCAGTAACATAACATGGATGTGGCAAGAAGCATTTATTGAATTAAGAATCATTTTGCAAGTACACAGTGGAATATTAGCAAATGGAAGTTTTCACACCTGAGGGTTGCACTCTTATCAGCAGGCATTCATCACCTCAGAGTAAGACCTGTACCTTTAATTCTGATTTCATTTCTGCAGATTGGGGATGCTAAGTGACCGGATGGATACTTCAATTATTTTCCCTCAGAATGCTTCTATGTACAACAAAAGAGAGAATTTAGTAAGAGACTAGAACTAGTTAAAATTTTTCTGTCAGAGTGTTTTTGGAGGGTTTTTTTTTTTTATGGCAGCATGAAAATGTTCCCAAAAAGGTTTTATTTTCACTGAATTCTTCTTTTCTGTTGGACAAGTGAAAATTTCAAAACCAAATTAACTTCTGGGCTTTTTTTTTTTTTTTTTGCAACAGCTCCTCCTTCACCTCAAACAAAATTTTCACAAAATATTTCAACTAAAAAACCGATTGATGATTGGTGGGGGGGATAATCAGTTCCTGATCTGTTCTCTTGGAGATGAAAATCCTTTGCTGATTTATTGGTCAAGTAGAGTATTGGTATTCACAATCTGAGCTTTCCCCAGAGTGGTCCTTACCAAGGTACCTTACTCTTATTATTTGTACTGTGGGCAGCATCCAGTCATGGGCCAGGACCCCATTATTCTAGGCCACATACAAACAAAGAGCAATCCCAAAAATGACTCCTGTCCCAATAAGTTTATGATATAAATACTCTTGATGCTGAGGAACACATCAAGAGATGAGTAAATTCTTTTTCCACATCCATTACATTTTGGGCTTCTCTGCCGAGACGTCAGAAAAAAAGGATACAGTTGGTGACAGCGGTTAAAGTGCTTTCAGTGACATAGGCATCTGTCTGTGTTTGAGCTGGATTTAGACCATTTAGCATAGGCTACCAAACAGCTCTCAGATGGGAATGATTTTGTTTAATATCCTTAACAGGTTGATAATCTCTACTGTTCTAAAAACTATAAGGGGAAGATGCTAGAGAAGAGCATCAATAGTTACCTGTACACACTGTAATGAACAACGCAGAGAACAGTGATCAGAAAGGGTGCAGGAAGGTGAATGTTTGGGGAAGAATACAATACAAGTGTTGAGAATGACTGTCTCATGTCAGAGCACGTAGTTTGGTTTGATTCAGATGTTCATACCTATCTACACAGGTGCTGATGTGGTGCTGCCATCACCAAAATACGTGAAACAAACAAGGAGTCTGGTGGTATTTTTAAAGACTAACTAATTTACTTATCACATGACTTTTATGGGAAAGAATCCCACTTCGTGTATCTTCAAGCATCTGATGAAGTGGAACTCTCTACTGTAAAAGCTCATATGATAAATAAATTTGTTAGTCTTTAATAGTGCCACCAGACTCCTTGTTTGTTTTGCTGGACTAGACTAACATGGCTACCCTTTTGAAACAAAAATATGTATTACTCTAAATATCCTCAAAACACCCTTGTCAGGAGGAGAGTATTATTCCCATTATTAATTAACAACTTTTATATTGTGGCAGCACCTAGAGGGTATCCTGTAGGGGGGGCTCAGTTGTGCTAACTGCTGTACAAACAGAGTTAATGATGGATGTGGAACTCAGGCAGAAGATTAAATGAATTGCCTAAAGTTACACTGGAAATGGTAAAAGTAGGAATTTATCAGGTGTTCTGAGTGTGAGTCCAGTGCCTTCATCACAAGACTGTTCTTCCCAACTCCTCTGCTTCAGCTCTTACACTAATAGTCTACCTTACTTGCTCTATTATTCATTTATTTCTTGGGGACAATGTAAGTTACATAAGCCCCCCACTATGTGATGTCCCTTCACATTTCATACATAATATATGCCATCAGCATCCTGGTCTGCTATTAAAGGAACCTAAAGGTCACTCTCTCCTCAGGATATGGTGCATTTGCTGCTCTGTTGATGATAAATGATAAAATTCCCTGACAGTCTTTTTCATACTGACAGTCTAAAGCATGGGGCTCTCACTTGAGACCCTGTGCAGTGAAACTGGTGGAAACAGGAAAACAAAGACCAATGTTTTCAATCATGAAAGGATTTGTGTGGGCATGTGTCCACTGATCCAAAGCACAAGTAGTGAGTAGGAGTATTTCCATTAATTCCAATGAACTCTGGATCAGGCTTGTAGTGCTGAGATATTCTATCCTGAAGAGAAAAGCATTCTCTCTTACTGATCAGATGCCATATAGGAAACAGCAGTGCAAGTTCCCCCACATCATACCTGACATGAAGGGAGCATTTTTAGGAATGAGAGAAACTGGCATCCTGGCATTCAGTCCTTAGTTTCTTTGATAAGACCACTGTCAAGGGAGACATTTAGTGTCCAATGTGGTGGTATTTTTTATGATGAGGACACCTCTGCACTTAAAAGGAAACTGAGATGAATCAAACTGGTTAGGTACATTACTGTTAACTATCAGACCATGCAGGATTTGAAAAAAGACACCTGAAGACAAAAAATGTTCATGGTATTCATAGATTTTAAGGCTAGAAAGGTTGTCATGGTTGTTTTGAATGCTAATCCTTTCCTCCAAAGCGCCTGCAACCCGTCACAGAATGGTGTCATCTGAAACTTTTATCAGCATACTCTCCACTCCATTTTTCAAGTCATTAATAAAAACATAACTAGCTCTGGACCCAAGACTGACAGCTGCATGATCTCACTAGATACATCCTCCCTGTTTGATAGTGAACCATTCATAACTACCCTTACTACATAACACAGCTCATAGAATTTCAGACAATACCTCCTGCGTCAAGCCATATTATACAGTTGAATTAAAGTTTCTTGTTTTAGAAAGATGTCCAATTTTAATTAAAAGTCTTCAAATTATGAAGAATCCACCATAACTTTACATAAGAAGTTGCAATAGTTAATTACCCTCACAGTTAAAAATCTGCATCTTATTTCTAGTCTGAGTTTATCTAACTTTGGCTCAGCCATTGGATTTTGCTATGTGTTTAGTCCTGTTAGGTTACGTCTTAGGGCTTGTCTACACTAAGGATGGGATTGTAATTCATTCGTAGGCTGTTGAATTACAGAAAGCGAAAGTGAGTGACCACAGCAAATTGGTTGCTGTGGGGGTCTTGCATGCCCATTGTCACATTACTTCCTGAAATGCTTTGCACTGTGGGTAGTAGGTGCAGGGAACTGTGGGTAGGCAGTCATTCTCACTTACTCTCCTGCCCTCATTGTCTAAAGGAAAAAAAAGCAGAAAGATTTTTCCTTGCTGTTTCTCTGCTGCAGACACATCAGAGAGGCACAGTGCTGCATGCAGAGAGAGGAATTAACTGAAAACTTTCTGGGACTGCAGGCAGGGGTGGAGCTATGTTTCTATGGTGCACAGCAGACAAGAAAAAAAAAACAGAAAAGCTGCTCTCTGACTACGTGAACCTAAATTTGAATGATAGATTTTGATCTCAGTTCTATACCACTTGTAGGAGTAGTATCCCCTACAAACATGTGAGGCAGCCAGAATGGCTTAGCAGAGAACTCTGCTCTGAGCTTAAACATAAAAAGGAAGCTTATAGGAAGTGGAAGCTTGGTCAGATGTCCAAAAAGGCATATAAAGATATTGCTAGGGACTGCAGAGATAAAATCAGAAAGGCCAAAGGACAAATGGAGTTGCGGCTAGCGAGGGATGTAAAAGATAACAAGAAGGGGTTCTACACGTATATTAGTAACAAAAAGAGGATCAGGGATGGTGTAGGTCCCTTGCTGAATAGGGCAGGCATCCTTGTGACAGAGGATGAGGAAAAAGCTGAAGTGCTCAATGCATTTTTTTCTTCAGTTTTCACAGGCAGGGTCAGCTCCCAGCCCACTACCATGGGTGTGGCAGACTGGAGAGAAGAAGACAGGCCCTTGGTGACGGAAGGTCAGGTTAGGGACTGCTTAAAGAAGCTGCAAGTGCACAAGTCCATGGGGCCGGACAAACTGCATCCAAGGGTGCTAAGGGAATTGGCTGACGAAATAGCCGCACCGCTGGCCATTATCTTTCAAAACTCATGGAGAATGGGGGAGGTGCCAGAGGATTGGAAAAAAGCAAATGTAGTGCCTATTTTCAAGAAAGGGAAAAAGGAGGATCCAGGGAATTACAGACCAGTCAGCCTCACCTCAATCCCTGGAAAAATTATGGAGCAGATTCTCAAAGAATCCATCCTCACACACTTAGAGGAAAATAAAGTGATCAGGAACAGTCAGCATGGATTTACCAAGGGTAAATCATGCCTGACCAATCTCATTTCCTTCTATGAGCAGATGACTGGTTTTCTGGATGCGGGAAGCACTGTTGATGTGCTATACCTTGATTTTAGCAAGGCTTTTGATACAGTTTCCCACAGCATTCTCATTGGCAAATTAAGGAATTATGGGTTGGATAGGTGGACTATAAGGTGGATAGAGAACTGGCTAGATCAACGGTTTCAGCGTGTAGGAATCAATGGTTCCATGTCTAGCTGGCAACCGGTCACGAGTGGTGTGCCCCAGGGGTCGGTCCTGGGGCCGGTTCTGTTCAACATTTTCATCAATGATCTGGATGATGGAATAGACTGCATTCTCAGTAAGTTTGCGGATGACACCAAGCTGGGAGGACCAGTAGACACGTTGGAGGGCAAGGACAGGATTCAGGGAGACCTAGATAAATTGGAACAGTGGGCCAATAGAAACCTTATGAGATTCTATAAGGATAAGTGTAAAATCCTGCATTTGGGACCAAAAAACCCTATGCACTGCTACAGGCTGGGAAACATTCAGCTAAGTAGCAGCAGTGTAGAAAAGGACCTGGGGGTCATGGTGGATGGGAAGCTGGATATGAGTCAGCAGTGTGCTCTTGCTGCCAAAAAGGCCAATGGCATACTGGGCTGCATCAAAAGAAGTATTACCAGCAGATCAAGGGATGTGATCCTTCCCCTCTATTCTGCACTGGTGAGGCCACATCTGGAATACTGTGTTCAGTTTTGGGCTCCCCACTACAAAAAGGACAGGGACATGCTAGAGAGAGTTCAGAGGAGGGCAACCAAAATGATTAAAGGGCTGGAGCACAAGCCCTATGAGGAAAGACTGGAAGCATTAGGCTTATTTAGTCTGCAGAAGAGAAGATTGAGGGGGGATTTGATAGCAACCTTCAGCTACTTGAAGGGATGCTCTAAGGAGGATGGAGCTCGACTGTTCTCAGTAGTAACGGAGGACAGAACGAGGAGCAATGGTCTCAAGTTGCCGTTAGGGAGGTCGAGGCTGGATATTAGGAAAAACTTTTTTACCAGGAGAGCTGCCGAGGGACGTGGTGGAGTCTCCATCTTTAGAGGTGTTTAAGGCCCGGCTGGACAAAACCCTGACTGGGATGGTTTAAGTGGGAGTGGTCCTGCCTCTGGCAGGGGGTTGGACTAGATGACCTATGAGGTCCCTTCCAACCCTATGATTCTATGATTCTATGATCAGCAAGTTGAATTACAGGTCCATTTTTTTCAGACTTACTGCTGTGAGTGTGGAGACAGGCTGCAGAAGGTGGAGGTAAGCAGCATTATATTGAACTTCAGTGTCAGTGTAGACCAGGGCTTAGTAAATTTCCTTGTGTTTAGAGTCATTTGGAGACCTCACTTTGGAGCAGTTACTGATGATGAAAAGGTGCTCCAATAAGAATAAAGCAAGACAGTGTTCTGCCTAAAAGTTCCAAACCACTGCACTACACAAGGGTGCCAGAATCCTTTGATTGGTTACTGTAATATTTATTTTTATGTGAGCAAGAAAGCAGGCATGATGGCTCAGCAGAAAAAACAAAAGGAGTAGCAATCAGAAAGGTCTGCTAACTTAAGGAATAATGGACATAACAAAACTTCAGATGAAGTGAAAATGAGCTCTCTCTCATCTCCAGAAAATTAGATCCCTGAAATGGTGTCCAGACAGTTCATAGGATCCCTAGCTATGGAGTCTGACTTTCCGGAAATCATGCTCTCTCTCTTGTGTCATGAGTAGTTACTCTTATAGCTCTCCCATGAACTCCTGTGCAAGGAGATGAAGAAAAGTAATTTGTGCTGAAGACAATCTTTTCTTCACTGGGCACCCAGTAGCACCTCCCCCCTCTAATCATATGATGTTAAAGAAAATTTTCTAGAATCTATGAGGAAACCTTCGCCATTTTATATATAAGGGATCAAACTGTCTTCCCGACTTTTACTGAGATTCAATTTGGCAAGATTCAGTGTTTTTATATAAAGCTGCCGTCAAGACATTCTTATCACTACAAATCGATACATTTTGGGTTTCTTTTTTAATAATAATTGTGTGCATCTCTCTCACTTAAAAAAATCTTCCATTACAAAAGCTAAATGAGATGAATAACCCCTGACAGAGCAAGGAGGCGATCACACTAAATTGAATCCAGTCAATTTTAACATTCACAGCGCTAGAGGCAATTTTAGACAGAGTGTAAACGTAATGGAAAAAACATATTCCTGAACCTGACTTACAGAACTCTGTATTTGGGGCCTTAATGATGATAAATCAATGAGCTAGAAAATACAATCCCTTTCCTATTAACCATATGGGTGTGCAAATTCTCTACAGACTCTGAAACCTAAGCACCAAAAGTTTTCAATTAGCATTTCACATCTGACTACATTACAATTATAAGTAATTAGATCAGAACATACTGCAGACAAACATTCACATTGTCTGTCTCTCTCTTTATATGTACATATAATATATTTTATATATACATATATAATACATATTATGTTTGTATATAAATAAATAATGTCTGTCTCCCAATTAATATAATCCTTTAACTCAGTTGAGAGATTCTTTGCTAACATCATAAGAGATGCACTGAGGCAGAACTCTGAAATTGAATTACTACCTTTGTATTGAGTTGAAGAGCATGGCGGTGATTACAAGGTCCTGCCTCAGCTACTTCTCCAGTCTGAGCTCATCTGCCCTAATGATGCCTGTTATCTCCTGTTCTGTCAGATACAGGTGCCTGGCTAATAGGCTGCCATCTATGCTCTGTCTTCATTTGCCATGACAATAAAAATTTCTGGCTGACCATGCTCAAGCAGGACTTTTTCTGGTGCCTGGCAGAGCAGATGAGGAAAAGGAAGAAAGCCCAGGAAGTGAAGTCTTGATGCTATTGAAGTCAATGGAAAAATTTCATTGACGTTAATGGGGCCAGAATATTACTCAAGATCCAGCAAAATGCCATGGAGCCTGTCTTTTGATAGAATTGCAAGGGGCATGACATGGCAGGGATGCAGCAGAGTGCAGGGCTCTCATTCTCACTTGGGAAAGGACCTTGTTACTTCCATATCTCCAAAGAAGCTGGTGGCTTCATGTCAGTCTAACATTACTGAACTAGAATCATTCCTAAGCTGCTTATATGACCTTATGTTAGTGGATTTAAGTGTAACTGAGCAAGGGTTATGTGCCTTAGATATTAACCCTTAGAATGCTGACTTTTTCCAGACAGAGGCAGTTGGAGAAAAGATCTTCCCCAACCATAATCCCACAGAAATATGTAAGATAGTTGAGGTTCTCCTTATATTTATGATGGAAAACACTTGTGTGGTAGATGTTGGCCAATGCTGTATATAAATGTACTATAAAGATACATGGATCCAGTTGCTCAGCTGGTGTAAATTGCCATAGTTTCATGGACTTCAGTAGATTTAGGCCAAGGATTCGGCCAATTTTATTTTAATGATGCTGAATTTGTTAGGGAACAGCATATAAAGGGATGAATGTGCATAAGTGTTGCCTCTCTTGGCCAAGCTCATTTAGCAGGCACAAAACGTGTGCCCACGTTTTGCACCCACAGTTGAATTGTAGGAACAGTGAGAGTACTTGAAATTTTATGTTAGGATTTTCAGAGGAACCTGATGGGGTGAGGTGCTTGCTGCCAGGGAAAATATACCCCTGCTGCCCTTTTTAGTCTTGGAAAATTAAGGTATTCTCCATGACCTAGGAATGAATATTTTATATATGGCTCTGATTCTTATTTATACCAACACCTTGTTACATTACTGTGGCAGAGCATGATGCCAAAATTGTGTAATGGAGCCTTGCTATAACTGCTAATCAGGCCCAGAGTTTTTATTTTCATCTTGACACTCTGCTACATGTGCGATAACTGTGTGATGCTACAACCAAGCATTAAACCCAAATCTAGATGTTTTCACCAATTGTATTGGCTCATGAATGCCTAATATGCACTGGAAAGCATGGAGTCATTTACTAAATAGAGATAACAGACAAACACAAATCACTCTCTATGAGAGCCTGAAATGTTTGTAAACAGCAGCTGTTCTGAATAATGTCCTTCATGCTGGTTAACCTAAGGTGCAGTGGTTACTCCATCACTATTTCAACAGTGTTGTGTCTGGTGCAACTCTCTGGGATATTTGTCTTTGGAAAATGTCAGTGTGGAGAAATCTCTTTTCAGTGGTAACCATTTAGAATAGTCAGGTTGTTGTCAAACACCCTCCCACCCACATCTTCACAAATTCAAGGTTTAGCAAACTAAAAGTGTCAATAACCTGTTTTAATTTTAAAGGGGTTCTGTCAGGATGAAACCCATATATTAGAGCTGGTCAGAAATATTCAAAATCTTTTAAAAAAAGAGGAACAATTTTCTCAGAAACTGTTCCTATTTTTCAACACTCAATCATATATTTCAAAAATTCTTCACCTGTGTTACTAGCAAAACTATGTAGATTGTTAAAACTGAAAGAGGTTTAAAAATCAACCACCACTCTTTATTACATAGTGACTATTTACAGTATAGTTATCTTGCAGTTAGAATGTAATTATACTCTAGTTTTGTTTTTCAGTATGTAATTAATGCTAGTTCACATGACCAGAAAGTTAGCTTCATGATTACAAAGTTACCTTTGAAGTTACTCTTAATAGAAACACTATTAGAGAATCCAGGCATTTAAACTGCATTGTACTTATTTTGTAATTATTCTCAGACTTCTTGTAACTTTCTGGTTATATAAATTACTGGCAGTTTCCCATAGATTACAGCAAAAACATGGTCCAATTATGTTATAGTGGATAGTTAACCACAGTGTAATTACAATCATTTTATTATAAAAGGTGTAATTTACTTTTCACATGCTTTCTGGCTAGTTTTGCATTTTCCTATGTATTTAGGGCTCTTCAATGGCCATTACTGTAACAGGATGAGAGTGACTCACACTTAAAAAATGAACTCTTCATGCTATTATCCTCATCGTACAGATATAGGATTGAGACACAGAGATTAAGTGACTTGCCCAAAGTGACACCACTTGTCTGTAGCAGAGCAAAGCTCTCATATCCTAATCCCAGCCTAGCACCCTAACTAATGGACAATCCTTCCTCTTAGCTGCTAGCATGGACATTGAAACTAGCATGGTTACCCTTACTGCCTGGGTCTAAGTCTCTTCTCACTCAGTGATGCCAACAGAATTTCGAGAGCCTCAACAGGGATTGAGAGAGCTGGAACAGACTTAACAAGTGGAGCAAATAGAAAAATTTCCATCAGACTTTCGATAGCAAACAAGAATTACATAAAACAAAAATTCACAGAAAGCATGTTTTCCTTGATCCCCCCCCCCCCCAATTTTCCATTGGAAAACAAAACATTTCATCTGTACAAGGAATGCTGTCAAAAATATTAATTTTCCAGGTTTTTGATAAAAAGTTGAAGTTTTCGACCCAGCTCTATTGAGAAATCCATTTTGCTGATAATTTGGGGCATTTAAATACACCCATTCCCATATTTAGATGGTACACGCATACACAGAGAGAGAGGCTATGTTTACATTTACACAGTTAAATTGATTTAACTTATATCAATTTAATAAAATCAATATAAAATCATTAAATAGATTTAAGTTAAATCGATTTAACGGATCCCCACTAGAAACTCAAATCAAAATAGCATGTCTATAGACAGGACTTGCTATTTCAATTTAGGAAAGAAGCACCATGGGAGGTGTGGCAACATGGCCCCCTAGAAGGGTCACACCCCCACCCAATATGTAGAAAAAGGAAAGCACCTGGGAAGAAGGGCAAAAAGCGTTAAATTGATTTAACAGTTGAATCAAAATAACATGTCCACACTGTGTTATTTTGAAATAAGTTTCAATTTAACCATCATATCGATATAATACTAGGTTTTATTATATCAGTACAATTTTCCTTATATCGAAATGAGGAAGCTCCTCATTTCGAAACAAGGGAATGTCATTTGGATCTACCAGTTTTTAAATTGAAATGAACAGCGTTATTTTGATTTAAACTGTGTGTGGACATAGAGAGAGTGATAGCGAAAAAGAGAGAGAGAATGGAAAATGTCTCACATAATATTTTCTTAAGCCTCTTGGAAAATTGCCATTTTTTACTGTCCTCTGAAAGCTTAGCACATTGGATCACTTTCTTTTTTCTGCTAAGATCCATTTGGCAGATGATAAGGAGAGTTTTATTCTTAAGCTGCAACAGCTCTGGTACCAATTTAAATTAGTAGAGCCTAAGGGCAGCTCTAACTTACAGAAGCTGTCTATAGTTCTATAGTGCTAGGGTATGTCTTTGCAGTTCATGGAAGCAAGCCTCCCAGATCAGGTCGAGAGGCTTGTGTTAGAAAGAGCTCTTACTAGCGCTATGAAAGTAGCTGTGTAGACATTGCTTTGAAGTTGTGGGTTGGGCTGGTGCTCAGGCTCTGAAGCCCACCTCCACTCCAAGGCTTGATAGATTAAATTCCAGCCTGAGTCTGTCAACCTGGACTGTGGGGCTTGCTTCTGCAGGCTGTGTAGATATATCCTAATATGTCATGTGCCCACCTCCTCCTCTGCCCTCCACACTGCGGTCGTATTACCTATGTTGGGATAGATTGGCTGGCATAGGAACTAGCTCTGCCAATTGTATACCAGCCGATAGTTCTTCCTCACGGAGGGAATTATGTGGACAACTGTAGTCAGATTCTGGTTTCTTTTTACTGCTCAGGCACAGTAAATTTGATCCACAAAGCTCAGCCTTCCCCCAGACAAGGTTGCCTGATCTCATGCTCCTCACTGCCCCATTTTCTATGATTAAGTTTTCCAGACCCTCAGATCAGTGTCTTGCTTTCTTGATATCAAACCCATGTGGGAAGGAACAGTTTGGTGACAGGAGACTGCAGGATTGATCAATCCATTCTTGCTCCCCGGCCCACTGCAACAAGCACAGCAAAGATATTTTCAAGCCATGGGAAGCCTCATTAATTATTCATCCATTCTCAAGTCAGTAGGTAACAGTAAATGAACCTGTCATGCAGTTTTGATTGCTAAACTCCTCCATCTTCTCAGGGAGAAAAATGTGAAGGCAGAGTCTATTACCTGGGTTTTCAGGTACCTAGACTCATAATGGCCTGTTACTATGGTTACCGTGTAATCTAATGGCTGCTGCTAAGTGTCATTCACTCTTTACATCCTTGTTTTTGTTCATATGGCACCACTGATCATTGTTCTATTTTGAAAAAGAAAGGTCTAACTCCTGACGTCCTTATTCTGACAAAATTCCCATTGACTTCAGTAAGAATGCTGCCTGAGCATGGACAATAACTCGGGTAACAATAATTAACAAATAGGAATAGATGCTTAGTGACAGTGATTCTTGCTCAGGTATTTATTGTTAAATTGATCAGTGGGCTCGGGTCAGGAAGCAATTTCCTCCCAGCACATGTTGGCAGGGACTAGGGCTTATACCTTTGGGAAAGATTTTTGCTTTCCTTAAGAACACTGGACAAAGATTCTCTCTTCAGGCCAGCTCAGATGTGCTTTAGCATACTACATCTTGAAAATGTTGTATAAAATTATTCAGGTATGTGACCAATTTCCTGGGATGCAGTCTGACTGGAGTCTGACATCTGACTGGAACCCTTATGAAATTGTCCTCCTGCATCCTTGCCAGACTCTGTTTCTTTTCAGCAGCTGGCATATTCTATTATGTTAGGGATCGTGCCATTGCACATTGCAATGAAGGAAAAAAATCCAAAACCAACACCAAAGCTGCGTGTAACCAGACACCTAAGCATGGAACCAAATCAAACTGGTTAGTGGTTCTGTTAACACTGTGAATGATTTCACCATTAAAGAAGTCTATTTGTTTGATCTAAGTGCACTAGGTCCATATTCAGATGTACATACTCACATATTCATGGCCATTTCTTCAGGGGTGTATAGACACATGCACACGCCTGTGTATCTTCATCATCATTTCTGTTATTAGAATATTTTGGATATGTCTACATTGCAGTTAAACAACCATGGCTGACATTTGTCCTATGACTGGCTCATATGGCTCTCACACAGCTCAGGCTGCTAGACATTTGGGATTAGACTGGAACCTGGGCTCTGGGACTCTCCCCACTACTGGTGTCTAAGAGCTTAGATTCCAGCCCAAACTTGAACATCTACAGAATAATCAAACAGTTTTGCAGTCTTAGGCCTGTGAGCTCAAGTCAGCTGACACTGTCATGTAACTGAAGTATAGACATATCCTATAGTCTCCAAATGAGATTAGGGTCCCCTTGCACCAGGCACTTGTACAAACACAAGTAAGAGGCTGGCTGCCCTTGCCCTGAAGACCTTATCATCTAAACAAACTAACTGTGGAAGAAGGGAAATATCATTAATCTCATTTTATAGATGGGGAGCTGAAACACAGAGGGATTAGAGCGCATCCTCAAATGTTTCTAGGCACCTGACTGCCATTTATTTAGATAGGACTTATACTTCTGAGGTTCTGGACCTACATGACTTGCCCAAGATCACACTCGGAGTCTGTGGCAAATGCAGAAGTTAAGCCCAAGATCTCCTACGTCCCAACCCATTGCCTTAACCACAAACTCATCATTCTTTGCACGGATTCATTCATAGCTTCCACACTCACAAAGCTACTTTCTTAAAACAAACAACCTATGTGAACTACTGTTCTGAGTGCTAAGGAGGAGAGACTGAATGGTCACAGTAGCTCAGGGAGCAAGCAGTGCTGCCAGCTCTGTGGAACCACTAGTCTGCTGTGAATGATGAAATACCAAATGAAAAGAGAAAGTGCCTGCCAAGTGCAGAGAGGAGGAGGAGGAGGAGAGAACCCACAAGGAGTGATGATGTGGTCTCTGTCAAGCCAGCAGCTGTAAAATTCGATGAAGGTGCAATCAAAAAAAAAAACTTGTAAGTAACAGCTGTGCTGCAAAAATATACCTACAGCATGTGTATATGTGATTTAGTAATTTCAGACAAGGTTTGATTTAATTTAATTTAATTTAATTTAATCATAATTACCCCCTGCTCCCCCAAAAGCCAATGAAAGAGCTGGAGTACCTGGCAGTTACAGCTTACATAATCATGATCGTGCAGTAGACCCATAGATGAATGCACACACAAACACTTGCATGCATGCTAGTCCCATGTGCTTTCCAACCTAACACACAAATAACATAGGTGTGCAAGCTTGCACACTAAGATACACACATCACACATTTTTCTGGTACAGTTTTTCACTTACTGCTGCAGATAACATTATTTTCATGGTACCTAGTGTGCTGAAATCTAGGCATCAAGGCTCAGTTGACACGTTACAGAGACAACAAGCTCAAGACAAAAACTAAATGCACCCAGGTCCTTTCTGGATGGGTGGTCTGAACTTCACACCTGCAGTACAACAGTCACTGAGAAACCAAGAACCTACTTGGCTATGTCTACATCTAAAGGCTTAGTTCTTCAAGCGCTGCCTGGCTATATTCAGTAAGAGGTGTCTACGTACCGCAGCACACGATTGGTCAGAAATTCTTTTGCCCTAGCCTGTCAGGAAGGGGCAAGTGGCTACTGCCCCCCTTGCCACCCTGTGGCTATATATGTGGCCACGGCCCAGCCCCTCCTCAGTTCCATTTTTCCACCCTCAGCGACGGTTCTCAGAATGGCCCTCTCCTTGCAATCTCACAAGCAGCCTCTCTCTCTCTCTCTCTCTCTCTCTCTCTCTTTTTAATGAGCCTGAAGCTCAATTGGGAACACCTTTTCATGGATGTTGTTCCACAGAAGAGCATTCCTCCTAACGAGCGTCCAGCCTTGGAGCAACAACATGGTTCCTCCTTACCACCTGCCATGCTGGGGTTTAAACCTTGTGTGGTCTGCAGCAAGGCCTTCCCGCAGGACGACCCCCCCCCCCCCCATGAGAAGTGCCTCCGGTGCCTGGGCGAAGCCCATTTAGTCACCAAATGCTCCCTCTGTCAGTCCCTTAAGCCTAGGATGATCAAAGACAGGGAGCAAAGGCACCATGCACTGGCCTCCAGGCAAGTGCAACAGCTTACCCCTGAGGCTTCAGGGCACCCCTCAGTACCGCGTGCAAGTTTGGCACTGCTGCCCTCCCAGTGCCGCTCCTCAAAGCAGCGCAAAAAGACCAGCTCAGTACCGCTATTGGTACCGAAGCGTCAGTGCCGATTGCACTCCCCCTCATGGGAGTCACTGCGGAAACGGCAGGAGTTGGTGCTGATTCCTGCCACCCCAGAGGCCTTCGAGGCAGTGAGGTCCCTCCTCCTCCTGCCAATGCCTCCCACCCTGGTACCACCCAAGAAGAGAGGTAAACCGGCTCTTGCTTCGGGAGCATGGCTGTCCCAGAAATGGCACCAAACACCACCCCCAATCTCGGTACTGAGCTCCCTGGCTCAGGAACCAGCTGCCACATACGAAGGACCCAATACCACTGAGTCGTCTCCCTGCATTCTGCCTTCACTGGCACAGTCCTTGTGGTCCCAAGTGCCTTCTCGGTGTCTGAGTCTGGAGAAGG
This sequence comes from Podocnemis expansa, assembly GCA_007922195.1. Lineage (NCBI taxonomy): Eukaryota > Metazoa > Chordata > Testudines > Podocnemididae > Podocnemis > Podocnemis expansa. Next base: position 18,711,053 of record ML682025.1, read on the forward strand.
GTGTTTTGAGGAGGAATAAATGGCCCCATCCTCGGCCTTTGGTGCCATCCCCATTTAGATACCGGTTTCATGAGGGATCCTCCAAAGAGACCACGATGGAGTCACATGGTACTGTTTCGTCCAGTTTGGCACTGGTTCTTTAGCACTAGGAAGAGCCTTAAACCCCATTCCAGGTTCTCACAGCGCACTTTGACCTCCTTCACCATGTTTCTTCGCATGTGGGGTTGGAGGTTCAGTCCCCTACGGGGCCTAGTGACCTTCTATTTGGGCCTGTCTTCACCTTTGCTGACCTTATTGCAGTACCCCTTCACCCTAGCATATGGGACCTCATCATGTCATGCTGGCAAAGCCCCGGCTCCATTGCTCCAGTCTCTGACACGGCAGGCTTAAAATACCAAATCTCAGGGATAGAGTTCCGCTCTCTCATGCATCACCCGACCCAGTACCATCTCAAGGGGTGATGGAAGCCACGCTCGGCCCAGGTCAGGCCTTCCGTGACCCCATCCTGGTGTCAAGGGAGGTGAGAGAGTTAGACCTCCTCGGGAGGAAAGTTTATTCTTCCTCTGTTTTCCAACTATGGGTAGCCAACAACAAGTCCCTGGTCAGTAGATAAATGTTGGATGTGTGAGGGTCTATGAAGAAATTTAGACACCTCTTCCCACAGGAGAACAGGGAAGATTTCAATGCCCTCCTTGAGGAGGGCAAAATAGCATCCCATGACTTTCTTTTATCAGCTTGGGATGAAGTGGACACGGCCTCTAGCACCATGGCCTCGGCTGTGAACCTTCAGCACGTGGCCTGGCTCACAGAAGCAAGGGTGCACCTCATCGTTCAGCAGGCTGTACTCGACCTGCCTTTTGGGGGACAGTCTCTCTTCGCAGCTGAGACAGATGCCGTGTTCCATGGTGCCCAGGACCCCGGGGGGGGGGTAAAGTTCTTGGGCCTTATACCTTCAGGGTCCCCTGTGCGTTCCCCAAACAAGTGAAGACTGCCCAATGCCCTTCCTTATGTTTTAAAAAGTTGTGCCACCAGGTGTATTAGCTTCAAGTTTGCTACCCCTTTTTTCACCTACCGAGGGTTGTCAACTTCCTCCTGTTTTTTGAGGCAGCATTAGCTATCCCATTGACAGCATTAAAGGGAAAACGTCGCCCCATGAGGGGCATGACCCAGACTTACGATCTTGCGGGGTACTACCCTTTCTTCCTCTAGTCTCATCTGGTAGTTCCACTGGGTCTGTAAGGATCCTTATCGGCAGGGGACGCCCCCCCCCAGCTTCGCCAGTTAGGCCCTCTGGAGTTATTATTGGAGCATCCACTCCCTGCCCTACTCCATAAGAGAATGTAGGGTAAGGTCACATCCATAAGGGCTATAAATCAGGATTTTCTGCACCCCACACGCCCAAATGACCAGACGGGAACTGTTCCCCAATGGTTTCTGAATTTCCCTCCCCCTTTATCTGGGAAGGTGCTTTCCTTTTAATGGCTACATGGAGCTCTCTCTCAGGGTGGTTCTCTTCATGCTGCCCTTTGAAAGTGGCTTTTACCCCAGTCTGGAGATGCTTCCCCCATGGGGTTTTGTTTCCTAGTCACCCGGCACTCATTGTGCTCTCACCTTAGTGGATCACTAAGCCAGCTTATGTTCGTTGGAGGGTAATTCCCCACCTGCACAGACCTCTCACCCTTTGGTTAGAGGCCTCATGTGTTGCCACCCTCTGCACAGTCATACCTCTTCCCCGTTTCTGTTAGACTATCCCAACCCTGGGGCTAGCACATTTGAGGACTCCCCTCCGCTGTAAGATTTGCTTCCTGGATTTTTCCTCCTCCCCTTTTCCTCTCTACTTGGAAGAGAAAGTCTAATTGATTCATGGGAATGAAGTCTCTTTGCTTTGCCAGTTACACAGACCCATGCCACAGAGTGGGACACACGTTACGTATTGCCAGAACGGATTGGGATAACTAAGAGCTATCATAGCCACTAATCTCCTTTTCCTAGTTCCCAAGAGGACAGTTGGGGATTGGAGGAAGTCACTAAAAGGCCTCTAAAGGGCTTTCCCTTAGGTGAGGGAATGCTCCTTCAAGCTAGCCCTGTCGCATCCAGTGCCAGAGTAGATCTAGCGACCCCAGAATGCTATTAGATTCTTCATAAATGGGAAAGGGTACTCCTTTAAGTGACCTTTGTTCCTAACATGGGATGGGTCCCCGTCTAATTCCAGGTCCCCTTGTCTAACACTGGCCCAACCTGCCATTCTTTGTTCTACAGAAATTTTGTAGACTCTTGTGAGGTATTGATCTCAATTTGGGGTAAGTGATGCCTCTCACCCTTTTCAGGGGTTGCTCGCCCTTCATGTCGTTTCATGCTCCCATCATGCTCAAGGCGTCCTGAAGTAATGCCTCACCCCTTGGTTCCAATATCATATGATAGATCGGACTGGGCTTGTTTTGAAACCTCTTTGTTATGGAAGTAGCTGTTCACAGCTACATGAGGTTTAAGAGTCGAAGTCACAGAGAGAGGCAACCTCTCTCTCTGATCTGAAATCATTAGAGTGAGGACATCTCTCTCTCTTTCTCTGAGCTAAAACAACTGAAGAGGAGCTCCAGATGGGGTGACCAGCTATGCTTTCCTACTCCTGTCTCCCCCTTTTTGGGCACCTAATGGAAGGGGTAACAGGTATTTCCCTGTACTCTATCACCTTTCAATACTTTCCAGGGCTGGAGATTCACTACCTTGACCAGCCGCCTCCTAGTCGCTTCTCTTGTTGGTTCACATACGTTGTCTGTATCAAGGGGTCATGACCTTTGTTAATGGTCACCTTTCCTACTCCCTTCTCTTGTGGCTGTGCTGAAAAAAAAGAAAAAAAGAAAAAGAAAAACAACAGGAGAAAGAGGGGAAGAGGGTGCGGAGACGAGGTTTCATCCTCCCACGGTGCATACCCTCATGCCATAGAATCATAGGGTTGGAAGGGACCTCACAGGTCATCTAGTCTAACCCCCTGCCAGAGGCAGGACCACTCCCACTAAACCATCCCAATCATGGTTTTGTCCAGCTGGGCCTTAAACACCTCCAAAAATGGAGACTCCACCACCTCCCTAGGCAGCTCTTTCCAATGCTTCACCACTCATCTAGTAAAAAAGTTTTTTCTAATATCCAGCCTCGACCTCCCTAACTGTAACTTGAGACCATTGCTCCTTGTTCTGTCCTCCGTTACTACTGAGAATAGTCAAGCTCCGTATTCCTTGGAGCATCCCTTCAAGTAGTTGAAGGTTGCTATCAAATTCCCCCTCAATCTTCTCTTCTGCAGACTAAATAAGCCTAATGCTTTCAGTCTTTCCTCATAGGGCTTGTGCTCCAGCCCTTTAATCATTTTGGTTGCCCTCCTCTGAACTCTCTCTAGCATGTCCCTGTCCTTTTTGTAGTGGGGAGCCCAAAACTGAACACAGTATTTTAGATGTGGCCTCACCAGTGCAGAATAGAGGGGAATGATTACATCCCTTGATCTGTTGGTAAGACTTCTTTTGATGCAGCCCAGTATGCCATTGGCCTTTTTGGCAGCAAGAGCACACTGCTGACTCATATCCAGCTTCTCATCCACCACGACCCCCAGGTCCTTTTCTATAGTGCTGCTACTTAGCTGAATGTTCCCCAGCCTGTAGCAGTGCATGGGGTTTTTCCGTCCCAAGTGCAGGATTTTACACTTGTCCTTATTGAACCTCGTAAGATTTCTATTGGCCCACTGTTCCAATTTATCTAGGTCTCCCTGAATCCTGTCCTTGCCGTCCAAAGTGTCTACTGTTCCCCCCAGCTTGGTGTCATCCGCAAACTTACTGAGAGTGCAGTCTATTCCATCATCCAGATCATTGATGAAAATGTTGAACAGAACCGGCCCCAGGACCGACCCCTGGGGCACACCATCTTCTACTACCAGGGCTAACTTCCCTTCTGTCCCATGTACCTAGACCCTTAAGACCTTCTTTTTTCTCCCTCACTGGTGGAGACTCAGTCTCTTACCAGTGTTTGCAGACTCAGCCCACGACGAAGGCTGATCCCTTGACCTGGGGACTGCACCACTGAACCTGTTGCATACCATGGTATTGCAGATACCAATAATGATCACTTCTTCACAAACCAAAGGAAATAGTTTAGGGGCCACACGAGGCCACAGGCCCCATGCTACAGACCCTGTCATGCTGCGATGCTCTAATTTTGAGGTCCCAAGTTCCTTGCCCAGCACGTGTGGCGAACTTTACCTAGAAGTGGGCCACTGAAAGGTATCCTCGTTTTTTGTTTGCTGATCCATGTCAGCTATCGAGGAGTTGCACCTTAGTGGGTGCTCTCCCAGTTTCGGGTATTTACCACCAGTAGGCTGAGTTCTCTAGCGTCATTAATTTCCCATCACCTCCTAATGATCTCATGATAGCCATAAGGTCAGAGAATATCTCAGGCTCATTTGCCTTGGCAAATGCATGCGGCCAACTGCTCAAGGTTCCGTTTGTGAACTTCTACCTGTTCACTGCTCAGGGTTTGCGTTTTGCTGATGTCTGATAATAAGGTGACATTAGACCATCACTGCTCCTCTCATCTGCAAGTCAGGGAGCTCTTGAGTGATGTAGGCCTCACCATGCTCCTCGCGTTGGCAGGTCAGGGACCTTTGAGTGATGAAAGCCTCTCATCCTTTCCTTTATCTCATGGGTTTCCGTATCTGGGTTGTGGTCTTTATACTGCTTATGCCCACGCTTAAGGACGTCTCACTGACTATGATTTGGTAACTGCATTTTTGTGTTCACTTTTCTATGACAAGGTGACTTAGGACATCATTGCCCCTGACACTTGCAGGCCAAGGAGCACTTGAACTATGCTGGCCTTTATTCCTCCCTCTTGGTCAGACCCAGGGGCGTCGCTGGCACTGGGCACACGGGGCATGTGCTCCGAATCCTGGCGCCAGTGCCCCGGGTCTGGCAGGGCCCGCCTCTTCCAGTCTCCGGCCCAATCGGGCCCCATCCTGGGCCATGGTCCTTACGACAATACCTTGGGTACTTCCTTTGGACCTTTTTTGCCTAGGTCTCTGACCCTTAGAGTCACTGTGCTGCAGGCGGGAAAGATCTAACTCCGCCCAGCATCCATCAGCATGGCTAGCAGTCACCTATTACTGAATGTATCCAAGCAGCGCTCAAAGAACAATGGGTTACTTACCAGTAACTGTCTTTCTTCGAGATGGGCCGCTTGGAATCATTCACAACCCTCCCACCGTCCCCGCTACTTGGAGTTGGCGACTTTTAGGGACAGAGGAGGGACTAGGTGGTGGCCATATATATATAGCCATGGGGGGCGGGCGGTGGCTGCCTGCCCCTCCCTGATAGGCCAGGCTGTATTTTTTTAGTTTGAGCTAACTTTTTAGTTTGAACTAGCCACACTTTTTTTAGTTTGAACTAAAAAAGAGCAGCTAGTTCAAACTAAAAGTTAATTCAAACTAAAGAAAATGGTTAGTTTGAGCTTATTTAGTTCGAACTAGCATGACTACATTGTGCTAGTTCAAACTAAATTTCACAATAAGTTCGAACTAAGCAGTTAGTTCGGACTAACCAGCTGAACTAACTAGTTTGGACCAAGCTTTGACTAGTTCGAACTAAAAAAATTTTTAGTTCAAAGTAGCCAAAGGGTAGTTTAGACAAGGAGCAAATTTGTTCAGATTAAGGCTCCTTGGGTATGTCTACCCTGTAGGCTTAAGTCGACTTAAGCAAAGCCCTGGCTACATTTAGAAATTCTTAAGTTGATTTAAGGGCTTCCTTAAGTCAACTTAAGAGCTTTCCCTCTTTAAGTCAACTTAGGCATTAAGTCAACTTTATCAAGTCAATTTAATGCAATGTGGCTGTCTAAGTTAACTTAAGGAGCTCTATATAACAACATGTGCCTGCTTAAGTTGACGTAAGCAAACACATTTTTTATAAAGATGCTTTAAGTCACTTTAACCAACTTTGTTAAGTCACCTTAACAGACATGTGGACTCACTAAGTCGACTTAATAAAGTCAACGTTAAGTAGACATGATTAAGTCAGCTTAACAAAGCTCTGTAGTATAGATATAGCCCTTAAATCATACTAATTTGCTAGTGTAGACATGTCCCTTGAGTCCCAAGTCCTGCAGCACCTAAATATTTCTGTTCTGATTCCAGCTATCTTTTGGAAAGCCACAACAATATCTTGTCATGAAAAGGAAGGGTCATAAGATTAATGACCTTGTAGGCAGTAAAACTGCATCTTCAGATAAGTGATCTTGATTCCTTGTCAAGGAAAGTTATTCAGGTTTTATTCCACTTTGCTCCTGGATCCTTGGTCTGGTGGAGAGAAGGCAGAATCTTCCACAGTAGTTTCAATAACGGACGGGGTGGCCAAACTTAGGGAACTCAAAAGCTGCACAAGTTGATTAAACCTTCGTGAGCCGCACTGAGGCATATAGTCATATACTTTTATCTACTCCCAAATCACTAAGTTTAAAATTCATTGCACACTTTAATTTTATCATAAAAAGAGGGCAAATATTGATTCTACTAATGTCAGATTTTGATAATTACTTAAGGTTACCATGAAAACTGGACCTACAGTAAAAATGCTGCTGCTTCCCTGCCATCCCTTACCATGCCGTGCTTCTCCCCACCGTGCTCTTCTGCGAGCCACACTTTTTCTTTCAAGAGCTGCACGTGGCTTGCGAGCCACAGTTTGGCCACGCCTGGGCAAGAATATTACCATTTAATTTGCAGTTCTAAACCTGCCTTGCTAGGCAATTGGAGAAGTTTTACACGATAAACTTCCAATTATGTGAAATGGAATTTTTCTTCTCACCCATTTGGTTTAATGATTAGAGCAGGGAATGGAAGGGCAGGACTCCTGGCTTTCATTTTTAACCCTACTACTTGCTGTGATTGTGTGTAATGCAATTGTTCTAGCTTAGTGATTCAGCTTGTCCATTTGTTAACCTGCAACAGTAATTCCTATTTCTGTGACAGACTGAAAAATGGTGGTGTTTTCAAAAGAAAGATTTTGAAATATTTCTGTGAAAAATAGTTTAAAGATCATTTAAAAATCCATCTATCCCTAACTGCTTATTATTTACATGGCTATTGGGTGTGAATGTGCTATGTGCCGTATAAACTCATCATTCAAATATATGGGAGGCCATAGTGTCTCCAAGAGTTGACAATCTAAGTCCCTGATCCTACAAACATTTAGGCTGTGCTATGTACCTCAAAGTTAAGCATGTATGTACGGGTATGTCCACACTGATGGTGGTGAATGTGCCGTTGTTAGACAGATTTTTCTGGATCAACTGAGCAGTCAGTAAAGATATGCTAAGTGGATCTGGAAGTTGATCTAATAAAACCATTCACTCAAAGGTGTATTGCTGTGTTGATGAGAACATAATTTCCTGTCAGCACAGCACAGTGAAGACTATGCTAAAGGAAACTTACAAAGTCAGCAGGGGTTATGCAGTAACTCCTGTTGACTGCTGTCGAATTTTTCCAGCAGTATAGAGTGGCCTTAAGTCTTTGCAGAATTGAGGCCTAAAAAGACAAAACATAAGAATGATTTACAACCCAGAACCACAGTATTTCACCAGGTTAATAAAGGCCCTATATCTTATTAGTTCCACTATGAATACTTGAATGTAGATTTCTTTTTTATTGAGGGTGAGAGGTAAAATGCTTTAAAAAGACTAGATGAAAGGTACTATATAGATGAGATTGATAGATGTATATTTTCAGCATTATTTTGACTGTGGCTGGAATTTGTTAGAAGCAAATCCAGGATTGGGAACATATGTCCTAGGTAGGAAATAGGCACACGTGAGCACAGTATTTGGCAAAGAGGTCGATCCTCAATCAGAGAAATTTGCTGAATTCCCCAAGCATGTCATAGGGAGAAAATGCGTGGGGAAAAATGTTCAGAGGCAAAGGGCAATTACGTGCTTGACTCTTACTGAATGTCAGCAGGGCTTGGGTGCTTAATTCACAAGTTGTGCCTTTGACAGCTCCCTGTAGCCCAAGAATTCATATGTTGCAATAAGCCAGCATCTAGGGGAATCTCTTCGTTCTTTTAATGAGCTTTTTGAAATGAACCTATATTTCTCCATTTCCTCAGCCTCACAAAGATAGAGGCAAAGACAGGTGATAAATCATTAATGCCCTAAAAGGAAGGCACCTATGGAAATAGAGTGAGTGGTCCCTCAGGTGATAGTTTAATAATATTTTACATCTACACATCAGCTGGACTTGATTTACCACATCTCAGATTTACAGCCCAGGAGGCAAAAATGAAAAGGGAGAATACTTAAAGATGGCTGGCCATTTGGCCTATTGAGAGAGGTTGCCTCCCCTGCATATCTCTTATTCATTTCCAGACCAGTGCTGAAGATGCCAGATAATTTGAAGGCTTGATCTTTAACATATTTAATTTAAAGCATAAGCATAGTGACATCAGAAGGACTGCTCATATGCTCAGAGTTACTGCACTACAGGATGAAGTACTTTCCTAGATTAAGGCCTAAGTCTTTGAGACATTTCATTTCCTTACCACTTTACCTTTAAGTTTCTTTTGATTTGAAAGAGAGAGGAGAAATATACAATGTGCACATGGCCTTATTCAGAGCAGGTTTGGCTCCACGAGGCCCTGGAAAGGGGGCTCCAAGAAACAGTGATGCTAGACTAGTAGGTGGGCAGGCAATGTGTCCTTTTTGCCTCTTTCTAGCTGATGTGCTCTTCAGAGGGAGTAAAGGCTGGGCAGTCTATCATGCTCTGCCCCTGTGTAAGCCACACTAAAAATAGGGGAGGAGTTTCTTGTAAACCCTTCTCCATTGTACACTTGCATGTAGGTCATTCACAGTCTGGCTCTAGGAGAAGCTAGATGTTTGTGTAAGAGGGACTGCTTGTAAAATTGCCTTCTCCAAATTTTTCTTTCCCTTTCACATTTTAAATGTGACAAACTCAGCAGCATAAAGTAGATGTATAAAATACACCTTGACTTCCTTACAACCTCTCTAACTCTGACAATTCAGATTCTTTATAGAAATGCTATTTTTTGCCAGGAAACGCCAGCCTCAATTCACAGAACTTTCATAAACAAAGCCTTTCAGGGGTTACATTATTGATTCACTGCTGGCCTGCTACAGTGCTGCCATCGTGATCGGAAAAGGCTACTCTCAAATTGGGAGGCTCTTCTTCTCCTTTAACTTCATTATCAAAACCTGCTCCTTCCAACTCCTATAACAGGGCAGCTTTTCCCTGTCAGGGATAGATATTGTTTGTGAACTGAGCTGTGGCTCTGATAACTGGATCCTGGATGCTGGAACGCCATAAAAATTCCCTCCAGATCATGAAATTTCTCTCCTTTGCTTTTCTCACGCTAATAATCTCCTCTTCCCCACATCTTTCTTTTAACTTACTGAAGATCTTATTATCCCCTCTCTGCAAGAAGCCCTAATAGTCATACTGCATCTTATATGTTGTAGGGACTGTGCATTCAATTAACCACAATAAACTGACATGCATGCAGTTTATAGGAATAACAGCCCATTGTACAATTGAGCTCTGTTCAGTCAGAAAGTCTCTATAAAGCACATGAAGTTCCAGTGCTTATATTTTACTTCTCTTTACTCACAGTTTCAATTTTATGTTCTGCAGAATAAAATCAGTAATAGTGATGGTCAGGTATTGCTTACACAGCACCAGGTTGCTTTATTGTTAAGATGAATTATTATTTGCATCACACAAGCTCGTAGGAGACCAGTCAGAAAGCAGGGACCTGTATTAGGTGTCGTGTTAACAAAGTAAAAGAAAATCAGTACCTCCTATGGAAAACTCAGAATCGAAGTGTATAGCGAGATGCATGAGGGAACAGACAAATGGGGATTAACATTAAGAAGGCATGTTTGCATAAATTACTGGTTTCAGTGCTTAAAGCAATAACAGGTAGCCAGCCACCAGTCGAATAAATACCAGTTAGTAAAGGTATTGTTGCCCAAAAATCTAAGCCCAGGTCTGTGTTAGTGGAACTACAGCAGCACAGCTACAAAGTTGTGCTGTCGTAGCATAGATGCTGTCTACAGAGATGGAATGGGTTCTTCTACCATTGTAGAAACTCCATCTCTGTGAGCAATGGTATGTAGGTTGAGAGATACTTTATTCTGTTGACCTAGTTGCGTCTACACATGGGATCAGGTTGGCATAGCTAATTTCACATTCCTGGGTGCCACAGCTGTGCCAGCCTAACTTTTGAGTGTAAATCAGGCCAAGGGCCTGTCTGGGAACACCTTATGGGTGAACAGATTGCTTCATGCAGGAGTACCATTTAGCAATCACAGAAATGGTACCAAACGCTTCTCACGTAAGCACATCCAGACCTGGAGGAAAACCGGACTCAAAACTGAATTTTATACGCTCTCCCTCCATCCCCAGCCAAATCAAATGGATAAAACAAAATTTGGGGAAGTTCTGAACCTGAACACATCTTTAAGTTACACGCAAATCCCAAAAATAACATTGTGGGTCACCTGATGTGAGAGGCTTCTCTGAAATATTTGATGTGAAAAATGAGCTAGATATCCTGCTAGATCATGGGCTCAAATTCAGTGTAGCCAAAAATATTAATATTTATTTTTGCTGAGGTGGCATCTTGGAGCCCTACTCTGCTAAGCTTTGTTCAAACTTGGGACCAAAAAAAAAAAAATTTGGCCACTGTCACAAAAGCATACTTTCTTCTCTTATAAAACCGTAATTCTATTCTGGGCCTCTCGTTAAGACTTGGATTTTAAATAGGGAGGCATGTGAGCATTTCAGATAAACACGCAAAAGAAGGTAAACGTTTTTAAGCTTTAAAAAATGCTTTCAGATTAAGTTTCATCAAGGGCCTGTGCTGCTGCTGCATCAGGTCTTTTTCCATCTCTTACTACTATGATTAACATGCAGGTGGAAAACTCATTCACAACTTATTTGCAATTTAAACAATCACAGCAAATCTATTTCTTGCCTTAGGAGGCTAGACTAGAGTCCTCAGCAGAAGGCTAAAGTAAGAATGTTGCCTTTTCATAACTTGTTGCACAAGCGAAGGTTCTAGGCCCTTGTTCTTTTCTGTTGAGTAATCTCAAATTTAATAGGATCCAGTCAGGTACTGGTTAGCTGGTAGAGGAAAGCACATGACGGGTGAGACTTGGAGGACATTTCAGAAAGAAACGCACCATTAGTTTCAGGATTTGAGTGATGTTCCCTTATCTTTGTCAGGTTGCTGTTCCTTCTGCCTTTCTCTGGTGCAAGTGATATACTGAATGCAGTCACATGAAGTTCCTCAGTCTACGCTCCCCCCTTCCTCCTTTCAATTTTCAAGCATATAAGCAGCCAGCTTTCTGGTCAATGGGAGAAAGCTGCTGAAGCTCAGTGGTGGTTTCTTTGTTGTCTGTGTAGGTATTTATCCCATACTCATTGATGTCATCATATTATCTAAATACTTTATGCATTAAGGCCTGAAAGAATCCCCCCACCTAAATTGCTGATGCTGTCAGTGTATACTTTTGCAAAGATTATGCAATGGATTTTTCCTAAAGATTTAGTGCAAGAATGGGAGGAAGGAGGCATCTATTTTTTAATCCATTTTTTCCATCTTGTCATCTCAAGCTTTCTTCACTAACATGCTCCTTGTCGAGGCAAAACTCATCTCTATCAATCTTTCTTACAACTTCCCTCTGTTTTGTTCTTTGGACCATACTCCAGGGCATAAAATAGCATGCAGTGCCACAAATTGTTTTTGCATGTTAGTACACAAACAAAAGCCCCCCACAAAAGCACAAAATAACCTTAGGCAGTTATTTGCTCAAGCATGTTCAGTAACTTTATGAGCTGATTTAGTTGAAAAGTTACCATTAGTGCAGATTTGCTGACTTGCACATGTACAGCAT
>ML682025.1:18722996-18739354 GCA_007922195.1 Podocnemis expansa
ATATATATATATATATATATATATATATATATATATATATATATATATAAACAGTTTATCACAGCTGACCTGATGACTTTGTGTTGTAACTAAGTACAGCAGTTATGCTTTTCACAAAGCTATTTTTTCTACTGTTTACTTTTCCACAATAGCATGCAATAACTATTTACAGTTGTTTCACAACCTGATATAGCCTCTCTTGATTTATGGCTGATATTAAGTTAGTGCCTAGAACCCCCAATCAATATAAGGCCTCCATTGTGCTGAGCAACACACACACACAGAACTTACAGTCTCTAAGAGACAAAGCTTGTGAGTAGAGACTGTGCTGAAAAATCATTACATGTCTAAAATCACATGGTAGGTCAGTGGTATAGTGAAACAACCAGTTTTCCTTGCATGCAGTCCAATTTGCTATCCACTAGACTACACTACCTTTTAATTCTCTTTAGCATCAGCTACTAGAAGGATTTCTGGGAGATCTTTAGCGTGAGTTTCACTAAGAGGACATACAACCAAACTAACTGAAGTCCTCAAATAGTCCTGGGACTTCTGTTCTTCCCATGGTGGAACTCAACAGTTATGAATGAGTTTAATTTTCAGCTTTTGTGTTGAAACTCCTCCCTAAAAAATGAATCTTAGAGGGAAGAAGCCCTATGACTATGAAAAGTGAGACTCAGACTTTACAACCTGACAAAGAAGATTAAACTAATTATTTATGTTGAACAGCCCTTATTCTTCCAGAGAAAGAGGATCATTTTCTTTAGGTCACAGCATGTTTCCATAAACCTCTTTTATTCTAATCATCTGGACTCTCTCACTATCATCTCAAAGAACAAATGTTCATAGGTTGTATACATGTACATATAAATCAAACCAATACTGACCTTATCCACTGGATTTTAAGTCATTCTGAAACAGGATGTATTAATCCTCTGCTTTTGTGACACTTCTTTCTTTAGCTAGTTAGAATGAGATGCATCCTAAGCATCCCTGTCACTATTAATTATTGTGTACCGTATGATCTAAAATCTCAAGTCTACAGAGATGTTGGACCAAATCAATCATGATGTCACTCTGGTGACTTCATAGATTTCCTTGGATTCCTCCATATTGCAAATAACTGTATTCTACTATTCCATCCACAAAGTCAAGGTCTCGTACTATTTTCAGGCCATAATGCAGTCCAAAATTCCTGCTTATATTTTTTACAAACCATTCCAGGATAGTTACTTGGCTTTTCTAAATTAGAACTACATTACTTCTGTCAAACACAGATAAACAGTATGTGCGTGCATTCTGTATTATGTTGAACTGATTAATGTGTTCCAAAGGGGCAGCCATGTTAGTTTAGTAAAGCAAAAAAAGCAAGGAGTCTTGTGGCACTTAAAGACTAACAGATTTATTTATCGCATGAGCTTTCGTGGGAGAAAATCCCACTTTGTCAGACACTTTGAAGATTAATGTGTATGTTTCATTACTGACCTCTACTGGAGGAGATCATAACTACTGATTTGTGTGTCATAGTCCGTATAATGCTGAGATTTTCTTTAGCACAAGAGATAGGAGCTGAGTTTTTGGAGCAGGATCATCTGAGTTCTTTTCCCACTGCTGCCATGAAGTTCTGTGTGACTGAGATGCATATCACAAAACTCAGGCATGACATTTAAAGCAAAGTTAAAATTTTCAAAATTTGATTGAAAAGGTTACATTTCAGTTTTAAAAAAGGGGCCTTGTTTTGCAAAAATTTCTACTCTTTTCAATCAACTCAAGTTAATTTACCTATCACACAAATGCATTGAAATTAAATAATTTACATGACTCTCTAGGGAGTGAAACTGGTGTGGGTTGCACAGCTCTAGGTTGTACTGGGAATTTAATTTCTGCAAACTTTGGCAGTAAATGGCAAATGTTAGAGATAGCAACAGGAGAAGCATATGATCCAGAGGCAGCAGATGTGAGAGAGTTTGGGCCAAAATGCCGCCTGGCATAATCAGGTGCTACTGTATTGACAACAGTAGAATCAAATCCAATTCATTCTGGCTGAACTTAGCTTGGAACATGCATCTCCTAGACATGATGGCTTTTTTTATGCTTGCAGACTGAAAATGCTGTAACAAAGCTGAGTGATGATGATGCATCCATATGGAGCGAGGAGGGGGGGAAAAAAGATATTTCACCACCCCCACCCTTCTATTTACTTTAAACATTAACCTTTTAAGCAGGATGAAAACAGTTACAAAAACACAGCAGAAAAATTGATTTGGTCTTTTCTGTAATGTGGCTCTCAGCTTTGAGTGAACATGAAAGTTAATTTTTAAAACAGAACTAGAAAGAGTGGGTGAGAGGGGAGGATGGGAATAGACTGAGATGAAGGGTTTATCTTTCAACACTTACAAGGGCTAGCGAGGCATCGATAAAATCAAATCCAATTCAGAAGCACAGCACACTTAATTAAGGTGGCTCCTATGGGAAGTAGAGTAAACTTAAACTGATGAGGGGGAAAGTGGTTATTTTCCTATCCTTTTTTGTGTTGCCTCCATTGAATAGAGTAATGGACCTGCCCTTTCTTCTCAGCACAGCCCCCCCCCCCAACCCCCGGTCTCTCCAAATTTATTAGCAAAGAAAGGAAAAAGGGGAAATCTGAGGAACAAATTGCTAATTAGTGCTAATGTTAACAGCTCCTCTTTTGAAGATTGGGAGTGATGTACTTCTCATGGGGGTGCCCGGCAGGAATGGTAAATAAGCAGCCAGACTGAAACAGGATCTCTGTTGGAACAAGACAGTCACCAACAGTACAGGGAGGACTGGGCTAACTGTACCAGGCTTCTTTATGTGACCAAAGCTCCTTGCAGGCCAGGGCAGGAAGATAAGAATGATCTTTGGTTGTACTCCATGGAATAAAACCCTGCATTTGCTCCTTTCTGAAGCAGGATCTTGGGGTGTAAGAGAGGCATGAGGTTACTTCAGAGCCAGGCCCTGACCTCATAAAGTGCTGAGTGTTTATAAACTCTTCACTTCCATCCACTTCATTGGGATCTGAGAGCACTTAGCCCCCAGCAAGCAGTACTGAACACATTGCATGATGTTGCTCTAAAACAGATGCATCATAGGTAGAAGCAGATTGCAGGAAACAGTCTCTCCCTTCTTAACTCAGATTGGGGAAGAGTTACACACACAAGTAAACCCACTGATTGCAATGTGTAGAAGTTAAGAGCAACTGTTCATGGTCTCACATCATGCATGTTATACAGTACAGATTGTATGCATACAAAGACTAAAAGAGTTAAATACTGTTTGAGTTGGACTGTGATCAGAGGCACAGAGAAAAGGGGGCCAAAGAAATCTGGGCTGAGATTTAACAAAAAAAAAAGGCTTAAAATTAGGTGATGTATTTAGCAGCCTGACTTCCAGAATGGCAAAGTATTAAACAGCTCCCATTCAAGCCTCTGAAAGTGCAGAGTTTTGAAAGTCAAGCCACTTATTTAGGAGTCTGAATATTGATTTAGGAGATTGTTTTTCTGAAAGTCTTGGCTTTGAGGCAAAGATGCAGGGCAGATGTATCAGATACAAAGGCAGAAGGTTCTTAACCAACAGTGAGGCTGGGGAGAGGAGAGGGGATGTGGCCCAGTGCTAGGCAGACAGATGTAGCCCAGAAGAGCCAAAGTAACTTGGAGCAAGATTTTTAAAGGTATTCATGCACCAAACTCCTGAAAAAAACCGATATGGGAATTAAGTGCTCAAGTCACTTATGAAAATGAGACTTAGTTCCAAAGGGCCAGATTTTTACAGGTAGACAAATACCTAGGAGGTTAAGTCTGATTTCCAGAAGCTACTTACAGTTTCCTATTTGCTTAAGTCACCTTTACAATTGAGACTGAGGAGCCTAAGTCTTTTAAAAATGGGTCTTGTGCACTTTCAAACACTTTTCTCAGACAACTGGTAAATATAAAATGAGCTTCATATTTGCAGTTTTATTTTCGTTATCAAACTCCTTTCCTGTCATTGTAAATTTGGACCAACAACCTCCAAGTGCTTCTGCGTGGGAAGTGAAGGCCTATTTGTACCAGCAATTCTCTTTCTTTTCTAGAGAACAGCACTTAACTGATCTGCAGAATAATATACCTAAGCATTTGGAAGTATAATAAATTGAATGGGTGGGTATGGGAGATGAAATGTCTCTCTCATGAAATCAGTCAGTCAGGATTTATTGCTAGTGCCCTCTCTCCGAGAAGTACTTTTGCTCCACTGTAGATTTTCTGTCTCTACTAATCTCCCTAAGATGGAAATATTGGTGGTTAGTGCAGGGAGCCCAGTAGTCCAGACATCTAGATTCCCTCCTTAGTTGTGGTAAGAACATGTCACATCTTGGACCAGCATCCGTCGCCACCTCCCCAATTTGTAAAAGGAGATAATACTTCCCTATCACCCAACAATCGGTAAGGCTTACACAGTTAGTGGTGCAACTAAGGCACCAGGCCAAGATTCAGCAGAACTGGAATCCCAATGCTGTGTCAGACCCACTCAATGACCTGTCTGTTGACTTAGTTTCCCGTGTGTTCTCTTTGTTTAGGAAGACACTTTCAAAAGAACTTCTCAGTAAATCTTGTGCTACTAAATCTTTGTATGCATTGCTGAAGAAGATCTCCCATTTATATGGGAAGGTCTCAGGGCCTGGACTACCTCTCACTATGTGTCTATAGTGCCTAGTGCAACTGGGCCCTACTTCAATTGGGACTTCAGGCCATGCTGTAAGATAAAGAATAGCAGGACCCTTAGATAAAGTGCTGTTGGTGCAGAGTTGCATAGTTCATACCAGACCACACATAGGCACCTTTACCATCATTTTAATGATTATAAAACCCTAATAGGAACTGTTTTCTCTGCCTGGCTAAAAACAGCAGCTATCCCACCATGCTGCTTGAAATATGACCACACAGGGGGCATAATCACAAGAGAAAGGGAAAATAGAGGTTCCTGTCTCACAGCAATGGGGATGAGCACTTGGAATACCTGAAACACAGAAGTTGGAATCACAGACAGTAGGCCCATGAGAGGGAACTTTATTTCAGTACTACTGCTTTAGATGCTAAACTCTACATCCACTGATGAGCATGGTACAGCTGATATCCACCATTACTCAAAAAGCAATTCTGCATCACAGAGTCTTCTATGTCCCATGTTCACAGGACATCTAAACCCTACCCCTGTTGCACTTAGTATTCACAAACTCTTGGCAACGCTTGATCTACCTTAGAAGAGAAGATCCCCTTCAATACCTGATACAGGATGGCTGGCCTGTCTGGGGATAATTTTTCCCACTCTCCTGATAGCTCTGGGAGACTGTGTACAAACCCCTTTGTGTTCACTGGTAGTGCAATGTTGCTTATAGGACATTCCAGATGCTAATGGAATGTTTTCAGAAAATGACCTGTGCGCTCTTCCCTCATTGCCTTTGATCAGATGCATGTAGTTAGGGCACAGCCTTTACTTAAACTCATTCTATAGCTTTTCTGCAGTAGTTTGCCCCTGCTTTGCTCGTCTAAACTAATGTTTATGCTTACAGTGAAGAAAGGACATTTAATCCTTGAAGGCAGAAGCAGCACTTGAGCCAAAGATGAATTTACTCAGTGTATGTAAGCAGATGGGGTTAGAAAGGGGAGGAGAGCTCTTGTTTGTGTGTATATTAATACAGATGCATCTGCCTTGATTCCTACATGCCTCCCCCAGGAAATACACAAGTCAGTAAGCACAGGTTGGTAGCAAGCAGCAAGAGGGACACTTAGTTGTAGATTTGAAGTCATTGTATTGCTTTTACAGATACTCTGTTCTACACAGAGATACTGTCACTCATGTACCACATAACCAAAGCTACCCATAGGATGGCGTGTTAGTGCATTCCCACTATAGTCATCCAGAATAAAGAGATATACAGGGGCATACCATAACGTCTGGAAAAATGAAGGCAGGTGAGATTCACACCCATTCCCATTAAGGCTTAGAGTGGTCGTTACAGAAAATCTTGAGCAAAGAGAGTTTCTGAGGGGAGTAGATGGAGACACCCCACCATCTTCTAAAATAAGTTATCAGTTTTTGCTTTCTGCAGACACTTTCATGGGGCAGCTGAAGCTTCAGTTTATGAGCTCTCAAAGATAACTGTCAATGGTTTTCACTCTGGAAGACATGTGAGATCCCAGTGAACTGGAGAAAAGCAAACATAGGACCAATCTTGAAGAGGGGAACAAAGAACCTGGAGAATTATAGTCTAATCAGCCTAACCTCAATACTGGAACAAATGAAACAATTTGTAAACACCTACAGAATCATAGCATTATAAAGAATACTCACTATTGATTTGTCAAGAACAAATCATGTTACCCCAACCTCATTAGCTTCTGAGGGTTACTGACCTAGAAAATCAGTGAGGAATGGGGGAAGCTATATATATATACACCGGTATTTTGATTTTAGAAGAGATTTTGATGCAGGTCCACAGTACATGCTCATAAACAAACCAGGCAACTGACGTACATGAAAATAACTATAAAGTGAGTGCACAACTGGTCAAAAGAGTAGACTCTGCTGTCAGACTGGGAGGACATATCTAGTAGGGTCCTATAATAGTCAGTATTATAATTAGTGAGTTGGATAATGGAGTAGAGAATACACTGAAAAAATTTACAGCTGACACCAATCTGGGAGGTGTTACAATCACTTGAGAACACAATTAGAATTCAAAATGACCTTGACAAGTTGGAGAATTGGTCTATGGTCAACAAGGCTCAAAGTCAGCAGGACTGAAGAGTTCAAGGATTTGTAGAAGTTTAAACACTTCTCCACATTTAAGTCAAGGTGCTAAAACTACACAGAATTTCCATCCCAATCAAGGGAAAATAACTTGTAGGGAAGGGCTCCATATTTACTGAATGAGCAGCCACTTGAAAAAGGATTTGAAGTAAGCGATGAGCCTAAAAGGAATGAAAACAATATTAAACAGAAAATGAAACTACATCTTGAAGAGATAAAGTGAGAATTGCCACATCAAACTAAGTTAGATATTGTGAGAAAAAAATTGTAAGAAGTTTTTATTTGCTTACTAAATAGGAAGGACATAGTAGGGATTAAGACTAATCTCAGTATGACCCAAACCCAAAATGAATACTTTATCATCCATACTGAAAGCTGAGGCAATGTGGCACATGAAGACAGGTGAGGATAGTTAATGGTAATGTGTATAGAAGTTACCAAATCTGTGGTAGAAGAAAAAGGGAAAGAGGATAATGTGGTTGTGGTGATGGCAGAAGGGAAGATGATAATCTTCATCCAAGAATACAGGAAAAAAAACCCTGGCATAAGAAATAATCAAATTGGATATAAAGGCAAAGGTGGGGAAGTGGCATTGTATGTCAATGGGAAGGTAGATTGTAAGAAAATTCAAAGTGATGGAATTAAGACAGAATGTATTTGGGTAAAAATCATATTGAGGAAGAAAGCTACTCAGGTTTCTCCTGGACTGGTGCTTGGGGTGTGTTACAGACTGCTGGGGTCTGATTTAGACATGGATAGGAACCTCTTTAAGGTAAATACTACTGGGAACTGTGTGATTATGAGAGACTTTAACTTTCCAGATATATAGACTGGAGGACATGTACTAGTATGAATAAAAGGGACTAGATTTTTCCTGGATGTGATAGCTGATACATTTCTTCTCCAAACTCTTATTGAACCGATGAGAGGGGATGCCATTTTCAATTTGGTAGTGGTGGGTAGTAAAGACCTCATAGAGGAACTAGTCATAGGGGACAACTTAGGTTTGAGTGACCATGAGCTCATTCAGTTCAAACTATCAATCAAATCATAGGGCTGGAAGGGACCTCATGAGATCATCAAGTCCAACCCCCCCCTTGGGGCTTGAACCCAGGACCTTCTGCATATTAAGTAGAGGTGCTAGCCACTACACTAATTGGGAGGATAAACAAAACTAAATCTGTGGCTAGGGTATTTGACTTCAAAAGGCCTAACTTCAGAAAATTAAAGGGAATTAGGTGGGGAAGTGGACTGGCCTGAAGAACTCATGAATGTAAAGGGAGAAGAGGCTTGGAATCACTTCAAGTCAAAGCTTCAGGGATTATCTGAAGTCTACATTCTGAGGAAGGGGAAACAAAATAATAGGGAAGTGCTGTAGACCAAGTTGGATGAGTAAACAATGTGGACAGGTGATTAGGAAGAAGCACAAACCCTACAAGGAGTGGAAGATGGGAGGGATCAGCAAGGAAAGCTGCCTCTTGGAGAACAGGACATGTAGAGATAAAGTGAAAAAAGACGAAAAGTCAAGCACAGCTAGACCTTGCAAAGGGAATTAAAACCAAAAGTAAAAGGTTCTTCAGCCATATAACCAGGAAAAAAACAAAGAAGAAGTGGGACCATTATAAACTGAGGATGGGGTGGAGGTTAAGGATAATCTAGGCAGGGTAGAATATCTAGGTATTTTGCCTCTGTTTTAATGAGGGTGATGACGAGTTTGGGGATGAAAGTATAGTAGCTAATGGGATTGAGGACATGGAAGTGGAAATTACCAGACCTGAGGTAGAAGCCAGACTTGAGCTGCTTGATGGGACTAAATTGGGAGTGAGGGATGGATATTCTCCATCTAAGGATATTAAAGGAATTGGCCTATGAAATTGCCAGCCCATTGGCAAGGATTTTTTAATAAATCTATGAACTTGGGGGTTGTACCATTTGACTGGAAAATTGCTAATATAATTCCTATTTTCAAGAAAGGGAATAGAAGGCCTGTTAGTTTGACCTCAGAAGTACACAAGGTCTTGGAGAAAATTTTAAAGGAGAAAATACTTAAGGATATTGAGGATAATGGTAACTGGGATAAAATACAACATGCCTTTACAAAAGTGAGATTGTTCCAGACCAAACTGATTTTTTTTTTTTTTTTTTTTTTTTAAGATAAAGGAAATGCAGTGGGCTTAATTTACTTAGATTTCAGCAACACATTTGATACAGTTCCACACAGGGAATTAAGTTACAAAAGATGGGGATTAATATAGGAGGGTGGTTAAGAAACTGGTTAAAGGGGAGGCTACCACAGGTCATACTGAAAGGTAAACTGTCAAGCTGGAGGAAGGTTGCTAGTAGAGTCCCTCAGGGATCAGTCTTATTTAACTTTTTTGTTACCGACCTTGGCACAAAAAGTGGGAATGTGCTAGTTAAATTTTCAGATGACACCAAATTGGGAGGCATTGCCAATACAGAGGAGGATTGGGATATCATACAGAAAGATCTGTATGACCTTGTGAACTGGAGTATCAGGAATAGGATGAAATTTAATAAGAATTTTTTCTATAAGTTGGGAACACATCAGTTGGAAGAGACTGAGGAGGAGAAGCACCTGGGAGTTCTGGTTGCTTGCAGGATGTCTGAGCTGCAAATGCAATGTGGCCATGAAAAAAGTGAGTATGGTCCTAGGGGTCATCAGAAGAGGTATTTCAAGTAGAGACAGGGAGGTGCTAGTGCTGCTATACAAGACACTGGTGAGGCCCCATCTGGAATAGTGTGTGTAGTTCTGGTCCCCCATGTTTAAAAAATTGAATTCAAATTGTAGCAGGTGCAGGGAAGGGCTACAAGTATGGTTTGCAGAATGGAAAACCTGCCTAATGAGAGGAAACTCAAGGAGCTTAGTTTCTTTATTCTAACCAAAAGAAGGTTGAGGGGTGATATGATGGCTCTTTATAAATATCAGGAAGGGAGAAGAATTAGAGTACAGCACCAATGTGGACACAAGAACAAATCAATAAAAACTGTCCATCAGGAAATTTAGGCTTGAAATTAGATGCAGGTTTCCAACCATCAGAAGAGTAAAGTTCTGGAATAGCCTTCCCAGGTGAGCTGTGGAGACAAAAAATGTAACTGCCTTATAAACTGAGCTTGATGAGTTTATGGAGAAGATAGTCTATTTCCAAAGTATACCATCCCCTCATACTATCTTTGACTATTGGTGGATATGCAAATAGTCTAAGAAGGGAGGATAGATAGGGTAGTTTGAGTTAATACAGAGAATTCTTTCTTGACTAATTGGCTGGTGAGACTTGCCCACATGCTCAGGGTTTAAGTGGTAGTCATATTTGAAGTTGGGAAGGAATTTTCTCCCAGAGCAGACTGGCTAGGGCTCTGGGGGGTTTTCCATCTTCTTCTGTAGCACAGGGCATGGCTGACCTACTGGTGAATTCTCTGTATCTTAAGTCCTTAAATCATGATTTGAGGACTTAAATAACTCAGTTATAGGTTAGATGCCTATTGCTGGAGTGAATAGGTGTGCTTTTGTGGCCTGCATTGTGCTGGAGGTCAGACTAGATGAGCATATTGGTCCCTTCTGATCTTGGTGTCAATGAGTGGTATTTGACTGGAGAAAATTAGTAGCCATATTTAAGAAAGGATGGAGTGTTATCTAGGCAGCTAGAACTCCCTTAGTATGCAAAGTTCTAGAATAAGTTTTGAAACAATAGAGCTATGTTTATAAACAGAAGTAGGATGCAATGTAATATTGGTTTTTCCAAATGTAGATGATGCCAGATTAATCTGGCATCTAAATTTGATAAAAATCATTGATTTTTAAACCAGTTAGCAATACCACCAGGGAAGGTGGTTAAATGTCACAATAGGGACTAGAACAAGAATTTTAACTGTAAGCAAAGAATAGCTACTGCAAACACACCATGCTGTATTGAAGTGATAGCTGTTGGGTTAGAAGATTATTAGTGGAGTTCAAATATCGGTAGCAGAATGGAGACTGACCTTTAATGGCTATACTTGTGACTTTGATGAAACAGGATGCTCCTCATAGCCTTTGATGACTAAGCTAGGCGGCTTTACAAAATGCAGGGATTTTTAAAAAAATGGGGGTGGGGGGGAAGGACTTGATTACCTTAAGGACTGGAGCAATAGAAGGATTACATTTAAGTGCAACATCTGTGCTGCAAGAACAATTTTTTTTTTTTTTTTGCTAGCAACTGATGAGCCCCCAGTTAAAAGACTAAGGGGATGGACATGGGGATATAAGATAGTTGTGAGCCTATGTAATGAACCACTGAGAAGGACAAGACAGGAAGCTACTAGAGTTGTATCAGGCATGTTTAGGATTACCCCTGTACAAATAGTCCTTCTTGAGGCAGCAGAGAGAAGGATGAGCTAAGGGGAAACTAACTTTAAAGTGAAGCCTAGCATAGATTAATATACAAGGTGGGAGAAAAACCATTCATGAATAAGTTTAGGTTGAAATTTAGGCTAAAGCTATCTCAAGAGTGATCTTCTGGAATAGCCTTTCAAGAGAGTTAATGGGATTAACTGACAACTAGTTTTACTTTTAATCAAGCCCCCAGCATATCAGGAGTTTAAGATAGGGTTGTGTGCACAAAAGGACTAGACTGAGCATGATGTCCTGATCAGGGATATGACCATTACAATTATGACAGGGCACTAAAACTACCTAATGAGGCCCCTTGCTAGAACTCAGTATTCCCTCTATCAGGTGGGAACAAAGACCAGTTCATCAATTTAGCAAGTCTTAGAAAGCATGTCTTAGGAATGTGAGCTAGCCTACACCACTCCTGTCCATGATGTAGGTAGGCAGGGTGACATTCTGCCACTGCAAATAATTATAAGCAAGCAATACTATTTAAGCCTTCTTCCTGCATATCATTGTTTCACTGGGATTTGTGATGGATCAAGATAAGGCTGCTTCTGTTACTATTCTATTAGCTGTGCACAGCTTGTAATTGTAAACACCCATACTGTCTTTGTGCTGCTGGCTCATTGCTGCTAAATATCACTAGCCATCTCCCTCTTTGCATGTTTGGATTTATATTACAGGAGGTGCTGTATTTTAAGCTCTGGGCCAGACTGAGATTTCACCCAAGTCTCAGAAAAATATTTGATTAGGTCTTATTTGCATTCTAGAATGTGTCAAGTTTCAGGTATGGAGATGTTTTTGTAAAGGACTATTACTGCATAAATCTAGATCATTAAGTTAGTCTGCTGTGCTGCAGTCAATTTGACTTTTGTTGATCAGAGGCAAAAATAGAAGGCAGGTCTCACCCAATACTGTATTGGGTCTACAGTGCTAAGGGTAGAGAAAGCCACTTTCATTTAATGAACAAGGACAAGTAGGGAGTAACTCAGAACAGATGCAGAGACTTGAATATCTAGGTCATTTCTCCCAGCCCCAGAGGCTTTTCTGATTGTAACTATCCCAAGTTGATAAATTTAATTTGTAATTAACTACATTTTTTTTTAAATCAGAAGTGTTCTGTTTGCCTGAGAAATCATGTTTGTGTACACAGCACCACTACCTCAATAATCCCCAGACAGGCCCATGGCCTGGAAATATGGATTTTTCTTAATTCTACAAGAAGTCAAGCAGAGCAATACAATGATATGTTGCAGTGGCCATAAAAAGTTGTTTATTGACAGGTGTAAGTGCCAAAGAGTTGATGCGATCAGCTTACAATAGAGATCTGTAGAATTAATTCAGTTTCCAATACCAGCTTTAGTGAACTACACAATTTTCAGGATACAAATATTTACTTGTTATTATGGTGTACAAATAGTGCAGTAGTTCCTAACAGGGTTTTTATTCACCAACAGATTGAATTATGCCAACCTATACCAGCCACACACACATGCAGTGACTTAAGTCTAAGATGACTTGTTAGCTTCCTTGCAGTACAATCTTTAGAGAAGTAAGTGCACTGAGGAAAGTCAACAGGAGTGTTATCTACTGTATTAACAAGACTAACTGAAGAGCTGTGCCAAGAGCAGAACCAGATCCTTACTCTGACCTCTTTATGCAATGGAAAACTGTGCAGTGCAAGTGCATTTACAGCAGTTAAAACTTTTAAGGCAAGGCTTCATTCATTTCTCTATACTATGCATACTAGCTGGATTCCCACTTCTTGTTGGAACACTATGCTGTCCTTTGCAGATCAAAAGCTACTTACTGCAATTAAGAGGCCATTTGTTACCAGAGGTCTCTTTTTAAATTCTGGTACTGGTGTTAAATTTGATCCTGTTAGCTACATCATTTGTTCTGAAAGAGGAGCTGATCCTAGCTATAGAGTTACTGTTGTGTTGATCAAGTCCTGTGTGTAGGTAGCAGCTTCGTTGCTACTATATTTGAGCCTGAAGCTGGACCTAACATTTTACTAGTTGCCAGGTGCTGTAGTACTAGACATCTTAGCATCCTCTTCAGTTGGGGAGGCCAGAGTCTGGGAAACAGCTTCATTTCTAGTCAGTGAAGCTTTAGGGGCCTCGCTACCAGCAGCATCATGACCTTCTGGCAGATCTGCCTTAGCACCCACATTGACCATTGGGTCATCTTCTGTGACACCTCCCTGGCTTACTGCTGATATTCCTTCCCTTGTCTGATCTTCAGCAGGGAGCTGGGAACCTTGGTCATTCTTCAGTTCTGGGGTCACCATACTAGGATCCCCATTTTCTTTAGTAGTATCTTCTAGCTCAGTGACTGCTCCTTCTGTCTTCTGGTCTTGAGATTTGTCAGCCACAGTGAACCCTTTTTTCTTGCCAAGTTTGCCTCCCATCTTTGGAGCTGGATAGCAGGACCCAGGGAGAGGAAGAACAACAAGTTAAGAGTTGAAAGTTCATTTTGAGTACCAGATTATATTAGCATACAGAAGAGGACTTTCTAGTCAATGATAGGTTAAAAGAATCAGATGAGTGAAGAATATGGGTAACACCATTATTCAGCATCACCATGATGTGTCATGTTGCCAGTGATCATAACTCAGATTTATGAACAAGTCATCCAATCTTAAGGCACCCAAATGGCTTTTGAAAAAAATAAGTTTTCCCCATTCTGGGCTAACAAGTTGGCTAATCTTGTTGCCCAGCTTGGACAGAAGAGTAGCATTGCACTCAGTTCTACTCCCATTCCTTGTCCAAGGAATATACAGCTGTCCAGAAAAGTTGACTGCTTGATGCAGCTTAAGCAAGTTCTGTAGGACTAATGCAAGTATGGATAACCAGACTAGTGTCAAAGCAATACTAGATACAAGCACTGTTACCACTGAGATAGCATAAGGAACCTTTGAGATCAAAGGCTTACTTTGCATACACACAATTCATGTGCTGTGTCTTTCAGAGGACAGGCCTCTAAACAGTCATGCATTTTCTCTAGATGATTCCATCTCAGATTTGGAAAGTATACGGAACACAACACAGGACCTGAGGTCAAACTGCATTTATCCCTGCTTTATTGCATTTTGTAGTTAGCCTTATGATTTCCCCTGGGAAATTTCTACCCCATGCCCCTCAGCAGGAGCAGCAAGCAAAACTGACAGAAGAATTTACATTGATAGTGCTAATAGTACATATTGTTCTACAGTTATCACCCACTGACCAATGAAGGGTTTTTTGTGGGAGAGGGAGCAAGGAGGTAGTCATCTATCAGCTTGTTATGCAGGAGCCAGAATGCAGCTAACAGTCAGCTGTTCAGCTACAGATACAATGATACTAAGCCATGTATCATTAGTTAATTGATAACTACTCCAGCACTGTGTTAAGTACAATGCCAGAAGCCACCCCAAAAAGAGAGACAGCTTGTCACAGCCTATTGTTATCAGAGTATGGGTTCTATTATTAAATATTGACAGTGTTTACAGTTCTGATAGATATTATTTCCATTAATGTTCTATTTTATAGAAAGCCAGATATATTGGACATGTTTCTAGCCAAGTTTGAGCAAGCTATTGCCTTTTAGGCTTGACAATTTTCTTAAGTGATAAACTAAGAAGGAAGAGCCCTCTTTGCTCACCCCCCCCCACAGCTAGTTTGGAGCCACCATGCTTCTAAGAGCAGCCACTTGTCATGGTTTGTGACCTCAGTAGGGGCTTCCTGGGCACATGGGGCAGGTAGGGATACCCTCCTATGAAGGAGGAGTCTAATGTAGAGAGAACAAGTGTTTATAGCCTAGATCAAGTGCACAGGCAGTGGCCACCATAACTTTGGCAGAGAAAGGCATTAAATAATTCAAGATAGTTGCTTTTCAGTTAACAAAGTGCATGCAATATAGCAAAGGAAAGCCCTAGAACAGGCAAGGCAAATAAGAGACTGTTCCCTTTCATAAACAGAAATAGCACTACTGAAGTGAACCTTTTAAGTTTTAGAATCTAGTTTCCTGGAAGTTTAAAGCCAGGCAGCTTCTAGTTTTAGTTTTGTAGACTTAACCTAGAGCTAACACCACTGTCTGTTCTCTAGCAAGGAGTTCAGATAAATAGAACAAAAAAAGTCTCCATGCTGTTATATATCTGTTCTCAAGTACCTTTGTTCCTAGTTTAGTTCCCTACATACCATACCAGAAACCAATAAGAAGCAAAAATACTTTACCAACATACCTACCTCCCCCCCCCCCAAGCACTTCAAATTACATTGCTTTTACTAAATCAACCAATACTCCAACTATAACAAAGCTCAAAACAACAACCCCCCCCCCCAGTTTTAATATAATAAAACAGGGCAAAAAAATAACTGTCTTACCAGCCTCCAGGAAAAGATACACCTAAACAACTTGCATAAATTTCTCTAAAACTGCTTTTACACTACTTAAACTCTTCTTAAATATGGCTTGGTAGCCACCCTCTAAATCCTCCCCAACTTCCTGCACATTAGTTCCACATAATGCAAGTTCCCCACCCCTGTTTGCCTGTGTGATATGTAGTTCATTGGTCTCAAATTAGGTGGCTCAGTACCTTGATTTATGTAGCTGAGTTGCATTGACTTGAGTGACAAGGTTAATTGATTACAAAGCCTTCCAATTTGTTAAGATACTTCTAAATGTGCCAAAGATGTGGGAATATGACTACTACACTGAATGGATGAGTAATCTCCAATGTATTACAATAACCCCAC
This sequence comes from Podocnemis expansa, assembly GCA_007922195.1. Taxonomy (NCBI): domain Eukaryota; kingdom Metazoa; phylum Chordata; order Testudines; family Podocnemididae; genus Podocnemis; species Podocnemis expansa. The sequence continues at coordinate 18,738,930 of ML682025.1, forward strand.
ACCAAGATCAGGGTTCCATGATGGTAGGCACTATATATACCTGGTAAGAGATAATCTGTATGCTGAAGAAAGTACAATTTAAAGAGGGTGGTGGGTGGGAAACAGAGATGATGGTTCAAACCAACAAGATAGTTAAGACTTCTGTTTTCCATTGATTTCAATGGAGGGTAAAGTTTAAGTACCTTTGTGGATATAGATCAAAGTGACTTATCCATAGAGTAAATGAGTGATAGACCTGGGAAGAGAACCTAGCTGTCTTATATCTGAGTACAGCAATCTATCCACTGGGCCCACACAATTTCAGTGGCATTCATCTTGTTCTTTCCATATACTTACAGGTGGCTCTGAATCGAAGGCCCAAATTCTGTATTTGTTCATGGGGAGTAGTAAAGGGCCCTACCATCAATCAAACCGTTTCCACGCCC
>ML682025.1:18749354-18887587 GCA_007922195.1 Podocnemis expansa
ATGGGGCGTGGAAACGGTTTGATTGATGGTAGGGCCCTTTACTATGGGGTTTTCACATTCTGTAGATCATTGCAGGATTAGTACCCAAGTGTCCAATACATATACATTGTTCACACAAGTTGCTGATTGTGACAAAGATATTGAGCCAGGGAAACATTGTATAGCAGCTCAGGCAGCTGTAAAAACATCTGGGATATTACTCTGAAATGATGGCTTGTGCTATTATCCATTAACAAACAGCTCCAGGAGCCTGATCTCAATCGTTCCTTGTCTGCAAGTGACACACGTCACCAAATTAGCTGTGGTACTAAGGCTGTCAAACAAACCTCCAGATTCTCTATGGTATTTAGATACTTGCATCCTACTGAAAGCAACATCGAAAGCATGACTGTATCACCCAAAGGTGAGTATCATCAGAGCTGTTGTTACTGTATCACTCTTGCTACCCTTAGCAATGGACATCTACAACGTGGAAAACAAGATCCCCCCCAAATTCCAAATGATCTCCAATAAGAGGGACACAGTACAATGTATCAATCTTGCCCTTGAGCCAACAGCAGATTCAGAAAGGATCAAAGAGATCAGGAAGTTCAGGGCCCCAAATTGAATTCAATCAGGGCCCCAAATTGAATTCAAAATTTGGTCATGTAAACCCCATCTTAGGTACATTAAAAACATAACACATCACGGGGCCTACATTGTTTATTGATCTTGGCTTCCTTAAGTCTTAATATGGGTCTCATCAGACCCTGCTCTGAATTCAGGTCTGGTACTTTCCTGCCTAAGAACAAACTAATTCCCCCATGTCTAGTGTCTGTGTGAATTCTAGATTTTGGAGATGTCACTAAAATTCCTTCCAGCAGCACCTATTGTGCACATGTTAAAGAAAAGGAGGCCACTGGTTTGTTGATTTCTATTCTCACACTGTTGGTTTTAAGTATTTGTTGTGGGCTTAAATTTAAGATTCCAAACAACAGCACATTTTTAAATCATCATTTTCTGTTCCCTGTATTCACTTTAACTATTATTTCTATTGAATTCTTTTTCCTTTTCATAGAAATATTTGACTGAAATCCTTGTAAAGAATGGATTCAGAAACTCAGGGAAAAAAATATTGTATTCCCCTTTACCAGATACTACATCTTCACCTTGAGAAGTAGGACACTGAATAGCATGTCCACTGAGGGTTGGAAATTTCATTTGGACATAGTATTGAGTAATGAAGTATGGGTAATTGACATGAATAAGACCAATAAGCAGGATTGTATGCTTAATGTATCCCTTGTGTAATTCTACTGAGATCAGTTACACCAGGGATGAATTAAAACACATAGGAACTACCAGTTTGGATTAGTCCAATTCCTGTCTCCAATTGTGGCCAGCACCAGAGACTTCAGAGAACATTGCACTAACCAGCATGGAATAATTTGTCCCTTACATTAGGTTCCATCTTGGTTTTTACTAGTTAGACATTGGTTTACAACCTCAAGTACAAAATATGTCTCATCCAAACAGTTTAATGTAAATAATTATGATACCTTTAGATGTCCTTTGGAAACACTGTGTGATGGTTCTAAATGTGTGGTGAAAAACTGCTGATTGAGTAGACTTCTTCATGTTTTGTAGAAGTGGCTGAATGATTTTGATGTAGGTTAAGAACATATAAAATTATAATCTGTAGCTTTATCTTAGATTTGAATTTTGTTGTTCAAACCCTTAAGGTACTGGTCAGAGGCATTAAGTATTGAAATAGCAGCATCATTGTGAAACAAACAAGGAGTTCCCTGGCGCTTAAAGACTAACAAATTTATTTGTTGCTTGAGCTTTCATGGGAGAAAATCCCACTTCATCAGACACTTTGAAGATGCGGGAACTTACAGAATGGGAGGAAAATGTAGGGAAGTGTAAATCATGGGATTAAGTCACACTGTAACAGCAAACCAAAGCAGTTGTTAAGATTCAACCACTGGGAAACAGCATACAGAGGAAGATGTGGTCAAATCACTTATTGTAATGAGAAAAAAAATCCTAAATCCCTATAAGCCTGGAAGCAATGCAGTTAAATTTGCAAATAAATTCGATCTCTGCGGCTTCTCTTTGAGGCCTTGGTGACATACAAGACAGAATAGGGCATAGCCCCTCTCCCAAACATCATACAACAGCAATGCTAGCAGTTAACAGAGGGTAGATGAAATCAGTGCTCAAGACATGAACACAAAAGCATTTTTTGGTTTGCTGAGAAGGATGCAGACATAAACAGGAAAGCTACTACTACAGTAGCAGCATAATATGATACAAGAATGGTAGAAGAAAACAAGATGTGAGGAAGGCACTATTTAGCAGTTTGAAGTCATGGGCTTTACTTTGACATAAGAATGAAGGAAGAAGCTACAGAAAGTGTGATGATGGTACACCAGAAAAGAAAATTCCAAAGGGTCAGCTGTGTTAGTCTAGTAAAACAAAAAAAGCAAGGAGTCTTGTAGCACTTAAAGATTAGCAGATTTATTTATTGCATGAGCTTTCGTGAGAGAAAATCCTACTTCATCAGATGCTTTGAAGGGGGCAAATTGAATGAAAATAAATGCAGGGGACTGTAAGACATGGGGTCAGGTCATACTACAACAGCAAATCAGAGTATTTGTAAGGATTCAAATTCTAGGAAACAGCACATAGAGGGAGGGTGAAATCAAATTACCTGTTATAATGTGAAAAGAATCCACAGGCACGGTTAAGTCCTGCTTTCACACAATCTAATTTGCATATTAGTTGGATTTTGGCTGTTTCTCTTTGAAGTCTTGATGTCCCATTGATTTTCTTGAGGACCATTGTTAACAAATCATCAGTGGAGTGATTAGCAAGATGGAAGTGCTCAGCAACTGGTTTTTTTTTTTGTGTTGTGATTTCTGACGTCAGTTTTGTGCCCATTTATTTTTCTGCGTAGGGACTGTCCTGATGTATAAGGCGTGGGGGCATTTCTGGCACATGATGGTATAAATTACATTAGTGGATGAGCAGGTGAAGGACTCTTTGATGGAGTAGCTTGCTTGATTAGGCCCTATGATGGTGTCTTTAGTGCAGATATGTGGACAAAGTGGCAGTGTGGTTTGTTGCAGGGATATGTGCCTGCTTTGATGTTTCTGTTGTTAGGTCTGTAGTTGTTGGTGAGCATTTGTTTAGGGTTTGGGGGTTGTCTGTAGGCGAGGAGAGGTCTGTCTCCCAAGGCTAGAGAGAGTGAGGGGTCATCTTTTAAAATAGGCTGGAGGTCCTTAATGATGTGTTGTAGAGGTCTGACTTGAGGGTTGTATGTGGTGACCAGTGGCGTTCTATTGTTTTCTTTTTTGGGCCTTTCCTGTAGTAGTTGACTGCAGGGTAAGAAAGAAAGATGAGTTTAACTGCAATATTTTGGATAAACAAAAGGGTTAAAGAGAAGGCTAGAGGGTTTAGTATTTAAACTAAGTTAAAATGGATTACCAAATAAGGACAAAAGGGAAAGCATGGGGTTTATTTTGTTTAGCCTAACCAAAAGAAGGCTGAGGAGTGAAAATGATTTCTCTCTATAAATATATCAGAGGGATAAATACCAGAGAGGGAGAGGAATTATTTGAATATAGCTCCAGTGCGGTCACAAGAACAAGTGGATACAAACTGTCCATCAGGAAACTCAGGCTGGGAATTAGATGCGGGTTTCTAAGCATCAGAGGAGTAAAGTTCTGAAATAGCCTTCTGTAGGGAAAATAAGTGAAAGAAGATTGTACACGAAAGACAGTGACATACCCACTCAGACCAGATCATGGGCCCAGAATATGAACAATTTATCACTTTGCCTATGGTTCCACTCAGACCAAGGTGTACCCTTTGTGAACCACGTATCTGTAAACATGCACAATTTATTGCTTTGTTTATGGGCTCACTCAGACCAGGGAATGACCTTTCCCTGAACCAGGCACCTCCCTGAACCAGCACAGTTTACTGCTGTTTATGTACATGTATCTACTTGTTTGTTTGAGTGACCATTCTGTAATCCTTACAAGGCATGCCTGTTAGCAGAGCCTATATGCTGACGTGTATATTTTGTAGTTAGCTATTAGTTTTTTTCCCTGTGATGCCATATAACAGTAGGAACATCTAATGCAAGTTGGACTTCACCGATGGACCGGGAAGCTGCAGCAGGTGCCCTTGGAGATAAAGCCCCAGAGCCCACCCGCTACCGTTTCCAGGGGTCACTGGTAGCTGAAAGGGATGTAAGCATTCTACCTCTTTTAATAAAATCATCTTTTATTCTATCACTTGTGATCACATTGTCACTGCTCAATCCAGATCCTGTTATAGTGCCCCCTTTGGGCTACATCTGGCGTAGTTGGCAGGATTGGGCTCGTGACCAGATCATGTGGGGTAGAAAGTGGCAGCGGCTGGATGGGAACCAGGTCCTGGGGTGGCCTCCCCCCTCAGAAGGGGCTCTGGTTGCAAGAGTGTTGGCCTGGGTGGCACCCCGGTTAGTTGGGAACAGGACTTGGGTGCTGGTTCTATGCCTGCCTGCGTGGCAAAGTGCATGGAGGATTTGAAGGTGGGGAAGGGACGGAGACAGGCACTCAAGGATCTGGGGTGGTTACTCCTAACTGGGGTTAAAAATGTATGGGAGGACAAGGAGGCCCTCCAGCGTTTGGTAAATGCCTTGGAAGGTGAACTGGGGACAGTCAGAGAGTGTAACCACCTTTTGCAAGAAGTGCTGGAGGCTTTTATTCTATGACTTGTGGTCACCTTGTCACTGCTCAATGCAGATGCTGTTATAGCGCCCCTTTTGGGCTACACCTTCCAAGGGGAGCTCTGGAGGCAAAAAACATAACTGTCTTCTATAATGAGCTGGATACGTTTATGGAGGGAATGTTATGATGGGATGGCCTACTTTGGAAATTGATTGATCTTTGATTCCTGGTGGTGGATATACCAGTGGCCTAAGAAGGATGGGTAGATGGGATGGGTTCTGAGTTATTACAAAGAATTCGTTTTTGGGTAACTGGCTGGTAAGACTTGCCCACATACTCAGCGTTTGACTGGTTACCATATATGGGTTTGGGATGGAATTTTCCCCAGGGCAGATTTGCTAGGGTTCTGGGATATTTTTTGTTTTTAACCTTCCTCTTCAATGTGGGGCACGGCTGATCTGATGGTGAATTCTCTGTATCTTAAGTCCTTAAATCATGATTTGAGGACTTAAATAATTCAGTTATAGGTTAGAGGCTTATTGCTGGAATGGGTGGGTTAGGTTTTGTGGCCTGCATTGTCCAGGAGGTCAGACTAGATGATCATATTGATCCCTTCTGTCCTTAGAGCGTATGGCTGTGTTTACACTGGCAAATTAGTCCAGATTAAAGAGGCTTAATCTGGACTAATTTAGCCCATGGCCACATTAGGCTTTCCTTAGTAAGAAATTTCTTAGTTCAAACTAAGGAATGCTTAGTTTGAACCAGTTAGTATCGGCGCTTAATTCGAACTAAATGCGATGTGGACTTGAACAAATGCTTAGGTTGAACTTAAGTTAGAACTAAGGTGGTTAGTTCAAACTAAGCGCTAATTTGAACTAGAACACCTTGTTAATTTGAATTTATAAGTGCGAGGTTAGTTCGAATTAACTTTGAACTTAGTTCAAACTAATAGGTTGGAACTAGCTTTGGTTAGTAGAGACATAGCCTGTGAGTCTAAGAAGAGGTGATGTAGTTTAGAGCCTGATTGTAGGAGTGAGAAAAAGTTGTGGTTGTAAGGCTTCCCTCTTTTGGATATGCTAAATTCTGAAGCAGGATTTTTCTTACCTTCCTATTAGTAAAATTCAATTACTGCTAAAAACATTTTTCCCCTTGTGTGCAAAGCATGGGTGTCTACAGTGAAATGAACACTTACAGATACAAATCTAATCCTTCCAACTAATGAGAACTAGATGAACTCTTCTTATAGCAGATTGGGTCCATCAATAGCGAGGATATAAAGCTCAACAGATCGACCATGCACCCTCATGACAGGGTCCAAGCCATCGGTGATTTCTGGTTCCCAGCTGAGTTAAGGACAGATGCTTTCTAACAACTGTGGATTAGGGGCCTAACTGGTCAAGCAACTAACCCATTCACAGTCTTCTCTGTGGAAGATTTTCAGCTTCTGGTTGGTTTATTCTGCAGAAAGAACTTTCATGTCTATTGGTATACTGATGCATGTTTAAGTTCCTATTGATTGTGCTGTGCTAGTTTTTCAGGTAATAGGTACATAATTAAGGGCATTTAACGTCAGTGTTTGTCAGAAGACGTATGCTCTAATTTTCTTTTAAACCTGAGTTTTAGTGTGAGTTAATGGTTAAGGAGGAGGATTAAGCCTTTTAGAGAACACCAGCAGCTCTAAAGAAAAGACTACAGTGCAGTCAGTTTCCTAGGATCTCACCTTGGTCAGAACAAATCCTTGTGTGCATACAAGTGTTCATGCGTGCTCAGTAGCATTTGCCCTTAACTCACAGAAAGGAGCATTGTGAAGTTTTATTCTACCCCTACCCCCTGTAAATCTCCCTTTAATTATCAGAAACTGCCAAACAGCTTAAAATAGAAAAACAGCATTATTGAGAGGGACCAGGTGATCAATTCAGCTAGCAACATGTTCCCACGCCTTCCAATATGCACACCAATGTCATTCACTATTATTGTTTACTTGTTTGTGTTGCATTTATACAATTTAAGAAATTACAGAACTTTCCTCTATCCAATTTAGTTTGTCAGATGGGGCTGATTATTCAATAAGACAAAGGAAATAAAATTGAAGGTTAGACCAGTGTTGTGAAGTACTTGATAATCAAGTGAGTGATGCAGAAAAGTAATCAATAGCACTAAAATAGTTCTCAACAAGTCTAAAAGCATTATAAATGTAGATATGCTGTTATGTTCTAGATACATTTACAGCAATTTTTGTTGCAGAAGGATGTACATTCAGCAAGGCCCATACTTAACAGGACACTAGATGAAGAAGACATTCTCTGAACCCAGCAGATATGCTTTCTGCATTACCCTACTTTATGGAGCAGCCATATGGGTACAAATACAATGTGTAACCCCACTGGGGTTTTAAGGAGCGTGGTCCCTTTAAATTTTTGCCCTGTGGGAGAGGTTGTGGAGCAGAGGAGGGGGGCTGGGGTGGCAGCCAGAGGCCCTGGGGAAGGAAGCAGAGAGAGAGGTCCTGCCGAAGCCAGGGAAGAGAGTGGCTGACCTGGGATGCCAGGCCAGCACCCACTGAAGGACACTGTGCTGGGGAAAGTCGCCCAAGGACATATCAGCATCCAGTGACCGGCCATCTGGAGCTGTGGGGCCGTGAGTACAGCACCTGGGACTCAGGGGGGAGGTTGTAGTTAGTTAAGTGGGGGGGGCCACTCTGGGTTCACAGAAAGTGGCAGAAGAGGCATCAGAGGGTTTTCTTTTGCTGGGAAAGTGCTGGTGCTGAAGACTAGGAGTTGCTGGACTGAACTCTGGACTGGAAGTGTGCTGGGACTCCTGAACTCATGGTGCAGAACGAGGTCACATCTGCCTCCAGCCTGCTCCATTGTTGGGCCTTGCAGGGCCCTGTGTTAGCTGTTTACTCTGTGTTACTGCTGCCCCTTCTCCCCTGTTGGTTTCCCCTTTGCACCTCTGTAAATAAACCTTCCCCATTCCCATAATCCCTGCACTATCCCAGTGTGTGTGTGGTCACTCTGGGGGTTTGGAACAGGTGCCCCTGGGGCAAAGGGGCTCTCCTTGCTGTGTTCCCGTGCACACCCTTTCTCTGGTCAGAGCTGCCTGCAAGGCAGACTCAATCTGGTTGCATGGGTGTTACAAATGGAAGATCAGGAATTATGTCAACCAAGGGTTGCATTATGTGTGGCAGAGCCCAGTTTCTCCATTTCATCCTGGCACAATGACATTTGCATTAGAGCCACTTGCTGGCAGGTCAGACGAAGTGAGTCTCACTGCTGGAGCTGTATGCTCCACAACCAAAGGAATAGAGTCAGTCATGTTGCTTGATGAAGATGCTGCTTCACAACTGAGAAGTCTGAAGTCTAAAACTTGGGCCATTCATTCACTGAGTTCGTTGGACTTCAGGGGCTGCAGACATCTCAGCCTCCCCTTCTCTTCTGTCATAGTTGCTTCAAGCACTGGGACTCCTAGAGGTGGAAAATCGTCATGCTCAGGCAGTCATGGAGTTTCAGAGGCCTCACTACTGGTGGTGAGAGCAGCCAGCATAAGCTGCTCTTATGCAAGTGCTAGTTGCTTCATGAGCTGCTGTGATTCTGGTTCTGCTATTCTAGTAACCTCTCTTTCAGTGGCCTTGTTTCAGTCTTTCTCTCTTGCCTCACTGCCAGCTTCGGGATTAGGGGGTCTGGGAATTTGGTTCCCAAATTCGCATGGGAGTGGAGGAGGTTATCCACATTTTGTAGGGGCAGTGCTGAAAGCTGTCAACTGAAGAGAAAGTAACCCCCACCCCCAATTACTCACTTTGGCTATGTCTACACTAAAGGTTTAATTTGACTTACAAGCCTTTCCCTTGTGTCATGCTTGGTATCTGCCTTCCAACCTTACTATATGGGACAGTGATTTTCAGCAATGATTGGGGAAGATCAGGAATTGAATTGAGAGAAGTTGCATTAAAAATAGTGTTCAGTCTATCCATTTCACTTTGGCTCTGATCCAGCTAAAGCTGGAACAGGTCCTTCTGCATAGGTTACATGGGCCAAGTATGGAGTCACTAACTTGTGTTCACTGGGGTGCCCCTGAAGCTGATGCAGCTTCATTGCTAGCTGTGAAGTCTGATGCTGGGGCCCATTCACACTCAGATGACTGGGTCTCAGAAGCTGTGTGAGTCCAGCATTTCCATTATCCTCATCCCCTCTGCTCTTGCACACTTTGGGCACAGAGGTGTGGAGAAGCTCGGACTCTTCTACTTGACTTTCAGACACTGGATTTGCAGGGTCATCAGAAATTGGCAGTTTTTGAGGTGGTGCTTATTGCTCCCCATTCAGATGCTGTTCTGGTTTTGCTACATCTCAGGTTCCTGGATCTTCCTCCCCTGAACTGTAGAATGACCCTGCCTCCTGGTATCTTATGTAAGAGCATAAGGGGGCTGGGAATGTGTGTCATTATGCCAACACTGGCTCTCTAGTTCTGTGGTCTGTCCAGGATGCTGAGGCCCGAACTCTTCCATGACCTGTGAAGTCGGCTCGGTCACACTCACAGGCCCCACTTGAGAAGCCTTGGGCTCTATAGAGTCCACACTAATGTCTTCCACAGGCTGTGGGTTTGTAGCTGTGCCCTGTGGCATTTCTATGGCCTCTGCAGTTGACAGGATCTCAAGTGGACCTTGTGCTACAAGCTGGTCCCTAGTCTTTTCTTTAGCCTTTGCCAGGGTCTCCCTCTGTACTTGGGGGGCCTGAAGCAGATTTGATGTGGCCCCCCCCACTGTTCCACAAATACAACTCATACAACCTCTGCCCACCCTTAGGCCTCCTCCTATCTCAGATCACTCCACCCACCTTCCCAATTACCAAGCGCCTCTTGGTTTACCCAGGTCCAATGCTCCCCAGGATGTATAGAGGCTGGGGCTAGGGCAGGGGCTCCCTTCTTGGCAGGGGCCTGGGGCAAGTTCCCTTGTGGACCATCCCTCTGGGTGGCCCTGGCCTCTGTAGCAGACTGGGCCTCAGCCATGCCTTGTAAAGTCCAACTTTCTCTTGCAGCATATGCAGTATTTTGGACCTGCCTCTCTCATACAATCTGCAGAGTAGGTTCAATCTCCTAGTTGCTTTTGTGGTATGTGCTCCTGACAGGGAAACTGCATTCCTCTGTGGGGACTCGGCAACAGGCTCCCTGTCCTGTGCAAGAGAATGAGTCTGAGACTCTTGTGCTCTGTTTGCTTCAGGTTAAGCCTCTGTTTCTTCTGTTCTCTCTCCAGCAGGCCCAGCCTCACTTGCTATAGAATCTGAAAGAGAATTTGGTAATCCCTCACTCTCTGAAGCAGTCTGGGTCTCCCCAGTATCTTGCGTGGGCTGTGCAGAAATCTGGGTCTGTCCTCCTGGAAATCTTCGTAGAGTAGGCAAGGATTCAACAGGATGCTGTGGGATTTCTGGCAAGCTCTGTGTGGTAGGTTTAGCTTCACCAGTGGCTAGTGCATCCTGTGCTGCAAGCTGGTTCTCAGCAGTCTCAGAAATGGGCTGAATCTCTCTTTCTTCAGGAATCTGTGGAGTAGGTTGGGCTTCATCAGTGTATTGGTAAGTCTCTTGCATATTCTCTGCAGTAGGTTGGACCTCAATCTATGCTGCTACCTGTACAACAAAATCCACCTTACCAGCTTCTTTCATTGCCTTCAGCACAGACTGATAATCTACATATTCATCTGTGATACATGAAACAGGCTGTCAGTCCTGTTTTGGAGGCAGGCCTCAGGATCTTGCTTGATCTCTGCATTCAGCAGAGTCTCCTAGTTTCTTTTGTCTCTTACTGGGATCCCTGCAACGTGCTGGGATTCTCCATTATCTTTTGGGGCTGATGCAACTGATCTGTCCTGTGCATTAGGCTTTGGATCACCAACCTCTTTCTCCATCTGTACAGCAAGCTGGGCTTCAGTTTCCTGTGAAGCTTTTTCTGCGCTCTGTGCAGTTGCCTGGGCTTCGTAGTTTCATACAGTCTGCAGCACAGAAAGGACTTCATCAGTGCCTTCTAGGGTCTCTTATGAGATGGGTGCAGCAGGCAGCCTGTCGTATCTCATAGGCTTGATTTTGACCATGACTTGCTCAGTGTCATTCTTAGTTCCCATGAGAGGCTGGGTCTTGGACCATTCAGAAGCCTCCTATAAGGTATGTGTAATAGGAAGTGTCTCATTAATCTCAGCAGCTCCTTCAGGCTTCTGGTCCTTTGATTTCTTATAAGGAAAACAGAACCCCTTCTTACAGAGTTTGCACCCCATGCTGAAGACTTACAGCAGTAGTCCCGCTAGAAATACTCTGAAGTGGTTTCACTCTTGTTGATGCCCTCAATTCTGTTCATGGAAGTCTCTTGCTTTCTGTGCTAGAAGAACACTTGTAGCTAGAAAACATCTCATCTGCAAGATACTAATAAAAAGCAGTTTGGCTGCTAGGTCATTGCAAAAACAATTCCTTGTACATGGACCAAAGCACACCAGAGACCAACTCCCATTCATCTTCTGGAAGAGTTGCTCTACCATTCAGAAACTACTACTGCAAAAGGAGTGAACAATGTGAACCAATATCGCAGAGTAAATAACGTACTAAGCTTATTACTACACTGGAGATTTAGTGAATCTACATGTGTGTTTTTAAAACATTATCAACATATGCAGCTCAGTTTACCTGACTTCATAAAGTCAAGAGTTTGTCTCTCTCTCTCCCTGCATCACCAGCCGCAAAACAAAACTATGGCAGAAAAGGTATAATTGAAGAAATAATCACCAGTCCTTGAGAAAACAAAACAGCAAACTGTTTAATTGGAGCCAGGAAAATACATTCCTCAACCAGACTGGCAACATTTACTGTTCCCAGATTGGAGCAGAGGGTGAAAGAGGATCCCAGAATCTTAAATATGTCAGTCTAGGGAAGAAGGGCAGGTTGTCAGTAGTAGCTAGAGATGAGCTTCTGAGGCAAGCTCAGATCCTCAGAGATTTAGGTTTCCAATGCCAGTTTATTTCAATAGAAATCAGTCCCCTAAATACTTTTGAGGATACAGGCCACAGACAACATCAAATAAGGCCATCTTCCAGCCCAGAGATGAAGATAACTGTTGCATGAAATGTGCTGAGACTTGCAAGGAAAGATTTAGGCAAGGAGGAAATTACACATCTAGTTCTTTTGTACCATACACCAAGTAGCTTTGAGTGAATAAATAATGCTTTATTTTGAAGAAGTTATTTTACACACTTCAATCAGGCACTGTCACAGGATCCTGAAAGAAAATGGCTTACAGCTCTTAGACACAGTTGGTTTAACATGGTTAAATAGATTAAGAGGGCTATATAGCCCAGAGATTCAATCTAAGAGGGATAAAGCCACGTAGTTCCATCAAGAGAGGGGTGAAGATAACAAAGCCTGTCTCCATGTGGATGCACTTCAGAGTGACTAAGAGGGGTTTAATGCACAGCTTGCCCTGCAGACTTGACAATTACATGTAGTGGAAGAATGCTGACTAGCAACCTCATTCAGTGCCTTTGTCCCCTCCTCCCAGCATAAATTCATCTGTATGGCTGTGATGAAGTAAGAAAACCTCTTGGGCTACTGTGGTTCTTCTTTTCTGTTCCTGTTCTTTGGTGATGGTATTCTGGTGATGGGACACAGGGGTGTGATAACTATAGGTACCACTAGGGGGGAAGAGGCTTTAGTGCGACCTTACCTGGACCCCCTGGGGGTGACAGGTTGTGGCCAGTTTAGACCAGGGGCAGGGCAGCTGGATAGAGAGGAGAACAAAGGGGAGAGAGGGGAAGAAGGAAGATGGAGGTCGGAGGGGCAGGACCTCCGGGGCTCGTCCTGGGTGTTTACTATCTGCCCTCCTGGTTGATCTGAGAGCCAACTGTCCTAGCTGCTGTGCAAAGTGGATTGCTAATAAACCCTCTGACTGCTACACTGGCTGAGTGTCACTGCTGATTGGGACTGTTGGGACCCTCGTGGAGGGAGGACCCCCCCCCAGGGAGATCAGACAGAGCAAGTGTCGGACCCTCTGGGCCTGGATTTGGAAGCTGGCTACAGGTAGCGTGGAGACCCAGGTGCTGAACGGGAGAAGGCTCCACCGTAGCAGAGTCCTGGTGGGCTGTGAACAGAGGGGATCCAAGAGGCTTGTCTGGGTTCTCCATGACAATGGCCGGCCTCTGCAGATTCAGTACAATTCATCCCTAGGTATATAGTCTCATGTTCAGAGGTTTACGCTTCAAATGAGCAAATGTTACTGAAGAACTTAAAATCAAGCTGGTTTTGTCTCATAGCAAGATGATGATAAAGCCTGTAAAATTAGCTCTTGATTATGTAAATTCAGGTTACTCTCCCAGAGTTGCACTGGCTCTGCAGGGGTAACTAAAGGGTAGTTTTGTGTTAAGCACATTGGGGCATTATTTCATGCAGCTACTTCCCAAATAGCAGACATAATAAAGTACAGAGTTGTTCTGTCATAGCACAAGATATGGTATTCAGCCTCAACCAGGAACAAGCCTAATTCACTGACATTAGGAGAAACACATTTTCAGACAGAAGTCATCTATTAGGCCAGGTATTGTTAGCAAAGCAAGTTGGAGAAAAGACAACTTTTTATTAAAATGTACAAAGCTGTATTTATTCAGAATCTTGTCTGCTTACTTTAGAAACAAGGAAGTTATTGCTTTCCACATTTCATCTCTGCAGTCAGGCCAGCTGCAAGGGAGAGGAATTGCCTGTTGGTTCAGGCAAGAACTTTTTAATAACTTCCAGCTGGGGGAGTAAGTTGGATCTTAGACAAACCCTGTAAAAGTCTTGGCAAATGGCAAACTGAGAATAGGGCACTTTGAATGTACCTGAGAGGAAACTGGCTTTACAATGCTACCTATTACATATAACCACTACCCCAACCCCCTATTTGCAGAGTCAATTTTCAGAGAATGAGCACCACAACCAAGACTCCTTCTCACAGGCCCTAAAAATACCACATATGTCCACATATATTATTGTCAGACCAGTTAGGTTTCAAAACCATGAAAGAGAAGAGTCACATGCAAAAATATGCACCTCACCCCTCTTCAAACTGGATAAGTATTTCATTAATTACATAAATACCAACTAACCAGTTCTCCGTAAAATAACCATAGGCTTGAACTCTGTAGCTCAGGAGTCTCAAACTCAAATCACTACACAGGCTACATGAGGATTAGTATGGTAGACCAGGGGCCACACCACTGAAACCTCTTCATACAATGATATTGTAAATATCAGTAATGATAGTGTTGTTGTGGGCTGCAGGAGATAGCTTTAGGGGCTGCATGCGGCCCATGGGCCGCGTGTTTGAGACCCCTGCTATAGCTTCAGTTAATCCTCAACACCTACCTCTTAGCTCTCAAGCTGGATTTAAATAGGACTGGGTGGCTCCAAAATCACTCTCTCTCAGCTCCCTGAATATTAGCTAGTGCAATAATTAAATCTGTTAATGTTTATTGCATGAGCTTTCATGGGAGAAGATCCCATTTCCCCATGAAAGCTCATGCGATAAATAAGTTTGTTAGTCTTTAAGTGCTACAGGACTCCTTTCTTGTTTTGCACATATATTGATATTCCCTAACCTGAATTGACCAACCACTCACCATCAGACATCCCAGGAGTCACAGAAGCAGCAGTATTTTTGCTCAGTCCACTACCAGAAAGTCAAACATAAAGAGTTCACATGTGTATTACAAAAAGGGAAATTGCACTGAAAAACAAATAAAACCCCAAGGCAGCTCTTGATCATGTCCTGCCCCCAGTGGTGCATTTAAGCACAATCAGATGGATCATGTGAATTGGACACCATCATTTTTCAACCTGATTTGAATTTTACAGTTCTAAAAAGCCAGTTATGGCCCTTTAATTTTGGTATATCCAGGCCATTTTTGGCCTTCATCTCTTTTCATTTTCTGTCTTTCAGGTGAGATCTTAACAACTTACATGCACAATAACACAAAACAACATAACGCTTTCCTATCACTACTAACTATGCTAATTATGTGTCTACACTAAATGCAAAGTGCATATTAGCTAAAATATTTTCCAACACTAGACCACTGGGGAAGGTTAGTATTATTATGCATATAGATGCTAGATCACAGCTAAAGATGGGAAATGAAACACCATGAATGTAATTATCAGGAATTACACTCAAAATGCAGGGCTACTTTTTTTTGTGTGTGTAAAATATATATTCAAGATAAAGAAAGTGAGGTCAGGCATTTTTTTTTTTTTTTTTTTTTTTTTTACAGCAGCCTGAGCAATAGGGAACTGGATGTAGTCACCAGGGAATGTCTTTCACTTTCACAGAGTGCTAGATAAGCCTCCCAGGTGTTCAACAAAACATAGGGATAGTTTCCCCACTTGTTTAACTTCAGTCAAGTTACAGCAGGGATATATTTAGCCCCCCATACCTCTACCCTTAAGCCATTTAGACAACAGGTCTTTTTAATGAGCAATTAAATCTTCAACCTCTCAAAGGCCATTTAACAGGGTGGGAGCACCTCCTGCTTCTAGGGGCAGATCAACTAGTGTAAGTTGTAATAGCACCATTGACACCAACAGGCCAGTGAAAATTTACACAAGCAGAGTTACCTTTTGGAGCATGAGAGGGCCATATTATATGGGGACAAGTTGATACTAATCTTTATGTTGTGTGGCTCTGAAGATTGAAGCAATAGGAGACACATTCTGCCTTTTACATGAATCTCAATTTACTTTTCCTAATTTGAGATACTAGCATCAATGTTTTTGCAGATAAATAAACCAGTTCAAGTAGCTCTAGGGCTTCAGTGGTTGATGACAGAGCAGCAGTAGAGGATTGTCATTGAGTCTCTGGCTTCAAATACAACAGGCTCCCAGTGGACACTGCTTAGCTTAAAGAATGTTCCTGTTACAATAGCACTATTTCTGAAAAATCAGTGAGACAAGACAGGTGGCCATGCAATCAGACCCCATTGTTAAACTGCTCTTGGTCATAAGTGTTGCTGCTAGGGTGTTGCTTTGGCAAGATAGGAGTATTTTATTCAAGTTCTGTTATCAGTGTATGCTTTATAGTAGAAAAGCTGTAGCCCTTTGAGAATGTTTCTAGGCTCCCTTTCATGGTACTATGTCACAAGTTTTGTGATTGTAGCTTAGACTGTTTTAAAGGGATATTTAATTTTAGACTTGAATGTGGCTTTATGCAGAGCAAGTGTTTAGCTACAGGTTAGAATTACTATTGTAGTAGTATTAGAGCTTAGGGAAATACTGTCATCTGAGGTGTGAGAGATATTTCCTGATAGAGAATGACAACTGAGCAGCATGTAGGAATGACTCTACTGCAGCAAGGTAGTGCAACTATGATACTTCAGAAAGCAAATGCTCTAGGGAACTATTTGTCATGTTACTAACCAGAATATTGGAGATGTGACTCCAATACTCTCCCCTCTTTTTTTATTTAAGAGATCCAATTCTGCACCAGAGATTTTGTTCATCATTGGAACTTACTTTTATCTTAGACATATCAAACACCCTTACCCCCAAGATGGGGCTATTAAGAGCTTCCACTCAGGGCTTTAATGTCATGTCCTCAGCATCCTGAAGTAGAGAAGTTCTGCTGAATTATAGGACTAGTCAGCTTGTTAGGATAAAGCTTTTGTGAATCAGGCACTTTGTTTTTGCTGCCATGTAAAGTAAAACCTGCCCATTGACAATGAGGACCCTTAGATCTACTCTTCAAGTTACTCAATAAGTAACGAGTCAGGAAAGTCTACCACATTGTAACTATCAGTATTTTATAGTCAGTGCAAACAAAAAAAAAATCCATTGGTCTTTCAGGCTGCACACACTGCCCCATGTATTCCAAGAGATACTGTATTTCCCATCTTGTCTAATGGTGCAGGACCACCACATTAATTTTTTCATTATTTAAAAAAATGACAATGGATGCACCAAGCTTAAAGTATCTTTATTTCTTTGGTGATGGTAGTTAATACATCTGAAAATGTGGCAATTGATGCACTGACCCACAGCTATTCCCTAAAGACAAATCTTTAGGTGGGACAATTCAAATGAAAGACACAAGACAGATTAGTGAAGTAATTTAGTGATTAGTATTGTAAAAACATGCAAGGGTGTTGGGGTATGGGAGCATTCATCCTCTATGTTAAAAATAGTCTCAAAAGTAAGGGTGTAAAAATCCATAGAAAATATCCAACTAACACTACATCTTACAAGAGGAAGCTACTAAGTCCCCTTTATGCAGTGAGAAGGATGACAATGCATTACAAAAAACTGTTACAGAAGTGTGCTACCCTGTCTTTCCACTCTTAGAATATTTAGCCACCTCACCCCACCTTCACAGTGATATCCAGGTACAAGACTGAACTACAGCTATGCATTTACTGAAGAATGTTAGACAGGGTTTAGTGTCCATTGTAATCTGATAGTGATCCAGCTAGATTACAATTAGTTGCTGCAACAACAGATGAAATTCTTTATTCTGCTGGGGCTCCAGCTCCTACAGACACACAGAGAATCAGCTGCGTCTGACTGGGACTCCCCTGAAGCACATGCAACTTCATTGTTGCCAGATCTGGAGCCTGAATCTGGAATTACTTCACCTTCTGGTCCTTGGGTTTTCAGGGCTGAGAGAGTCTCAGCAGTTGCAGTCTCTTCTTCTCCCCTGCCTTTGTGCATTTCAGGCACTGAGTCTTTCAGAACTTGGGAATCTACTTCCTGTCTCCCAACCACTGGATTTACAGGGGCATCAGTACCAGCAATAGAATTTGGCACCTTTTCTGGAAGGCACAGGTTCTCCATGGTCTGTTTCTGCTCATGCACTGTTACTGCAGAGGTCTCTAGTTCAAGTATCTGATCTTCCTCTTTAGTTATAGAGTCCTGCTCTTCTGCCCCATCTCCAGTCAGAGCACCAAGGACTCTGGGATGTTTGACACTCTGCTGACATTGGACGTTCTCCAGTTTTGTCATCTCTGTGCCATACCAGGTCTCCTTTTGTCTCACCTGTACAGGAGGCTGCTGCTCTTGTTGAGTTGGATCGCTTGGGTGACTCACAGACTCTACTGCATTCTTTTCAGGTTCCTTGTATACTGTAGAGACCGTGTTGGTGTCTTGTAGAAGGGATTGCACTGTATTCTCTGGTGTCACTGGTTCAGTGTCTGCTGAAACTGAGTCTAATATAGTGTCTTGTATAGCCTGACTATTGGCTTGGGAGCCAGTCTCTTCCATGACCTGTGAAAACTGGTCTCTCACAGTTAGTTGACCAGTCTGTGCACTATACTGGGTCCCATTAGTATCTTGCACATGCTCTGTATTAGACCAAGTTTCAGACTCTTCTGTGATTTGTGCAGCAAACTGAGGCTCTGTGTTTCCTGTGAGGCCTTCACTCATCTCTGCAAGGGGCTGGGTCTCAGAGTCTCTAGCAGCTTCAGGTTCTTCTGCGGCCTGTGCAGCATTCTGGACCTCATCCTCTTGGAGAAGCTCCACAGCAACTGTGGCTCCACTAGCACCTTCCATGAGCTGTGCATAGGGCCATCTACCCTCGCTAGTGTCCTGGGCAGTCTCTGAAGCAGTGCAGGCCTCAGTGCCTTGAGGAGCCTCTTCTGTCACTTGCTCAATAATCTCTGCTTCTCCAGCAGATGAGATCTCAGCCTCTCCTGTGGTCTCTGGAGGCAACTCATTCCCTGTTTCTTGCACAGTACCTGCAGCAGGCTGGAACTCAGCAGGGTAACACAGGGGGGTCTCTTTTCCAATTAGTTTAGCCCCCATCTCTTCTGTGACCTGTGCAGTAGGCTGAATGCTGCCATTCTCTCCTCTGCTTTTTCCAGTGTTCAGTGCCTCAGTCTCTTGCAGAGCACCTGCAGCAGGCTGGGCCTCTCTAATCTCTTTTGTGGTTTGTGTCATAGTCCGGGTCTCATCATTGTCTTCCTCAGACCCTTCCATGGTTGGAAACTGGTTCACAATCCATGCTAAAGCCTCAGCTGAGGTCTGTGCAGTAGCTGATGTCTCACTAACCTCAGCAGTTGCTTCCTTAGCCTTCTGTTTTTTGCATTTAACACAAGTTGCACAGAACCCCTTCTTACAGAACTTGCTCCCCATGCTGGGATTCTACAGCAAGACCTGCAAGACAGAACACCTACACATTTTAGATGCATAATTATATCAAGGCAACCTTGTTCATATAGAACACCTCATAACTACCTCCCACCCATCCACAGAGGCAGCACCCTCCATTCCCCCCACAATTTTGGGGGTTGCATTCTAATAGCAGACTGGGCTACCTGGAGGGGCTAACATTCTGTATGACAGAAGTAATAATTTAAGTTTGAATATACTCTGTAGCAGTATTATCATTTACTGATGGCTCCCTGCCCCCAACTATATGTATCAAGGCAGTGATCCTTCATTTAGAGCCACAATCATAGAGCAATTGCCAGTGCAGGCTACAACGTAGCATCAGAGCTTATTTTAGTATTGTTGCTCTATGTGCTAAGATAGACTACATGTAGCATACTGGATAAAATCCAGTCTTCTTTCCCATAGCAGCACTAGTTCTATAAGGTTTGTGACAGGAATAAGATAGTTTGCTATTTGTAAATAAAGCTGGAGCAGATAGTCTAATTGTCAGTAGGAAAGTGACTAACACAAATTGTTCTTCCATTCTGTAGAGAATGGTGCTTCAGCTTCCTCTTGTTTACAAGACTAAGTCATTGATAAAGAGAAACATGCATTACTAATTGATTGTAGAGCAGTTATGGTTTGAATAGCTCAAGGAAGAAATGCACTTTTTATTAGAGATAATTTTGTGTAAGTGATTATCTATTTACTAACATGCAAAGTTAGGGACCCCCCCCCTTTTTTAGTTGGGTAGTCAGTAAGAAAATTCCATTTTGCTTGATGCAAGTACAGCTATTAACTAAGCTCCAGTTCTATAGCTGCAGCTGTGCAAAGCAATGAGACAACAGGATTGTACAGATGTACCTCAGAGAAGACTTGGACTCTGCAGTGTGTCTACAGAATTTCTCATGTAGAGGGGCTACTGAACCTCAAACACCATCTTTTGCTGCAGCAGCTTGAATAAGAGCTAGCCAACCCCTCCACCAAAACATAGTCACATTTCATAAGTTCCTAAGGAACTTCAGAGCTTGAATCCCATTTTCAAAGTTAGAACACTCCTAACTGAGGTGTTTGAAAATTCAGAGTCTTGTCTCCACCTCAGTGGTTCCAACTATCACAATGTAGTATTTTTCTAAGAGCCTCACTCCTAGCATCATGCAGTTATAATAAAGAAGCCTCCACTGTCATTTAATAGACTATTTTTTAGCTCTTATAGCTATGGTAAGATCTTTAAGACACTAGCACATAAGGCTCAAGAAGCAGAAGCCAAATAAAGATCTAAAACTGAATTAATCATGAAATTAGAAAGACAAAACAAAACATGTTTTTAAACCCTTGAGGTTACCAATACTGATTTTTTTCAGACAAATAGAAATATGAATATCATTATCTAAAGCCCTTTGCATACAAATACCTTTCAGTTTATACATTCTTCATTGTAATTGTGAATTAATTCCAAGATCTGAGGAAGTACTTGTATTCTTGCAATAAAATAGGTATTTACTTACCAGCCTCTTATAACACAACAGCTAAACCACCACACTATCACTCTTCAATCCCTACCTTTACCTGTGCAAGATGGTGTTAAATAGGCCTGGGAAGCCACACCAAATCACTTCCCTGCAGCTCCCTGACTATTAGTTCCACCAAATCATGGTTCCCATCAATTATGGTTGCTGTTGGGACAGCAAATGTTGCAACTACACTCCTTATATTCAGGATCTAAATATATATCTGGAAATTTAGGATTTTGCTTTACAGTTTATATATGAAAGAAAATAAAATGCAACATATCCATGCTAGCTGATAATCACTGGGTATACACAATGTAGACATGCTGTTGTGATGCAGGCTGGGCACATGCAAACCTAAGATAATGTTTTTAAAAGAACAGATTTTAGCATTACCCTGGTCTAAGCTGTTTGTGATGATAAACAACTCCATTACTTGTTTTCTATCAAGTAGAGAGGGTCAGTCTTGCAGGGTTCGTGGTTTAATTGGGGGTGCAGATTCAGCTGGTGTCTCCAGTTTGCAGGACTGTGCATCATGCTGTGCTTTTACATCACTTATCTTGTTTAGATCACTGGTGAGCATTGAGATATGATATAATAGCACATCTGTACAATGTGGAAGGAAAAATCCACTTCAAATAACAAAGCAACCCCAAAAGACAGGAGGACGGGGCAGATCATGAGCATGCTCCAGAACCCAATCAGGATTAAGTCAGGATAAATGGATCTGGTGGTCCAGATCCATGAATTTTCCAAATGGGTTTCCAAGGTTTGTGACTCCATTTCCCCTTATCCCAGAATACACATTGTGGTATGAGGCCTGGCACATCCACTTCCATCCTCAGAATATGAAATCAGTTTGGGACTCCACATTTTCAGTCAGCTCAGCCAGTATTTGACTTTAATCTTCTCACCTTCAATGAGGTCTAATGCCTGCCAAGGAAAGTACTAAATCAGCCTCCCTATCTCTAGTATCTATGATGTCTCTAAAGAGCTCACCTAAATCACATGCCCATATTAAATGGAGAGAGGTTGCTCTGTAGGGCCTTTATATAACTCTTCCTAAAATGCTTTTATGTATTTGCTGTGGGCTTCAATTTAAGCAAAGAATGTAAGCAGCAGATGATTGAAATTGACCATGGAATGCACTCTGCAATGAAAAGCTGAAATGGCCATTACCCTTCTCTGCACCCCTTTCTCCCATTACTTTACAGAGAAGTTTTTCAGTTTTTTACATATATTTTACTGATGCTTAACTCACTTGGACTTGCTCAAGGGGGAAAGAAAATGTCACTTCTTTCCACAGGATATTCTGACTGCCCTAGAGCAGTGTCATAACAAGGCCCTGGGAGTCCCTGGTGCAATAATAGTTCGGGGACTCCTTCCAAAATCTGTTTGTCCATTTCCTCCACAGCCCCAGTCCAGTCCTCTTCACGTCCCCTAACTCCTGTTTAGATCCTCATCGTCCCAATCCAGCCTCCTTCTGGTTCCCCTACAACCATAATCTAGCCCAGCCTGCATCTTTCGCTCCTACCTAGCTCCCAGGGACCACTCAAGGCAATCTGCCATGGTAGGGAGCAAGTCAGTGTGCTCCCCCCACATGCCACTCTTCAATTGTGATAGACATTGTAAGCAGGAAACTGCACAACACGCTCAAATATAGCCCAACTACTGCTCTTTCATGATGGAAGGGAAGTTGGACCACACTTGAGCAAGGCTGTGATCCTGTACACCAGGACACAATGCATCCAGGGAGCTGGGCCTAGCTCCACATCATACAGGAGCCACTGGTGTGGGGTGGGTTTGCTGTGCACGCCTGGGCCCAGTTCTCTGCTGTTGGCCCTGCTGGTTGAGCACCCATAGCTTCTTAGACCTAGGTGTGACTAGACCATTGTATTATTGCAGTTAACCCACTAGGGAGATGTTGTTCATCAGAAAATGGGCATACCTGTATATAATCATGACTAAAATCATTGTGACACAAAATGTAAATGCCATGTTCATTCCTAGTGTAAGTGAAGTCAGTGAAATATGCCAGGGGTAGAGAAACATATTCCTAGAGCACAAAACTATCTGTAAACTGAGTACTGAATTGAAGAGAGTGTGCATCTTTTGTATCAGCAGGAGCAAAGTCATTTAACAGGGCTAGGAGTGGCTACAGTTGCTGCGGAACTGGGCTCTGCTGAACAAGTGTAAATATGTGAAGAGAGTACCCTAAAATACATTCCTTTCCAGCCCAATAAGCCATTACCACAGAGGGAATTCTTAATCAGAGGAGGTGGTGTTAACTACACCACAGGCTGCAAAGGAGTACTTAGCCTGGTTAATTAAGTCTTGGGGTTTTGGCACCATCTACACATATAACAGAGTAGAGTTTTCAGGCTAATCTCTTTGTGAGGTCAGTGAGAGGAGGTCACTGGCAGATGCTCTAGCAATGAGGCTTAGGAAATGTAGCACTAGAGTAGGACCCTGGAGACAGTTTCTAGTTCTTATTCTGCCATTGGCTTACTGGGGACTGTAGGCAAGTCACTTCACTACTCTGTGCCTCAATTTCCCCACTTGTTATATGGGTATAATGGTACTCACCTCCTTTTGAAAGCCTTTTAAGTTTTACTGATGAGAAGTACTAGATCAAGATAGGTATTAGGCATCTCAACAAGGATTCCTTTACTCAGTCAGTGTGGACTTTGAGGTAGTTTCTCAAAAGTAGAGAGAAGGAGGATAAGCAACTAAGCCCATTTCTAGATGTGTCTGTTCCTTCTGGGCACCCAGCACCTGTTTAGGGGTTTCTTTGAAATTTGTGGCAGGATAGGACCAGGCCATCATCATGCTAAAGAGCTATTAAGACGGCACATTTGTATATGCAATCACTCATATGCCTTCCCAAACTGCATTGCCCAGATGTGCAGTGGTTTTCAAACTTTTTTCCTGAGGACCCAGTTGAAAAAAATCACGTATGCCCGTGACCCAACAAATACATCTTTGAGCAATGCATTCCAATCTTTTGGCAGTGGCAGCAGAGGTGCCGCGACCCAGTGCCTGAGGCTGTGTCCACACACAGACAGTTAAATTGATTTAATAAAATTGTTATAAAAATCATTAAATCAATTTAAGCTAAGTCAGTTTAACAGGTCCATACTAGAAAGTCAAATCGAACTAGCATGTCCAGGGACAGGACTTACTAGTTTGATTTAGGAGAGGGACACCATGGGAGGTGAGGCAAGATGGCACCCTAAAAGGGCCATGCCCCCACCCAATATATGAATAGAGAAAGGCACCCTGGGAAGGAGAAGGGCAAAACTGTTAAATTGAAATAACTGTTAAATCGAAATAACACATCCACATGGCATTGTTTCGATATAACGGTTTTGATCTAAGCCTCAGTGCGATTTAAAACTAGGTTTTATTAAATTGCTCTAACTTTCCTTGTTTCAAAATGACAGAGCTCATCGTTTCGATTCAAGAAAACATTGTGTGGACCTACACTTTTTAAAATCAAAATAACCATTGTTATTTCAATTTAAAAGCTGCATGTGGATGTACCCTGAGAGTCCTGATCCTAAGTTTGAAAAGCACTGTGCTAGACTGTTTGGTTTAAACAATTAAGTTTTTTAATCAAGAAAATATAAAGGAGCATTAACTTATTGTACACTCGAACATTATAGTATGAAGAGTAAGTGTTAAAATACAGGCTATAATTGAGAAGTAGTTTCAAAGACTATAAGCAAATATTGTGATTTGCAAAACAGCAGTAGTAAATAGACAAAACAGACACAGATTTGGGCACAACACACAAGCAGAATGAACAACATATTAGCAATAAATGTCCTGTTAGTTCTTGCACAATCAGAACTGGAAAGAGAAAGTCATGTCAAAATTGCAGGAAGATCTCAAAGCGCAGAAGGCCCTGCTTTGACTGCTTCTGCGACTTTCCCTCTCAGCTGGAGTTTTTGGCTGGTTCCTCCTAGAGAGGCAGGTAACTAGAGTTCTTGACTGCCTTTTTCTCTGTGCCATGCCTTGTACCTCTCACATCTTTTTCTTACTAAAGCAAATAGTGCCAGCAGAACTTTTTCTTATTAACATTGATGATAACTAGTAGCAACCCAATTCAAGTCAACAGAAGTATATTGCTGTAATATAGGATAAAGGGAAAAAATCCAAGCCATTCTTTTAACCTCTACTTGAACATGAGTGTACGGTCCATCAGTTTCTTCAGTAATGCTTTTATTAATCATTGGGCTTCAAGTGAACTGAAAGAGGAAGAGTTCTATTCCCTCATATAGGAGACTTACTAGACTAGCGAATTAATGGAGTTGTGAACCAGGGTTTGGCATTTCACTTATACACAATGCTCAATAAGTTTGAGTATGGTAAATATGGAGTGGAATGGATGTCGTGATCAGAACAGAAGGTCAAGGAGTAAGTGAATAGGGAAACAGAAGGTAGGAATCACTACCTGGAATCAGGATCTGATTAAAGTTTTCCAAAACTGAGAAGGGTTTTGTCATTAAGAGTTATTTTTGCAAAACAGATTAAAATCTGATTTTCTTTAAAGGAAAAAATACAAAAGTGACTAAATCTCCTTTATTTGTTTTAGGATGCCAGCTGTTAGAGTGACAGAGGTAATTTTGCAAATTTTATGCAGCTATTTTAAAAAGGGCTAGTTTCATACTCTGCAAAACTCATACTTTGAAGAGTTTAACTGGCTAATAGATACAAGTGTTTTAAGTGAAACTTCAGTTCCTGAATTTGCTAGGTAATCCTGAAAGTTTTAGTTTCTCTGCAGAGCAGTGCACTATAATTCCGGGAATAGCAAAGGGCTTTTTGGGGAGGTTAATTTCTTTTTGGATACATGACCAGGATCACCTGCTTGATAACTCCCAGATAGGACTGGGATACAAAGATGGATTTTGTTTTATTTAACCAGCGCCAGAAATAATATCCAGAGATGCTAATATATTTCAACAATCATAGAATTTGATAGTTACAAATGTTAAAATTCATGCTGCAATCTACAGACGTCTACATATTCATATTTGGTTTTCTGGTGTCAAAGAAATAACAAAAGGAAAAGAGAGTAAAGGGACTGGTGTTACATCAGGAAGAGCTTGCAGTGCATTCACCAGTACAGTTACAATATTTCAAATACAAAGAGGCTTGTAGATTTCACCATCTTAAAACCAAGAACCAATCAAACATACAGTACCAAATTTCCATGCAGTGTCCACACTATCTACATTCCATTCAGTTTCCCTGTTCCCACACCAAATTTGATGCAACATTTGACTATCATATGTTTAAAAGCTAGCTTCACAAACAGGATGCTTGTCATGACCAGGGTCAAGCCATTCATTTAATTTCAACTGCTACAACTGGAATAAAGTTAGGTGGTAGAAACTCAGAAGGAATGAGTGCTTCTGCTGGGGCTGCTGACCCTTAGGCTACAGGAATGGAGTCATCCTTTTCTCCTGACAGAGAATTCTCTGAAGCAGGGGTCTCAAACTCAAATGACCATGAGGGACACATGAGGACTAGTAGAGGGCCGCATGAGGACTAGTATGTTAGCCCAAGGGCCACACCACTGAAACCTTTTCATACAATGGTATTACAAATATTGGTAACAATAGTGTCATTGTGGGCAGCAGGAAATAGCTTTAGGGGCCACATGCAGCCCATGGGCTGTGTGTCTGAGACCCCTGCTCTGAAGAATGTGCCATTTCACTAGGTTTGGAGTCTGAGCTAGGACCAGTTCACCTTCATTTCCTTGGGCTTCAGGAAATGTGGGAATATCAACCACTCTGAGCTCTTGCTCTCTGCTCTCTTCTGCAGTTGCAGTGGCTTCCAGAGGGTTGGAAACACCTGCCTCATTGCTGAACTCCAAAGTAAAAGGACTCATAAGTGGAAGCTGCTTAGCTAAGTGCTTTGGCCCTGGGTATGAACTTACATTGGTCTCTATTTGAGATATCAGACTTCTTTTCTTGTTAATTGCGGGCTCTCTTAAGCCCTCTTAGTTTTCAATCAGAGAATCATTTCTGGAGCTCTTTGTCTTTCTCATCCTTCATTCTTTAGTCCCTGCAGAAGACTAGACTCCACCAGTCCCCTCTGTGTTCTTTTGCGTGTCTGCTACAGGCTGGGTTTCAGACTCTTGTGTAAAGCCTTCGACCCTAGGGCTAGGTACAAAAATTTTATGACCCTTAATTGCTCATAGGTTACAGTGAACTCCTTCTTCTTGCTGTGTTTGTTGCCCATGCTTGGAGCTCTATAACACAGCACGGCAGAAGCCTACTTGGAAGTGGCTAAGGAAAGCCATTTGATTTGTTTTGCGATTCAATAATGACTCACCACAGGTGACAGAATCTTTGTTGAAATAAGGAAAGCTGAGGGGAAAGCACCAAGTTTCTGGTAACTATTTCAGCACTATCTGCTTAACATGCAGAAGGTCCTGGGTTCAATTCCCAGGGGGTTGGACTCAATGATCTCACGAGGTCCCTTCCAGCCCTATGATTTGATTGATCTTGGCAGAATCTCACCAGGAAGAAAAAGAAAAAGCTTTTTCATCATCCACACACTTTGTCATCATCTACACACATTTTATTAATGCAAGTTATTAGATATTTGCTTATATGCATCATTTGTAAATCCTGATGCTCTGCAGTACTCTTGCCACTCTCCTGTGGCTGGAATCAAAATCAAATAGAATTTGCTCCTATGCAAGTCACATAACAGTTGTTTCACAGAGTTCATTTATAGCAGATCACCTGGAGATCCCATGTGGTAAATCCTTTAAGATGATGATATAGGAAGAAAAAGGTATTGAGACCGTTGTGAAACTCCCTATTTACACTCACTCAGATTCATAAAGATTTCGCTAGATCTCAGACTCATAAAGTCAATGGTTATCTGTAGCACTATAGAGTTAGCCAGAGCTTCTGAAAAAACCAAGCTAGGATTTGTCTCTTGAAGAACACTTCGTAGTGCAGATTCTACAGCAAGAGTTTGAATGCTTTTGTTGTCAGGCAAGAGGATGGAACCCAACTGGGTTTCCCATAAGAAAGTTGCGTATATAATGTCAACAGAAGAAAGTGCTTGTTCGGTCAGCAATCTGCATAGGTGTTGAGATACATCCTGCTTCCCAGATCACAGGATTGTTAGGCTTCCCCTTATTATAAGCCTACATCCTGAACAGAAGGGAAAACTGACAGACACTGATCATATCTTTAAAGAAAAACACCATATCTCTACATCACAAGAAAAACCTAAACAAAAAAATGAAACCCCAGTAAATCTTCCTTCCTTCTCTAAGATACTGTTACTGCTGAAAACTAAAGCCATGGATATCCCCACCAGTAGACGTGTATATTCCTAGACATGTCTGATTGCTGGAGATTTTGTACACTGGAAGGCAGTTTTACACAGGTAATGAGATTGTCTCAGTGGTTGCTCTTTCTAGGAAGACACTTACAGTCATATGAGGTTAGGAGCTGTCTTTTAATCCATTGTTGAAGGGTTAACCTAATTACTGATTGTAAAGTAGCTCCTAGAGCTAAATCAAGGGAACTAAATAATAATTATAGAAATATGGAGCCTACCTGCCACTATGTTTTCAGCAAATCATAACACTAGATGCCCACACATAACCACTTCCTGAGTCCCTGAACATTCATTCCATTGCATAACTTTCTCCTCACACCATTATCCCTGTAAAATTGTATGAAGGATGGAGGTGAATGTTCCTTTAAATCAGAGGTGTGAAACTTATGGCCTGAGGGCTGGATCCGACCCACCAAGGGCACAGGGGCCACGCAGCTTACAGAGAACACTGACAGCACCTCTAGGGTAGAGATTAGCAGCAGGGGCATTTGTGGCCATGGCAGATGTTTGGTTTATGAATGACACGGAGGGAGGAATAAACCTTCTGTGTTTAAAACATGCTGTCCACTTGCAGAGCAAACAAAAGACAGGCAGCCACCAGCAGAGCAGGGCTAAACGTGCTCATGACTTGGATCAAGTGACTGAGTCAGAGCACAGAGGAACAAAGAAAGCGCTTCAGCCAATCGCACCTCAGCTCTGCTGTGGTCTGCCAACTAATCAGAGTCTCAGTCACAGCAGGCTGGGCTGGGCTCCCAGAGAGTCACCACCCCACCTATTCACTGTCAGTCAGTTGACATGCTAATCTGATTGACTGCACATTGAACAAATCACAATGAAGAAAAGAAAAAGCTGGGACCTGTGTGGGAACAAGCCAATCAAAGGCCTGCCAGGGCTGAGCCAATCAAAGGTCACCACACTGATTGGCTGACAGTGAATGGGTGGGGAGACAGGAGCCAAGCCAGCCTGTGGCTGTGACTGAGACTGATTGACTGCCACCACGTGGTAGGCATCAATTGGATCCAGGTCCAGTGCCACCTCCCCTTAGGCTGGGAGAGAGGTTTTAGCAGTGGGTGGGCTTCTATCCACCCACTACCCGGTTACCAAATAGGACTATGCAGTAGGGAAGGTGGAAAGGGGGATCTGGGAGTGGCCAAGCAGGGGAAGGGATTCTGGGACCTGCACAGTAGAAGAAGGGTCTGGGAGCCAGCATGGAGAAGGGGAGTCCACAGGGCAGGGGAAAGGGAAGGTGTTGCAGAGTCTGCAGGTTTGGGGAGGGAGAAGGGGAACCCATGCTGATCTGAAATATGGCAGGGGAAAGGGTTGGGGGAGCCTGTGCAGACATATGGTCTGCAACAGGTGTCCTGCCCTCCAGTATGTCTCCCCACATTGAATGAGTTTGACATCTCATATTTAAACTTTTAGAATCAATGATTGTATGTTTTAGGTTAACATTGTAATGGCTTTGTATTCTTACACTCCAATATAAAAGTTAATAAATCAATCAATAAATAAAATTAGTAGCCTGCACATATCCTCATTTCCCCTTATATGTAAGTTTACTTGAACTGGGCTTTCAGTTTACAGTGCTGAGATGGAATTGTTAATGCAAACTAGTAAAGACTATAGTACCAATCCTACAAATGTGCATTTTTAACTTTACACATGCTATGAATAGTCTCATTGAGTTTAATGCTTTACTCATAAGCATGTAAAACTAAACAGAAGTATGTCTTTGCAGTACTGAGGCCTACAGCTATATTGTATTGTGTACTTTTGCTCATCCAGCCAGGACCATGCAGACAGTTGTTTTTAGGAGTGATATAACTAGTTGTTTTGGTCTTATTCAGTAACAAGACATTTGAAACAAAAGCCCACCCCTATTTTTCCTTTTCCTCCATCTGAAAATAGCTCACCTTTGCAGAGATTTTAGTGTGGTTGCGGAATGGATGGATGTCAATAACAAGATTATGGTCCACTGTTATAAAATACCCAAAAATGCTGCCACTGCATCACTCAAATTTCTGGTGGGCACTTCAAGACCATCTGTTAGTACCTGTATCCCTTGAAAATATTAAATCAGGTTTGAGTCTTGCAATTTTTTCTGCCCACTTTGTGTTATACCTCATCCTTACATTAGCCAAATGCCTGCCTTCCATGCATCTCCCTACCTGTTCCCTGTAAGAAGAAACAGGCCCCTCAGATTTAACAGCTGTACTGACTGTGGAGTCTCATACTGTCACTAGAGCCCTCTGCTACAGAACCAGCTGAGCCCAGACTAAGCAAAGAAGTCAATTGTTTGAAGATTTAGACACACCATGATAAGAAGTATAGAATATATGCTATATGGGTCTTGTGTTTTCATCTGTCACATTCTTTGACTTATTGAAAATAAACCTGGTATATAGAGTGTGGTCATGTCACCCAAGTCACCTCCTAAAAGGTGTATTATTATCATCCTACACTAAATATAAAGTTGTTACAGGTATATAGGTTTCTACTGCAAATATGTTCTTCATATGGGTTTCAGTTCACTAAAGCAGCATACACTTGTAACTACATCATGGACAAGCTGGCAATTAACTACAGTACTGGAATTGCAAACAAAATAGCACCATGTTCTGCTTCTCCTCTGATTGTCACCTCCAATGAAAGAAGGTGATTTTTCTCCCCACAAATATCTGAGTGATATTGTTAGACTTGAAAGGAATTTGTCTTCAGAATTCCAGCAGAGATGGAATTTTTAGGCTATTTCTAATACACTTTCAGAAAGCATGCACCAAAGGGTTGGCATTTAACATAGGAACTTCAAAGTTTGATAGGATGAATACATAGGCCAAGACCTAAATGTCTAATGCTCTAAATGGCTAGAGGCCCAATGATATATTTCTCATTTAGAATGGTGGAAATTTTTTCACATGTGTTGGAAAGACTGTTCTTTGAAGAACAATTACAAATTCTTCACTTTCATTAGGACTATTGTGATGCAAGTTTGTAATGATACAAACTACTACCTTACTGCTAACTGCAGAAGAATCACTCAGTTCTTTGACTCCCCCCCCCCATGCAATCAAGCAATTGTAGAATGTAGATAGCAGTTCATCAAATTTTGGTGAGTCTAGTAAGTACTGTAAAGCAAAAACAGCAAGCTGGAACATGCTAGTTACTTAAGTCTCTGCTAAAGTACATAGCTCAAACTTGAACACCACTTCAAACAGGTGAAGAGTTCAGTCAAGCCACTAGCTTTTCATCTCCCTTTCTGGCACAAGTAGCAGAGGTTTTTGGGATATTTAGTAGAGCAAGAGAAAAGATGCTATAATTGATAGCTGTGTTGCTTAAGATGGTCTTTCTATATTTTTGTGAGCACCTGACTAAGTAGGTGCCCTAATTAAGCTTACAGACTGATGAGCAGGTGTGAAATGTTGGCTAAGACAATTAAGCTTTTAGGTATCAATATTAAAAATATTGTCAATTCTCAAATAGTTTCACAGTTAACACACCTGGGATGAGAGCTTAAATGAGATGGCTGAGGAATCAATATATGAAATATGTCAATACAAAATGGTTGGAAACTAGCATAAGTTAGGTAAGGCATATGACAACCTTTAATTACTGCAACTGACTGGTTTAGAGTTATGCTCAAGGATTTCCTAACACCCTTCCAGTAATTACAGAGCCAGAAGAACCCAATTATGTGAGCGGATTTGTATGTGCATTGCTTTTATAGTGCACTTTAACAAAAAATTAAAGAATATAGTGAAATATTCTTGCAACCATTGCAAGCATAATGAATACTCATTAGTGTTTAGTTGCATGACTGAGGTATGTTAGCTTCAGATGAGAAGCTCTGGAGTTCAGGGATGTTTTGCCGAGTCCCTACTGCAAACTTCAATGGGGTGCAGCTTACCTCCATCGTCTAAGTTCAGGGACAAAGCTATCAAAATGCCTCTAAGCTTAACTTCTTAAGTTTTTAAAAAGAGCAGTTAAGTCATTTGATTATTTTACTCCATACCTTTTCCTAGCTTTGCAACATGGAATGTTGATGCACTTAAACAGTGACAGTTGATAGCCAAAGTTCATTCAGTTAGGGTAGCTACAAGCCACAGATTTGAGATTTGCAATTATACAGTGACATTTATTACTAGCCAATATTCAAATGCATCATTTCACCATGCCAGGTTACTATATACTTTCAAAAGCCTCTCAGGTCTCATTACTATGCTTAGACAAAAGTGCCTCTGAAGTAATACTAAATTTATACGTTACTTTATTCCAACAGAAAAAGCTGCATCAGCTGATGCTTCAGACATGCTGTTGGAATTCAGTCGGATGTTGATTAAGCCACCAAGAAAAAAGAAAAAGAAACACCCAACC
Source organism: Podocnemis expansa (assembly GCA_007922195.1). Taxonomy (NCBI): domain Eukaryota; kingdom Metazoa; phylum Chordata; order Testudines; family Podocnemididae; genus Podocnemis; species Podocnemis expansa. The sequence continues at coordinate 18,781,443 of ML682025.1, forward strand.
CACAGTATCATCTTTAGTGCATGCAGGACATATACCCCCATCACACAGTTTGAGACAGTGAAAGGCATGCAGGGGAAGCCAGTGTGATCTTTAAGCCACTTCCCCATTGTATATATCACATTAAGGCAACAATCTGATCAATGTGTTGAAGAGTACAATTCAGGTATCAAGATACATGCTGCATTTGCCAACAGTTTAGCCATAGTGGAACTGATAGAATACATTTTTCATCCAGGACAGATGCCGTGTTTATTCCCTGTTCCTCACAGGTTGCAGAAGCAGAGAGCAGTACCAGTATTTCCAGGCTAACTCTGCAGAAGGAGTCTCTTTACAGAAGATGGTCTTGAAATGGAACCTTGAGTGGAGTTATTTCTTCAGCACCTGAATGCAAGGAACTAGGGGATTCCATTATTCAGCATCATCCTTGGTTGCTGTTTCTTTCAGAAGTTGGGAAGTGTCTGCCTCTGGAGATTTAGTGCTTTCCTCACTGGCAGCAGTCCCCAGCTGCTCTTCATTAGGCACCAAGTCTAGCAGCTTTGGTTTAGATTCACAACTATCTTCTGTGCCTGTTGCAGGGACTTTGCAGCTTTTCCTGTCTTCTGTCTCATCAGCAGGGACCTGGGACTCATCAGTCTTCTCAATTGTAGGTCCTATTGACTCTGCAGCAGGGTGGGCCTCCTCATTCTGCTCTGGCTTCACTGTAGCAGAACTGGTTGCTTCTTTTTCAACCCTCTTGGCTATTGGTTTCTCATAAGCAATACCAAACACCTTCTTGCTGAGTTTCTCCCCCATGTCTGCAGGGCTACAGTAGTAGCCCAACCAAGTATAGTTAATAACTTGGTTCTTGATGCAGAAGACAAGCTGAGCTGAGGACTCAGCAACCTGTGAGAGACCTAGAAGAGAAAAATAAAATGAAATACAATATACCTAAGGTATTTAGACATTATGAATGAATAATAGTGACAGAGTGATTGCCCTGAACATTCAGCCCATATTAGTCAGGGGACTGCTGGAGCATAGGTCTAAGTTATACTAAGCACTGCCACATGAAACACCCTCACCAAAATAGGAGCAAAACATTTACTATGGAGTGAAACCTCAGATGACCCATAAGTTAAACGGGTTCATGGCCCTAAAGAAAAGGATTCTTGGCAGGACAAGCTACTCCTGTAGTAGAGAAAAGGAGAGATGAATGCACAGTCATCTCAGCATGTCAGTGACACATGGTCCCAGTACCATAAGCTAAAATATTCCATATAACTTGGAGTTCCCTTGTGCTTCAAGCACATGCATCCTTCAACCGTAGTTTCCTTAATAGATTTTCTACCAACTTCATTCTTTGAATCACCAGATGGGGTGCTCATAATAACATAAACCACCAAATTTAAAGGCCAATCAAGAGACTATGTTAATACACCATAAACAAACAAATAACATAAGGGATAATCTTACCAGTGCTAAACCACCACAGCTGTACTACTACTCAATCTTCAGACAGTTTCTTCTTACTAAACAGGCTGCTCTTATAAGGCAGTAAGTGGTCACACAAAACTACTTCCCCACAAGTCCCCCTGAACATTAGTTCCACTGAATCAATTTCCCCTGACACCATTATTCCCTGGTAACATGTGTGAAGGAAGGAAATAAATGAATGACTCTTTAACATCTTTAGACTTTTGTGGTTGTATCTTTATATTCATATTTTAAGTTTTTTTTTAATATTGAACTGGGCTATAAAAGTTAATAAAGTAAAAATAAAAATCATTGGTTGACACACTGATTCCTATTTCTCTCTGTATGTAACAGTTGGCTTGAGTTTAGAATTCACAATGTTTGTACGTTTATGTCTGTTCACTCAAACTGGGAGTGGCTGATGCACTGATCTTGCAAGGACGTAACCTTGTGTTTCACTTTAGACATTGTGAATAGTCCCATAGACTTTAATGGGCGTACTCATAGTGAGCAAAATGAAACATGTATGTTGAATCATACTGTTGCAGAGTTTAACCAGGTGCAAGCAGAGATATGTGTCTCAAGGGTGATGGGATTTAAACCAGTTGCCCTTGCTTTGTCCATCAGCAAGCAGTTTGATGTGAAAACCCACTGCCATTTTTCCTTTTCTGCCATCTGGAAGTGGCTTGGATTTGCAGAGGTTTTATTATAGCTTCAGACTGAATGGATGTCCCTAGAAGGATCTAGGTGCCTGCCATACAGTATTGCAGAAGTCACTGTTGCTGCTTCAGTCATATTCAGGTTTCTGTGGGTCAGTGAAATGTAGGGAGGGCGCATCTACAAAATGGAAAGAGAAAGACCTTTACCACTTTACCCAATTGTGTATCAGAATAGGATATTTGTTCTTGTTTTGCTGATGTGGCTAACATATACACACCAACATTGTAAACACAAAACCAATCCAAGTAATGCATCATGGGATTGCATTTATGGGGGGGGGTATTTAATTTCGGCTTCTAGAAGAGTCTGATGGGGTGAATGTGGACAAAAATGAGAACACTGAATTCAGAGAATGTTTGGAAACCCAGTAATGAACAAATGAATAGATGATACATAGTTTACACTTTTAACAGGGCTGGAGTAGTCACATAGTTGAGGAGAATCCATCCTCTGGAGAACAGTTACAAATATGTATCTAGTCTAGGATATGAAAAGGCTATTTGCAGTGATGTGAACCTTCACCAACTTGCAGAATTCCTAATCAGTGGGAGTATAAAGCCTGTTGCTGATGTAAAGAAACTTCAATATCCATCTAAGGTGTTCTTTTATTTCTGCATACAACCATTACCAACATTCCATTGTTAGTCTTTTAAGTGCCACAGGACTCCTTGCTTCTTTTGCTGGACTAGAATAACACAGCTGCCTCTTTGGAACCATTACTTACTAACTCCTGTAAGAGAAGGATGGCAGTCATTAATGCTTGGTGGGTCTAGTGATTTTTATGAAGGAGAATAGCAAACTGGAATATACCGGTTAGTCTAAAAATAGGTTTCTGCAAAGAATGTAGTTCAGCTTGGATACCAGTTTTTACATGCCAAGAGTACAGACAACCAACCCATCTCAGTGCTGGATTTTTTGGGTATGTTTGCTTGTTTGTTTTTTGACCTTCCTTTTGACTACTTTTATTTGGAAGGCAGTTTCTTTGGGATGTTTGGTAGAAGAAGATAATGAGGCTTCTACATTAATCTACAGTGAAGAGCAGCCGGATGTATAACTGAGTGTGTTGGGGAGTTGTTTTTTCTTAGAGTATACCTGCCCATATTTTGCACATATGGCTAAGTGGATGCTCTACTTCTAGGCTTGTGGTATGACAAGTTGGTTGGAAGCTATGACTCAGGACAATTGAGCATTTAGATAACACTGTGAATGTACATAGTGGTTTACAAATACAGCTTCAAACTTAACGCAGCAAGAATCAGAGCTTAAAGGAGGCTGAGGAATCATCAGACTATTTGGATGCTGGGAGGTGGGTGGTCACAAGCCCACCCACTAACACTCCTCCCCCCAGAGGAATCATCAGCATGGGAAAAATTCCTAAGTGGGAAAAATGGAAAGTGTTTAGCTACTACTCTCTGCTAATGGCAAAGTGACAAGTTGCAAATGACTACAACTGATTGGCTAAAAGTTAAACATGGCAATGATTTGTGCTAAGCATCCCCTCTTCTTTTTGCTGCAATATCCTTTTTCTTCTCCTTCCTCATTCATTGTGTTTTGCTTTTTAGACAAAAGATCTTCATAGGGTAGATAGAGACTGTCATCTATTATGTCTGTCTACTGACAACGGCCAAACTCTTTATAGATTAGCTGGCATACACTATATTTGTCTATAGGATAAATAGGAGGAAAAGAGATGAAACTGACGAAAATCTTGTCAAAGTTTTGATTTAAATGGTAATTTTTTTTATTAAAGGAGGAAGTTTTGTAACAATTTTTTGTTCCATAAAGCATTTTGTATTTTCATCAAAACACTATTTTTGTTTATGATGAAAATCCAAAAAAACCCAAGTAAAATTAATACTAGCCATTTCATTGTTTGTCAAGAAAATCTGAAATGATTTCTTATGAGCTCAGTGAGAGAAATAAAATTGGCAAAACCAGGTTAAAAGGCTGTGATTATGTGTGACCTTGAATTTAAGAACTCAAGGCCAAATCTTGGCCCCCTTGAAGCTAATTGGAACGGTGCCTCTAATTTAAAAAGGGCCTGGATTTCACCAGCAGAGCTCATTCACAAGAGAAAACAAAAAGTTAGTGAGGGCTTTCAAAGGCTGTGTAGATTGGCAAAAGTTGTTAAAACTTTCAGAGAAACGGAGAGATGAAAGTAGAGGTGGAGTGGAGAGATGGTGACAGAAGTACACAGTAATCCTATGGAGAGTTGTATGTGATGAGAGGGAAAAACGGGGAATAGATTTAAGACCTGCAAGACAATCATTTAAGAAACACAAGGCAAAGAAAGGGTAGTGTGCAAGCAAAGAATGCAAAAATCAAGAGAGTCAGAGGACAGTGCAGAGGTTAATGCTGATGTAAACAAGGAAGCAGAGAAATATTTGGGAAGTTCAGTTTGAGGGATGCGATTTGAAGTGACAACAGAAAATCAAGGATGGAAACCTAGACATCTGGAGCATTAAAAGTGAAAAACTGGAATATTTTAGAGATAGTCTGTGGCTGCCTGAAGACAGGGTTGCCTACATTGTACTCAATTACACCCATGTAAATCCTGGAGGCACCCATTAATTTCATGGAAGTATTCCCATTCAGTTCAGAGCAGAACAGCTAATCAGAATATCTCAAACTACCAGGAGCACAGGATGGAACACTCCTGGATCCTTCTTATCTTCTCTCACTAATAGAGACATTGAAGATGTAGTTACGGATTGAGTTGCAGGAGAAAACAAATAACAGAAAGGGGGAAAATTATCAATGGACTGAAACCTGATAAGACTAAAAGAGAATGAGACAAGTGCTATTTACATTACCTAGGCTAGGGGATGGTTAGATTCAGCACAAACAGAGTGAAAGTCAAGCTGGAGAAGAGGAAGATTGACAGTGCAGTCAAGGGCTTAACTGATGGATTCAAGATGGTGAGTGAAGTTTCAGGGTGAGATAAGAGAGCTGGAATCAGAAGCATCCAAGACAGGTAGCAAGTGATTTTACTGTGTGGTGCCTGAAAAGACATGTCTTGATTCCCCTTGTGTGTACTTTTCTAACAGCCATTCTCAGTTTAGAAGCCAGAAGTTCACTTACAGATGATGGACTCTCATCTTATTATAACAATCTATAGTTATACCTGGCCACTGCAGACTGGAGGTGTATCAACTTCAACAAATCTAAAGGGACTTGTCTTTAGAAGAGAATGTATCTAGTAAACTCTTATCAGAAATTCTATGTTCAGTAAAAAAAAAAACCACACAGACATCATGTGCAGTCGGGATCACTGAAACATATACTATTAAATGCTAGAGTATTCTAGTAGTATGATTAAAGGGCACTTTGAAAGCTCTTCACTGCTAGAGGACAAAAGGGTTTGACCTCTGACCATTTCTTGAATTGAATCCGGATGTAGCTTTCCCTGTATTTTAGAGTTGAGGGGTCAGATTATCAATAGAGTCCAAGGCCCAGTTTTTCCAGAGAGGATATAGTCACTCTGAAAGTTATACTGGAGACTAAGTACACTCCCTACATACCACTTGCTACATGTCATGGATACTGTATAGCCTAGAGTGCTAAGATACAATATTTAGTATATTATTTATTTTCATAACTATGTACACTAGCATCAAATTGCTCACTGAACAGTCTATACCAGGGGTCTCAAACATGCAGCCCATGGGCCACATGCAACCCCTAAAGCTATTTCCTGCAGCCCACACTGACATGATTGTTACTGGTATTTACAATATCATTGTATGAACAGGTTTCAGTGGTGTGGCCCTTAGGCTAACATACTAGTCCTCATGCTGCCCTCTACTAGTGCTCATGCCGCCCTCATGCTGATTTGAGTTTGAGACCTCTGGTATATACTTAATGTTCATCCACTGAAGGTAGACACCAAACAGGTTTCAGCCTGTGGCAGTTATAAAATGATGTTTATTGACATATTAGAATATATTAGAATAACCCAGTCAGTAAGTCAGGATTCTATATATACACATTCCATATAAACCTCCACTGTTTTTACTGTATATAAAAAATACTTGTTGAGAAGACTTTATTAACTTATATACCAATATATTAATTTCATTACACATCTTTTGGCTGGCAAAGAGTTAATTAGTGCCTCAGTGAGGACCTGCTGCAAGTAAATCTAGGCATCAGCTCACAAGATGTTTACTATATGCTATACAAATGCTTGGGGTCACCTGGGAATTTATGATAATAGAGGGAATAAACAAAAAGTCTTCAAAAGGCCATTCATTTTTACATATAAAAAGATACCAAACCAAAGGATTTAAAAACCCAGAGAAAAATATCATGTAGAGCAAACTCACTCCCACCTACATGAAACAGAAAAACATGGATTTGCATGGGGAAAGTGAAATTAGATTACTTGAAGTACTGAAGTGCTATGCACATTCAGGCAGTCCAATCTAAAAGATAGAACACTTCATATAAATGGTACAATGCATAGAAATAAAGTCATTACATGTTATTTGCCTATTTCCCTTCTAGCACAGAAATTTTGACCAAGAGCTGGGGATACAGTTCACCACTCCTGATGGAACAACCCAAAGAAGATAGTTTCTAATAGCACTATTCAATGTGTCCACCTTTAGGAATCAGAACTATTTGCTGGAAGGATTAAAGTGTTCTGCTGTTGTGACTTCTCAAGAACTGTAGAAGCAGAACATAGACTTTGTGTTGCCTGGCTGACTCCATAGAAAGCATCTCTTTGCTGACAGTCTTGAAATACAAACTGGGGTGGAGTCACTACTTTAGTTACTTGCAGTCATAAAAAGGGGATTCCATCTATTCAGCATCTTCTTCCTGTCTCTTAACACCTTTAGTTGTTGTTACTTCCAGCAGCTGGGAAAGGTCTGCCTCTGGAGATTTACTGGCTTCATCACTAATAGAAGCCACCAGCTGCTCCTCATTAGCAACCAAACCTTTGTCTTTCATCCCATCAGCATCATTGTCCCTCTTCTCAGTTGTGGGCCCCATCAGTTCTGCAGCAAGATGGACTTCCTCATTCTGTTTTGGCTTCACTACAGCAGTCTGTGTAATTTCTTCTTCAACTCTGCTGGCTATTAATTTCTCATAAGCCACACTGAGTTCCTTCTTGCCAAGCTTACCTCCCATGTTTGCAGTGCAGTAAATGACTTACTTCTCTTTCTGAGAGAAACTGAATCTTGCTGTAGGAGGAAGAATCTGTGCTAGGGACAATAAGGAACCAAGGAGAGATCTGTAAAGGAGAGCTAAAGCGAAACATGATCCAGTGATGAAATAGCTAAGGTTAGTAAATAGCTGGTAGCAAAGGAGAAAATCCACTGAGTGCTAAGAATTGGGTAGTCAGGGGACTGTACAGTTCAGAGGAGCCCTATAACAGAGCATTTCTATATTATTCTCCTCCCTCAAGAGATGACTGAAACATTTGCCATGGGATAAAAATAAAACAGCCAATAAACCAAATACCAAGACTACATACAGCAGGCCTGATCCTAATGGCACTTACTGAGACATGAGAACTGTTTAAGGGATAACAAAAGTGTAACTTCCACCTGTATTTCTCTCATAGCCTTTCAATGAGTTCTTAGTTTAATTTCACCCACCCAAAAGATTAATTTGTTACTGCCATTTAAAGGACAAATAAGACAAGATAGTAACTCTCTTGCTTTAATACCACTGATTGAACACGAGATGACCTAAACATCAAGGGGACAGACGAATTAGATAAAATAGAACTAGTTCCTAAAGCCCAGGCAATAAGAACTCAGTAGGAGAGTGTTTGCTTCACTACTAAATTTATGCTTTAGTTGCCTCATAAAAGGAGACAACTGCTACCACTCTCAAGATAACAAGTTTGTTTCTTTAGTTAAATAACATGAAGGTGTGAGCATTTAAGTCAATTCATTACATTTGTAACAAAGGAGAGAGCATCAGACACAGAGCAGAGCATACTGATGTGGAAGTGATTAGACAAGCCCCCCAGTTCTAAAAGCACATATATTAGACAGTATAGGGTGCACATGGAACCTTCTACAGGTGACACCACCGTCCACACCAAGCCAACGATCGCATAGAGATACATAATGTCATTGCACCAGGAAGGCTTATAGTTCAAAGCCAGGGAACACATTTTTAACAGAACATGAGTTCAGTAGGCAATTCTTACCAGCCAAGAATAAAAATCCTGTTCACTAGCAAGCATTAAGGGTAATCCTGGATCGGTACTTAAACAGCTACATTTACTGCTGCTAGGCTGGTCTTATGTAGCAGCAGGTGGTCACACAGAACTATTTCCCCATAAGAACCTGAACATTAGTTCCATTGAATCAATTTTTCCTGACTCCATTATTTGCTGCTCTATTGTGTGAAGAATGGACATCCTTTAACTTCTTTAGAAGCACATTACTATATCTTTTATATCCATGTTATATTGGATTCACTTTGCTTTAAAAATGAAAAATAAATTTAAAATAAAAACCAGTGGCCCACACTTTAATATGTAATTTGACTTAGATGGTACTTTGAGTTTACAATACTGGTATGAATGTGCCTATTTCCGCAGACTGCTGATTGCCAGAAACACTTGTCTTGCAAAGCCTTACTTTGGACATTGTGAATGCTTCCTTTGCCTTTAATGAGGTTACTCAGAGTGTGTAAAATTAACTTCTTGTGTATGCCAATACATGATTAGGGTCTACACATTGAGTTGTAGAATCAAACTCTTACAGAGCCAACAGGATAAAAGCAGAGGTGTGTTTTAGGGGCAATGTTCTTTAACAAGTTGTCCCTTCTGTGTCCAGCAACAAGCAATTTGATATGAAAACCCACCACCATTTCTCCTTCTCTGCCATCTGAAAGTGGCCTCTCTTTGCAAAGATTTTATTGTGCCTGTTGACTGGATGAATGTCCATGGCAGATCTGGTCACTTGCCATGGAGGATACTGTCACTACAACATTCATAATCAGATTTCTGCTGCTGAATGTAACATAAAGATGGCATATCTGCAAAACGGAAAGAAGAATCCTAAACTCTCCTAAATGATCTATATTCCCAAGACAATTGCACACCTAAGCACCATCAGATGGAATGACTCTGTGCTCATGTACAGAATAGAAACAGCAGACATATCAAATCAATCAACAGAGACAGCTGGCAATTAAAAATGCAAATTGCCAACAATGTGGCTCATACTCTTTTTTGACCAGTAAAGGAAGCCAATTTTAGTAACAAATTAATGTGAAATGAGGAGGCAAACTGGAAGGAATGGTCTTGGACATTCTGGTGGGAAAGTGCTAATTCACCCTAGAAATAAATGCACAGAGAGGGGTGCATTTAACTCAGACTCCAAGGAGAATCAGATGGGCAAACAACTGACAACATTTGGAGAACCAGTAATGTACAAGAGATCTAATGGTAATACATTGTACAGTGCTGGGATAGTCATATAATTGCTGGAAAAGAAACATTGTCTGGAGAGTGATTGCAAATAAGTGTCTAGATAGTCCAAACAAATTAAATTGATATTTGCAAGGATATGAACTATTATCTACTTGAGCAATTCTTAATGTGATACGAGTATAACTCCTACTGCTGACTGTAAAGGAGCTGCTTGATATACCTAGCAAAAATTATTAGTCATACTGCTGTAGAAAGCAGTGAAAAGTCAGTCAAAGTTGGTTGAATGTAGTAAGTTTCATGAAGCAAAATAGGAACTTGGAGATAGTGTTTACTTTAAATAAAATAATCTTCATGAAATGTAGCTCAACTTGGATGGCATTTCTTATGTTCAGAAAATATAGACAACTGACCTCACTGCCAGCCTTTTCAGTTCCCTTTGGACCACTTTTGGTGACGTGGTTTCCTTAGGATATTTGATAGAACCAGATAAAAGGGCTTCTGTGTTAACATGTAGTGTATATAGAACTGATAACTGGGCTGTGTAAGATGGTTTTTCTCTGTTCTTGCCTCAGAGTACAGCACTTGTTCATACTTTGCATAACCAGCTACATGTGTGATTGAATTTTAGGGTTGTGAGCTAGAGCATGGGTTTGAAGCTATACATTAGGACAATTAAGCATTTAGATAATGTAAACATACCTAGTGGTTTACAGCTGGAGTTTCATGGTTAACCAGTAAGGCTAAGAGCTTACAGGAGGCTGAGTAATCATCCACATAGGAATGATTTCAAGTTAGGAAAACAAAGGGTGATTGGAAACTCTTAGCCACTCATGGTGAGTAACAAACTGATAAGTTCCTAAGGATCATCTGTGTTAGTCTAGTTCAGCAAAACAATCAGTGAGTCCTGGGGCACTTATAGACTAACAAATTCATCGCATGAGCTTTCATGGGAGAAAATACCACTTTGAAGCATTGGATGAAGTGGAATTTTCTCCCACTAAAGCTCTTCCGATAAACTAATTGTAGATACTGATTAAATGCTGTGCTCAGCCTAGATCCTCATTACCAAAAAAAAAAAAAAAAAAAAAAAAAGCCCAATACCAACCACTCCTAAAACTTATTTTTGTTGCCCTATCTTTCTTACTCCCCTCTCACAGTGGCTTGTCTTTTTGAAGAGCGTGATCTCCTTCTGGTATAAATGTCATTTATTATAAGTGAAACCCTTCTGCCAGGGCAGGCTGGCAGAACAAGGGCCGGGTTCTATATCTAGGGGTTTCCCAATGATCAGCACAACCAACTGGCTCGAGCCCCCACCCAGATCTCTGGGAATCCTGCACTGTTCCCTGGGCACCCCAAAGGGTAAGGCTTCCCTACTCACCAGTCTGAGTGTTGTAAATGAAGCTTTTAATAGCAGTAAAACAAAGATGCAAAAGGCCAAACAACAGATCAGCACTAATCTAGAAAATTTAGCATAGAGTGAAAATCCCAATAACCCACACCACATAACAGAACATACAAACTTAATGGCAAAAAACAAAACAAACAAACAAAACCTGGCACTGATCTGGAGAATCAGTGCCAACTAGGCTCCCAACCAACCCTAAAGTACATAGGGAATGTCTTTTACGCCAGCTGTCCACTGACACCATCTACCAGTCATTCACTCCATCCTCTAGAACCGGTTCCTCGGCTCTACCCACTGTCTGCTGCCACCGCCGCCACCCTACAGTCACTCGTGTCAGCCAGCTCACTGCTAGCCGCTCTCGCCATCCACTGCCTGCCAGTGCTGCCCTCCAGTCCTTGTGTTGCCCAGCTCTCCACTGGCTACTCTTGCCATCTGCTGGCTCTGCCCACTGTTCACCAGCACTGTCCTCTGGTCCTCATGTCACCCAGCTCACTGCTGTCATCCACCACCAACTCCACTGGCTGGTCACCCCATTGCTTCTTTTCAGCTCAGGGAGAAAGTTCTCCTTAGCTCAGTGATTATCAGCTCTTTTAGTAACTGGTTAATTCAGCTACTTCAATAACAAAGAACAAAAGATGCACTAAGAGGGTAGGCAGAGTGCCTCAGGCGTTGCTTTAACAGAAACAATGCTAACCCCCTACTCCTGTTCTCAAGTCTTTCAGGCTAAAACATGCAGGGGCCTTGCCTACAAGTAAGGGTGGCTTTTATCCTTTAACTAACCCAGACAGATTTGAAACAAAACAGAGTAGCAGTTTACCAAGGACAGTATTTTATATTTCCCTGTAGTAGAATTACAGATATTGATAGAATTGTGAGAAAAATAACCCCCAATACTATTACCCACTATGCTTTGCCCCAGTATGCTAATCAGCTAATTGTGCTCTTTGTATCCATGCTAATACAGGACCCATGCAGATTAGTTGCTCCCCCCTTTCAGTTCAGAAGCTGTTAGGCACAGCTTCTAAGCCTGCCTTACATTCCCCCCACCCCTGTCGCAGCAAATCATACTTTAGATTGGCTCCTACTAATCCTGATGAGATTTCAGCCTGACTGCCCCCCTGTAGCACTTTCAGACCTTGAGAACCTAGGTCTGTCCTCTTCCCAAACTCTGGATCCATTTCTTGACCATCCTCAAGCACCTTGCCACTTTTGGTACACCAGCTCAGGATTTCCTTTGTTTTGGAATCTCGCTGCAATGTGCCCCTCCTGGCCGCACTGGTAGTAGAAAAATGGCCGTTGGCCTGCTGCACTGGTATCTCTGCACGTGGTTTTCTAGACCATAGCAGCTGCAGCCTTTGCATACCCACATGTCCCTGCTGCCTGACGGGAGCTTTGCAACTCAGGCACCTACTCTGTTAGAGCTGTCACTTGTTGGGCCAAATCTTCTTCACCACTGACCATCAGCACCTGTTGCTGTCTGCTAGACAGCACCCTTGCAGAGTTACAGGGTGGACTCTAATGGTTGAGTGCAGCTTGTCATTGTTTTTCTTTTCAGCTCTCTTTGATTAGATGGGAATAGTCTGGTGAAGTGGAATGAAGTCCTTGTATCGGACTCCTCTCACTACCTGCGCCGAGCTGGTTTGGTCCATTTTCTTAGAAGCTACTGCTTCACTTAAGACAGCTTTTTGTAATATCTTTTCCAGTTTTTGAACTTAGTTGGACACCTTTTCACCATCCTTCTGTTGGGTGAAGAGGAGTTTACAATAAATATCCTCAGCACTTTGTTTTCCCAAAGGTATTGGTGAGGGCCCTTAGACAGTTCTTTACACTAACCCCAGGGTTGACCAGCTTCAGGGCACAGACCACATCTAGTATTGGCCCCTGTAGGCTATTAAGCATCTTTGCTTCTCAATGTCAGGCACAGCCCACTCTTGCAGCATTTCCAAGATGTGCTCCAACCATGCTTCAAATCCCTTCTCTCCAGGCATTGGGGTAGAACTTCCACAGAATAGTCTTAGTTTGCAAGTGGAGCTGGGGTTGCAAAGCCTTGTCCAACACCTTCTTTAGAACACTTTTCCACACTTCTGACACATGGGCAGTTCCCTAGGTTGGAGCACCAGGACTAAGGCCCAATAGGTCTGGCACATCAGCCATAGTCTTCCCTTCCTTCTCCAGCAAAGTAGCCATCTTTTTCAGGAACTCTGTTTTGGCAGTTGGAGTCTTTGGGGACCTGCCCTCCAGTCACTATTTTCCATAAGTTGCCCACAATTTTAAACTCTGACAGCACTGACAAGGCCTTCCAATTTAAAGAGCATGTCATAGGTTCCCTTGTCCTCCAGGGATACCTGCCCACACAGCCTGCATTTAGCTATGTGTCTCTCTGTGGTGGACTCAATGGAACACTTATCAAGTCCCTTAGGTATCCCTTGCACCAATATGCACTTGTTAGGATCAGTATTCAACTCCTTACACTGATTTTTCAATAGCTGTGAAGCCATTATTTAAACTTGTCTAGCTTCAATTACAACAAAATAGCACCCCACTTGAAATCTTATGCAGGTGTGCTTATGAGGGGTACTGACCCAGGATCCCAGACAAGTCCCCAAAACGTAACCCTTCTGCCAGGGCAGGCTGGCAGAACAAGGGCCAGGTTCTACATCTAGGGGTTTCCCAATGATGCAGCACCATCAAGTGGCTCCAGCCCCCACCTGGCTTCTAAGCCTGCCTTACATCAGTTTGTACATCTACTAGTGCTATGGTAGTTGTCTCAGTCAGTACAAACTACATTCAGCTACAGTGCATGTTGGTGTGTAAGCAGGTAGCTAGTCCAAACAGAGCAAAACAGCAGACCTACAACTGAGCTGGTGGAAACCTTAACAAAACTGGGAAGAACGTGTATGTTATTAAACTAGGAACTTCAGCAGCTAGTCCTTTTCCCAAAGCATTTTGTGTTTTCCTGTAGCATCAGCTTTTAAAAAAAAGTTCTGGACAAGAAAACATTTCAGATCCCCATCCCCTGCTCCCACAAACAAGCATTTAAAGGAGGATGGTGAAAAAAAGTTTACTACTCTACTATAATCAGTATTAGTGAGATAATTAGAAATGGGATTGTGTTGTGTTTGGACCACTTCACCTTGTTGGCCCCTTGGAGAGTGGCTGGAGGACAGATCCAGGAGGAGAAAGAAACTGAGGTGCAGACTCCACATTAAGTGAAAGAGGCACAACTAGAAGAGTTTGTAAAAAGCTATACTACAGTTAAGGGGGTTAGATAGTGCTGATGGAAAGAGCAGAGATAAGGAACAGCAAAATACTGAGTTGAGGGAAGAGTGAAGTGAGCAGAAAGAGGAAGACCATTCAGAAATGTAGAATAATGGTAGACAATTTAAGGCCAGCTGAGGATAAGATACCTCCTCTATTGTCAGTTACTTCACTGTAGGTCTAGCAAGTGTTCCAAACAGAGAACTCTTACAAAGTAGATCAGTGGAGCACAGGACTAAACCCTGAAATACAGTGGATCCCTCATTAAAAACATTGATGAGGCAGTTCTAGATGAAGCCCTAGAGGAAACATTACAAGGAAGAAAGTAATCAATGTCCTAAAGTCAGATAGGACTAATGGAGGAAGATGGGTACTGTCTACCTGGCCAAAGGAGTGATTAGCTTCATCCTAGACAGAAGGAAAGCCACACTGGGGAGGAGGAAGAGTGTGTGATCAAGGCTTTCAGAGGGAAACACAAAGAGGCAAAAGGGAGGATAAAATGTGACAAAGAAAGCATTTAAGCAGAACTAGAGGAGACTCATTTAAGACCTCAGGTATGATTTCCTACAAGAGGGGGGGCATAGGCTCCCTTTTGTTTCTCTTTCAGCTGCCATTTTTTAATTTGCTGTTAGGATTCTTCTTTATTACAGCCCTGCTGAATGGCACTGGTGTTTACATCCTGCAGACCGGAGGCCTAGTTATTCAGCAGTGCTGCTTGGGCTCACCATTTACAAAGGGTGAAAGGTGTTTTAGTAAGACTTTACTGAGGTAGGAGTGCAAAATAGATTGTGCACAGTAGGACCCCACCCAGCATAGCTGCACTATTAACCAGTGCAGTTTTGACAAGTGGACACACAGCTTCAGCTAAGACTCTTGTGCTAGAGAGTCCAGCTGACCTCTGGGGGATTTATCTCCTGATTTTAACCCTGATGGAACTTTCATGCATCTTAGTGTTCAGGGCTAAGACTGTCACTAGGGTCCAGGATCCTGCCTTCTCTTCCCCCACAAGGCTTTTAGAAGATTGTCTTGTCATCTTCACTTACTCAGTGTATAGCAATGAATGTTAGTTGAGCTTTTCCAGCCCATAGCCATTAACTCCTTCCTCTCTGGCCAGTCAATAGTTGAAGTCAGTGAAATTAAGCATCTTATAGTTTCAGGTATTTGCTTGTTGCAAGTATAAAACATTTATTGACAAATGATTTCAGTTACAGCAGGTTATCCTCAAAAATCCTGATACTGCACATGCAGGATAGATCATTCAGAAGCAGCTTGATTAACTTAGAATATGAGCAAGTTAATTCTTGTGTTTGAATCAGCAGTTGAGCCCTTAAAGGGCACCTGGAATTGTAATTAACATGCACCAGTGTTACTTGTTACATTTTGACCACATTCAGGACTGATAGCCACATCACCATGAGATAAGACAGTAAGGGGATAGGGAAGAAAGTTTAAGGAGTCACTCATTCATTGAGTATGAAAAGTCACACTAAAGCTTCAAAACCCTTGGACACTATTTTAATGAGTCAAAGATGGCAATGCACTGGAATGCTGAATGTTGATAATCCTGCCTTCAAGACCCAGGCTTTCATGCAATTGGTGAACACTTTTTTGCACCAGATGCATGCCATCTTACTTGCCTATTTCCCTAGGAAGGGCTAAAATTGGTCTAAGAGCTGGGAATATAGCTCACCACTGCTGAAGAAAGCCACTCAGAGGTGGCCACTTTACTAGCATGATTTGAGTCAAGTCCATTTCACTCACACTAGGGATCTAAGTTAGTAGCAGGAAGGATTGAGATCTTTTGCCAAGGCAACAGTCCCAGAGGTTTTAGAGTCAGAAGTGTATGAGGATTGCCTAGATCACTCAGCATAAGGGGTCTCTTCCCCAGACATTGGTCTTGAAATAGAAACCAGGGTGGAGTCACTTTAGCTAGCCAGCATTCAGATGCTAGGGAATTCTAGCTATTCAGCATCCTCTTCCTGTTAGTGCTCAACATCTTTCATTGCTGTTTCTTCCAGAAACTGAGAAGGGTCTACCACTGGAGATTTAGCAGTTTCTTCATTGACAGCAGCTGTTAGTTGCTCCTCATTAGGCACCAAGTCTGGCTGCTCTGGTTCAGGTTTACAGGTCTCATCCAGGCTCACTACAGGGAGTTCACCTCCTTCTTTGTCTTCTGCCTTTACAGCAGGGACCTGGGAATCCTGGACTCTCTCCTCAGTTGTGGGTCCCATTGATTGTGTAGCAGGATGGATTTCCTTACTCTCCTTTGTAGTGGCCTCAGTAGCTTCTTCAACCCTCTGGCCTATTGGTTTCTCATACACCATGCTGAGTACCTTCTTGCTCAGTTTGCCTCCCATGGTCACAGTCCTAAAGTAACAGCCCAAAAGAAAAAGCTTTGGTTAGTGACTTGCTCCTCTGCCTGAGGCCAGCAACATCTCAGGGCATGGGTACACTATGTGAGTTATTCATAACCCAAGGAAGAGCTGTAAAAAGAGCTATGATAGAGACAAGATGTGTGAGGTACTTGATCACTCCAAATGAATAGCAGGTATTGAGAAAAACCTCAACACCCAACCCACATTCGCCCATGGGCTATGCAAGTGCCATTAGTGCTACAATCCCTTGTTACTATACTGGGCTTTGCCACCATAAACAGACAGATATTCATCATGGATTACACATCAGATAGTAAATGAGCTGCATGCTCAGCTTGAGTATAAGCTGATGTTTTGGCACTCAGCCTTTCAAGGAGGGAAGAGAAAACATGCATTTCCATTCCCTCCTTCCCTGAGTTCTTGTCTCTCTACAGTGTCACTATCTTGGCACATTGCTATTTAAATGGCTCCCAGAAGCCAACAGATAGTGGAGAGGGTTCTCTTCACCCACATTATTCTTAACTAAACATAAGAGCCAAACACCCAGAGGTTAAAGCAAGCTGGAACACACAGGAACAGCATTCCAGGGCCCATTATTTTTAGGGGCTCATTTCCAGGGTCCCTAAAAATAGAAAGTGAAGCCAGAATGCTGCAGTCCAGGACCCACCATTTCAAAAACAGCAGCCCCTGGAATGCAGTATTCCAGCTCCATTTTCTATTTTTAGGGGCCCCACCACTGAGCCTCTAAAAATAGCAGGCCCTGGAACACTATTCCTGTGCATTTTACAAGGGCTAGGGCCAATCCACAGTGACTTGATGGCCAGATAGTGGGTCAGGGGGGGTTGGCCCAGGGCAAGAGGGAAAGACTACTACATGGCAGGGGGCTGGGGGACCATCAGCAAGGCAGGTGCAGAGGGGCCTGCCAAGTTATATTTTAACCCCTGTTAACACCATATAGTTTTAGCTGACTAGTTCCCAAAGGCCAGCCAATCAGAACTTGATACAAGTGAAAGTTCAATTCTACCCATAAAGGGGCAACAGGAATACCAATTACCTCATTAAGAAGGGTTCCCCCCCCCTTATTTAGTACACATCTGAGCAGGAGATTAGCCAAGTTAAGATTTTAACAGAAGAAGCTGTAAACAATTCAGTTCACTTTGTAGTGTGCCAGACACAAAACAGGGCACTCTGCCACTGTGCCAACTCAGACTACTAACTGCTCAAGTACATAAAACAATATAGGATACACATAGGATTTATTAATAGACCCCATCCATCAATGATGATGAAGTCACATACACACAGCATCCCCAACCCAGAAACCACAGTATTATCCAAGTTACCTTAAAAAAAAAAAATCACATCATACTTCAATAGCAACAAAGATAATGAGAAGACATACACTCCCATTATTAAAGATCAGAAAGCAGTTTAACTAAGCAAAGGGGGGGGGGGTGAGAAAATAGAGAAAACTTACCAACAAACCAACTTCAAGCAATCCAGTAACTAGCACCACAGCCACACCCCCTGATGAGAACTAAGCCAATAGATGAGTCTTATATAGGGCTAAGTGGTTACACAGAACTACTTCCCCACAAATCCCTGAAGGCTAGTTCCTGTAAAGTAGTTTCCTGCTCATACTACTGTTGCCTATTTAAGTGTCCAAAGAACTGAGCTGAGTGTTGCATGTATGGCTATTTAAACATTCTGTAGCTGAATTCTTTATGCTCAATCTCTCCTTGTTTTGTTGTATTTTTGTTTATTGAGTTACATATACAGGAAGCATAAAACAGCCACAAATACATATGTCCATGACCCTTTCAACATAATTTTGTCTCAGCACCTGAGTTTACAGTATTGATTCTGATGTATTTTGTAAGGCCCTGATCCTGCAAAGACTCAGTCATATGCATGAGTTAAGCACACAAGTAGTTCCATTTTGCTCAAAGAGACTGCTATGTAACATTATGTACATATTTAAGACTTTATAGGATTGCAGCCTTAAACTGGAGGTTAGGTATATGCAGGTACCTGCATTAAGGGTGATTTTGTTATTAAATAATTCTACAGACTATTGAAAAAGAAATTTTAGGGGAGAACCCATTCACATATCTCCTTACTGCCATCTGCAAATGGCTCAGCCACACAGAGATTTCATTGTGGTTGCAAGTCAGTTGATGTCCATGGTATTAGCAGATCACTCACCACAGAGGGGCTCAAGAATCATCGTGGTGGCACTACTTTTGATCAGATCTCTCATACATACACAGTGAGACAGAGGGAACAGAATTTATCAAAAATGGAAAGAGAAGCCCTGCTCCTAACCTAAAATTTCCCAGTGAACCTGAAAGCAGGAGTGGAAAGGCTGGTTCTGATCAGATCCCATAGCCAATGGCCAGTGCAGCTGAAATCAAATGGATCAGCTTGTTTGTCTGTATCCTACCAACATTCTGTGATTTGGGATTTCCGATTTTTTTTTGAGGCCCATAGTTAACGATCGGGCTTGGGACTTTCTGTTTCCAGTACTACCCTCCCTGAAGTTATGAAACAGGTTTTGGTCTCTGTATGGTTATTTGATTTAAGTCAGCTTTGGCCTTTATCTACCCAGCATTGCCTTTGCTTGCTGTTCAGAGCCAAGTCTTGGTCTCTATTAAAATGAAGAAGATTCACAATTATAAGTATGTGAAGTCACCATAACCCTCCTATAGTATCTTCTGTGCCTGTGTAACAATCCCAATGCAGATCATTAGCAGGGTTTGAATTCTTACCCAGTGTTGCCCACTTTCATACTATTTGGTGGTTTTTTTCCCATCCCTTGAAGTGACATGATTACACAAGAGTCTCAGATTTGTTAAGTATGTTTGTACCCCCTATGGCTTTGAAGACAAACTTGAAAGTATGTCTCAATTTCACGTGAAAAGGCCTGAAACCAGAAGTCAGATTGAAAGAACTCAACACTTATTTTTAAAAAATCTCATGATGGTTTTTGAATTGACCCTATGACTTTTTACAGTCTCATTATTTTTTAATTCATGGGATTGGCTATACGCTGCTCTTCAGCACCAAAGCCTAGACATTTACTTCATGTGCTAATGCAATAACTCCATTTGCTTGAAGTTACTGTAGGGATTATCTTATATGTTGACTCTCTTTGCAAGCATATTGCACTTGCTTCGACTAGTAAATCACAACAGATTTGTAGGCTACTTTTGCAAGTCTCCCACAAAGGCCTTGATGGATTCCTTATATTTCTAATTCACCTGAAAAATGTAAAGACCAGAGAATTAAAACTGATGAGAAAAGAAGAGGTCTGACAGTTACAAATGAAAATTGACAACAGAATACCCCATACCTTCTTTCTCTTTTTACTATTATTTTCAATGAAATAATTTGATTTTGTTACAAATATGGATCAGTAGATCAGGTGACTCTAGATGAGATGTCATATCTTTTTATAGGAAATAACTTAATTTTTTTTATTAGTGCACCTGAGGCCAAGGAACAATAAACATTGAATATGAAAGACTTGACATTTGCTTAAGGTTCCTAAATGATTCTGCCGTGTGCTGAATGTGGGTCACAGCAAACATATACATATATAGAACTAAATATTTGGAAACCCAGTAAAATATTGTGTGGGTGATTTGATTAAATATATTTTATCACATCTATGGTCATTTTGCAAGACGAGGACTGTTCTTAATTAGTTGGGAAACTATGCACTGGAGGGCAGTTGCAAATGTGTATCAAGATTGCCCTAACATATGTTTGTGGAGACAGAAACTAGTCACTGGAGGTAGCTCAAGCAAGGTGTAAGCCCAGCTGTTAAGACTACAGGAAGCTTAAATCCAGTTATTTTATTTGCTAGATGTGTTTATGAATATCATACCACCAGGGGATTTAGAGCTCAGTCCCTCAACATTTGGTGATTTCAGTAAGCTCCAGGAAACAAATAAAAGCAAAATACAAATACTGGCCAGACTGAGAAAAGACTCCTATGCAGTCTAGCTCAATTTGGATGCAATTTATCACATGCAGAGAAAAGCTATAGACAAACTCCAAACCCCATGCCAGTCTCTTCTCCTCCCTTTGGACCACGTTCAATGACAAAGTGATTTCTCTGGGGTTTTTGGTAGGACAAGATAATGATGCCCCTATGTTAATGCACTGTTAACAATGCACAGTTGCATAATTGGCAATTCCCCAGACTTTTCTATGCTCTGGGTTTAGATTACCTCTTATCTTTCGAGTATGGTGCTAAAAGTATTTAGCTGGACTATACAGACCATGGTAAGGATGATCTCATTTTAGGCTCCAGTTTTGTAATACATAAAATAAGCATGACTATGCAGCCTAGAGTATATATTCACACACTGATTTATAACTGAGCAATGACCAGGATCTTACGGCCAGATTTTCAAAAGTCATTTAGGAACATAAAGGTGCAGCTAGATACTTTTGAATGTCCCACTGTATGACCCCCTGCATCTTTGGGCACCTAAATACCTCTGAAAATCCAGCCTGAGAACATGATATGAATAGGGCAATTCAAGTCAAAGAGGGTGAGAAAAGCATTGTTGGCGTGATGATCTCTGGAATTCCAGTGTTGGCTAAGTGACAACAGATGAGCATTCTGCACATTAGTGTCAGCATGACTGAAGGTACAAACTTAGCACAGATAGAAGAGTTAGGAATAAAGTGGGAGAGAGTGTTTAAAGCCTTGCTGCCAATTCAAGAAGTTTGGTTTATTTCAGTAACAGATAGGAAGCCAGTGCTAGTATTTAAAGCAGGTTGACAATAGAAAAGGAATATATTTCAAGGGTACAATTTCAAGTGGCATGTTAGGGGGAAAGGTTGCAGTAATCACATCCTGAGAGCAATAGCACAGGATTCCACAATGAATCATGGATCTAGAGAACAAACCTTGGAAGCAAGCTTGCTCAAGGGCTGATGGCAAGAAGTCAGAGTAGCAGAAAGACTGTGGGAGGTTGTGACTGATACATATGCAAAAGTCAGCCAGTCAGCTTAAAGCAGTAAGTCTGAAAATAAGAGCAGAGATCAAAGCAAGGATAGGTTGAGAATCATCTGGTTAGCTGTAACAATGAAAGCATACTATATGCTGTGGCAGAGGAAAGTAGGATAATATTCTACTCATTCGCACTGCTGAAACTGTAGCACAGTGTTTCCCAACCAGTGTGCCATGGCACACAGCTGTGCCTTCAGGTCTGAGCAGGTGTATCACAAAACTTTTTGAAAAACCACTCAAAGAGTGGTTTGGCTCATTGGCCCAAGAATATTCATGAGTTCATTTGGAAGCTATATGGTGGGGTGCGTTAAATTAATTAAAGGTAGCAAGGTGTGCCACAGCAGAGAAAATGTTGAGAACCACTGGGGTAGCATTCCTCTCTTGCTTGTACTGAAATTATTACAAATTTAGACCAGTGGAACAGGTTAGAGTTTGGCCTGGAGAGGGGGACAGTAACACATCATAAAATTCTGGAGGACTTGTTTATCTATAGCTCTCCTGTAAATCAAAGGGCATTTAAATCTGCTATCTACCCCTACCTCCCGGGGGCATCTGGAAAATAAACTCTAGATTTACGTTCCTGAAATCTGACCTCTACTTTGATATGGATGACTAGCAATACCTTCCAGTTCATGAGGCAGAATTGTTTTAATGAAGGCTTCAGTGAAGAAACTACTAAAATCACAATATGCTTCACAATAAAGTGGCATTTATTAACATTAGACAGTTGTGATCCACTGCACCTGCCACACTTAACCTTTACAGTGTAATTGTGTATTGTTTAATGCAAAGTAAATTGTAAGATGTTTTTGAAATGCTCACAACACATTGAACCTTATTGTTATAACAATATGTTTGGTGCAACATCATATATGGTTATGAGGCATCACTATGTAATATTCCCAAAGGTGTGTTTCATATCTTGAAGCAGATTCAAGCAAAACCCTCCAAGATAAGACAGACTGTTCACATATCACTAAGGTATGCAGAAACCTAGCCAGCTATTCCAGGAACAAAGGACTAGTTTAGCTATCAAAGTGAGCCATCCTCCTTTTCTTTGGCAAGTTTGTGGCCATGCTCATAGGACATGGATGAATGGACCTATACAAGGACATTGTTTGTTAACTGACCCTGAAGAAGGGGATGGGGGCAAAGCCACAGAGGGAAACAGGAACATGTTAAGAAGAGGAGACATTTTGCTATTCTCTTTCTCTTCCACCTTTATCTATAAACATCACCAACCAACTGAAATGCTGACTCAGGAGGGAGCCTGGCTGGGAGGGAATTGAGCCAGCCTGCAGTAAGAATCATCTCAATTGTAAGGTTGCTGAAAATATTAAGCTCAGTTTAGAATACAATTTGCTTTTTTTTTTCTTTTGATCCATTCTGACCTGCTTATCTCTGATTTATAGTATCTTAAAATCTTTCTGTATTTAATAGATTTGTTATTTTACCTAATGCACTGCATGTGATTTGAGGTGTGTTAGAGACTGCATTTCAAGTTACATGGTTGCTGAGTATCAATTTCTTTGATAAACTGATGAACAAATGGGCTTTTAGAGTTCAGTGGAGAGCACTGTCCACTGCAAGATGGCAGTTCCTCGGATTGCATCTAGGATTGTAGGATATTGGCTAGGGTCATTCCGTTGCAAGATATATAGAGTGATTTACCAAGACACTCACTTAGTTGGGAGTAAGCTGCTTTCTGGAGGCTATGCACTATCTACCCAGGTGTGGGAGTTCACATAGCAACACGGAGCAGGATGGGCTCCAGGAGTAGGGGATTGGGGTGACACAGCCATTCACCTGTCCGGACTGTAGCGGGGAAAACCACCAACAGTATAAAATTACATTATGCTAAATAGACCTGCATATTCTCAATGGTCTCAAGTTGCGGTTAGGGAGGTCGAGGCTGGATATTAGAAAAAACTTTTTTACTAGGAGAGTGGTGAAGCCTTGGAATGAGCTGCCGAGGGAGGTGGTGAAATCTCCATCTTTGGAGGTGTTTAAGGCCCGGCTTGACAAAACCATGACTGGGATGGTTTAGTGGAAGTGAGTGGTCCTGCCTCTGGCAGGGGGTTAGACTAGATGACCTATGAGGTCCCTTCCAACCCTATGATTCTATGATTCTCCCCTCTACCCCAGTGTACATGATTGTAGAAGCTATACCATCTAACTTCAATTAATGCATTGTACATTTTTTCAGTGCAGAACAGAATAGTATCAATGACTGGCTTGAATTAGTGAAGAAACATTAGATGAAGCCACCACCATATGCAGTAGCTCCATGGAGGCTCATTTGGCTGATAGTGAGCAAAATACTCTTTCCACCCTTAAGAATTAAGTGACTGGTGTTGTGTGAATGGCAAAGTGACGTGGGAGGAAGAATGTGAATGACATTTTAGAAGATTCTCAGATGAAGACTTAGGGGTATGAAAAGCTATGTGCATCAAAGTGTTGTGCTGAACCATTCTCCCCAACACACCCAGCCCCTTGGGGATACAAACTGTAAGGTTTCTAGTTCACATTAATATAGTCTTCTTCAAACTGAACTACCTTAATGTAAATTAGGCACCTTTTTGGTTTGGGCCCACAGTGTCCACATAGTGAAATTTAAAGTGCAGCACTTTGGTGTACATTTTTTACACCCTGGTAGTCTGGACTGCAGAGCAATGTATGCATGGCTTTTATAAACCCATAAAAGATACCAATTATAAGAGTCAAGAGATTGCTCAGCATTTGCGGCACCATTATGTAGTGAGTCTTCAATTTTTAGTGGCAAGGAAGGGCATTCTCAGTATCTGATCTGAACCCACACTTAGGCAAGTTCTCTAGAAGTATACATTGCACTAGGATTCGACTCAGCTTCCCCTTCTCAGCTCATGTTTTAGCAAACATGGTTTCAGTTATTAGAGCCAGTAAAAGATACTTGAGATGGCCAAGAGTGTCTCTTTTAAGAATCCAACAAATAAGAGTTTGGTCATACTGTCATCTGTGGAGAGTGCAGGCTTTAAGGCTGTAGGAGTAGAATCAGCATCCTCTGTTGAGAGTGGCTCCTATAATGATGTAGACTGATTGTTGCTAGGGGATGGGCTTTGGGACACCTGGCTGATGGAAAGATATTTGTAATGCATATCAAGCAATGGGATGATACATTTTGTCCATTAAGCAACGTGTACTTCTAGATGAAATCCAGGACTCAGTCCTCCAAACACTAACACTTCACTCAAACTTACAAGTAGTTCTGGGGATTTAAATGGAACTACTAGACTTCTTAGAGTTGAAAATATACATAGTGTTTACAGGATCAGGAGTCATTAAGTTGTACATATTTAACCCTTTATATAGTTATTTCACAAGGCTAAGAGTGCCTACTAGCTGTTGCAGACTCCATGCATTGAGAGAAATTATAAATATAGAGCAACTTTGTCCTAATTTTGCCTCTCAGGATATATCTACACTACGAACTAGAGCTGTGATTCCCTGCTCATGTGCACATGTTCATGCTAGTTCGTCAACAGCTCTGAGGAATATACATAGTAGCAGCAGCAGCAGCAGAGGCTTGGCTTAGTTGCGACAGGTACAAACCTATGGGGTGTGTACTCAGCCTACCTGAAAATCATAAGCTGTGCATCTGCAGCTATGCTACTATTTACACTCTTGTTGACGTTAACTGGATGAGAGCTATGCTTGCAGGAGGATCACACACCTAGCTCATAGTGGAGATTTAGCCTTAACGTGTCATTTACAGCCAGAGAAACTATTACCTTTAAAATGCTTCTTAGCCCCATGTGGACCTCTGGAACTCCTGAAGGCAAGTTTCTCTTTGCTACCAGGGAACCCATCTCTCAAAGTTCTACAGGTTCATAAATCCTAGAAAACAAGTTATGCTCCACACATATTGTGGTTAATTTGTATTCAGTCCATTTCAGTACAGACAAAATCTCTCAAAATGCAGACATATAAGGATTAGCAACCCATACCACCCACCCTACCCCACCCCTGTCTCTCCAGCCATTTCCCAGATGGTTCCTTGGAATTTTTTAGCAGGCCCAATAAACATGCTTATAAGTTGTTACGAATGCACAGTTGTTGACTGGAAAACTTGTACATTGCCTCAGGTTATTTCCTGCATGCTCTGATTTATGCTATTTGCTCAAGTTGTTGTAGAGGCCAGGCAGTCAGATGTGAGATTAAAAGTGGTATACTGTTGCAGAACAGGAAAACAATCTTACCTTAGCCTTTCAGAGAGTAAAAATCACCCCACTGAGCTGACAAACCACAGTTCAGAAAAAGGCTTGGTAGCAGAGTTGGTCAAGAACATTTTGACAAAACCTTTGCTGAAAAAGGCCATTTCAGCTCAACCCAAACACATTCCTATCCTCCAAAAGCCAATAGTCCAATGGCTAGGATACTTAGCTATGATATGAAAGTTTCAAATACTTGCCCGGCATCACTGTTGAGCACCCTGCTCATCAGGATATTGGTGACACTAAGGTTAGCCTCTTCCTCCACCTCCTGGGGAAAATAAGCCACAGACACAGTTGTGTCACACTGAAGGGCTAAAAATTTTATGGGTCTGGAAACATTTCTTGCCTACTTGTACTTATCAGAAAGACCTAACATAATAGATTTTAAATAATTACCAGAAGAATGAGGGGGCAGAAGTTCACCTGTGTCCATAAATCTGGACCTACATCAGATACTCTTGGCTGCATTGGAGTTGCCATTTTAAGGAGAAAAAGACTCTGTAGTGCCTGAGTAGCTGCTGGACATATAAAAAGCAAATGATGCATGGAGAACAGAGATCATTTCCCAATTTCTTACTAACTTTAAGCACTTAAGTGGACTACTTGAGTTACAGCAATACCAATAATGTTGCTGAAGACTCAGAAGAATCATTTGAATCTGACACGACAGGTTGGAATGGCTTTGATTGAGCTCCGTATGAATACGAGGCCTGCCCTACAGCTTTTGTACTAGCAAAACTGTTATATTACACTGGTTTAACTCATTAGAGGTACTTTCTACTGCTATAGCTTATTGACCTTCCCAGGGATGCATAAGTTATACCAGGACAACCACATCCACACTGGAGAGATGAGCAATTGAACTGTTTTAATTATACCTGTGTAATTAGTCAGTACAGCCTTTGTTTTTAGATTAGCCCCAAAGCCTCTGGCAAGATTCCAGCCTTGACTGAGATGAGGGTTCATAGAATAACCTAAGCGCATTTGTCAATGGAAGCTGGCTGTCCAACTCCCTTTGGCTGCTCTGAAAGTCCCAGCCTTCACTACCAAATAACACCCAGGTGTCTTTCTACTTTGGATTCTGTAATACTACAAGTCACACTCTTCATAGGCTGGTTAACATTCAGCAAAGCCTCCCTGTTCAAGCAAAGGGCATAGTTACAAAGAAAACAGAAGGGCAGACAAGGAGCAATGTGCAAAGACCCTGAGTGATGAGCATAAAAATAATATTTATTGACACAAACATTAAAACATGTCTAGCATTGACAGTACAATGCACAGACTCATGTCTCCTCTTCTCATCTCTGAACTCAAATGTATCCTCTTCCCAACTGTGTATGGTATGAATGCATGTTAACTTGCAATGGTTAGACAGTTACATAATTTCAGTAGCTTATCCTACAATACCAAGTGGCCTTTAGATATCTGTCAAACTGGACCTCAAGTTCTAATGACAAGTGAATGCTGTATGCATTAGCTTGACAGCTCCATGTAGGCTAATTCAGGTGATAATATTGGTTCCTCAGAAGACAGTGAGGGATATAAAATGTAACAGCTCCGTCTTGTGAAGGATGTAGGCAATTAGGGAGAGTGATAATTAAGGCTTTAGAATATTGAGTTTTGAGATTTGTTTAGTATTTTGGACTTCTGCAAAGCATTCTTAATGCACGTTAGTTAAAAAGGGAAGACAGCTGTCTGTAGGTGAGTAGGTTTACATCTGTATAGACACAGATGAGCTGTACTTTCAGTTGTTACCACCTATAGAAGATGAGACCAGCAGAATGCCCATTACACTATATCTGAGTTCTACATACCTGCATTCTCATGGGTTGCATTGGGTAAGTCATAGTACAGCTCAGGTACCAGTTGTAGTGAAAAGCTGGAGTCTGTTCATCTGTTTTGGATTGGCACCATGGCTGGGGTTCAGTTTCTTTTCTGCTTGGGATAAAGACACTCAAGCCACAGGAAAAAGGTTAGGTGATCCACTTCCAAAGATGCCCTTTGAAGGCACAGGTTGACTGCCAATAGGTCCACAGACAGAACTCAGAGCCATTTCACCCATTGCCCCTTGGGTTTCAGAAGCTAGAAGAGGCTTTTGAAGTTCTCCTTGGACTCCTCCTGCATTTACTCCAGTTGCTATGCATGCCAAAGGCTGGAAAGCTTTTGTCTCCCTACCAGCATCAAAAGCAGCAGCTGCGCTTTCTTGCTCAGGGCCCTGCTGTAGCTCTGGCTCAGCACCTGCAAAGACCTCTGGCTCAGAAGCTTTCAGAGAGAGCTTCTTTCTTGCTCCCTGCTGCATCTCCTCTTACTTCATGGCCATCTGTTGTATTAGCTGGGATTTGAGGATCCTGAGACCTCTTTTCAACCCTCAGTTCTCAGTCAATGATCGCAGAGACTCAGACTCTTTTCTGGTCTCCAACATCATCCCTGGAATAGGACAGGCTTTGTTTTCTTCTGCAGTCTCAGAAGCAACTTCACTGGTGTGTATGGCTATGTTCACACGTAAACTCTTATTTTGAAATAAGTAATCCTTATTTCGAAATAGCTTAAACCGGAATAAGCAAATGTTAAATTGAAATAAGGGAAAACCTCAAAACGAAATAGCATTTCCTGACACAGGACTTGCTATTTCGCTTCAGGGGAGGGGCAGCAAGGGACGTGTGGCAACATGGCCCCCTGGCAGAGCCATGTTGCCAACCAATCCCCTGCCACTGGCTTTGCAGAGCCAGTGGCAGAGGAAAAAAGCCGGGGGGGGGGTCAGAGATGGGGAGGCGCCCCTCCTCCCTGCCGCTTCCCAAGCAGCGGGGGGTGGGGGGAGTCAGGGTGCCCGGTCCCCCTGCCGCTGACTGGGCGGCAGGGGCTGAGCTGAAGGGATGCCCCGCTCCCCAAGCCCCTGGCTGCCCTGCAAGCAGCCAGGGCAGATGCCAGCTCCCGCAGCCCCTGGCCGCCTGCAAGCAGCCAGGGCAGATGTCGGGAACCCCCACCCCTGACAGGCTCCACAAACTGGTCAATTTCACAGCTCCCCCATCGCCTGCCTGGGTGGCAGCCACCAAGCCCCAGCCCATCGCCCCCAGGGTGACAGCCATGAAGCCTGGGCGGCAGAGACACCCGGCTACCACATCGCCTGCTGGGGTGGCAGCTGCCCAGCCTGAGCAGGGAGCAGAGCTGGCTCTGGGAGCCATCGCCCCCCCGAGCCCCTCTGCACCTCCCCTCAGCACCCTGGCCAGGGTGCTGATCAGCTCCCTGGCTAGGGTGCTGAGGGGGGATGGGCCTTCCTTCCAGGGTGCCATGCACCCTGGGAGGAAGGTCAATCTCCTTAATCAAAACAGCGGTTGTTTCGAAACAACACCTCCAAACGGATTTCTATTACAACCGAGGTTTTGTTCTGAAATGCCAGACCTTATTTTGAAATGATGGAGGCTTGTCATTTTGAAATAAAGAAACGTCATTTGGACATGGCAACTTTAATTTTGAAACAATGGTGATTGTTTTGAAATAAAAGCCTCATGTGAACACAGCCTATAATAATCTTTAGAATGGTTAATGTTGTTGTGTACACTTCAGTTATCTGTGCTGCAGCCTGGACCTTTGTCTCAGGCACATGCAGTCTGATAGGCTTCATTTCACTACAGACTTCAGATCTCTCTTGTGTGCCTGGAACAGTGATTTGATCCTCAGTTACTGAAGCAGGAGGGACCTCCATTTCCTCTGTGGCCTGTGCAACAGGATAAGACTCACTATTATTTACTATAGTGTCTGTAGCAGGTGCAGCTTTTTGGGCAGTAGTCTGCACCTGAGCCTGTTGTGCAGTAGGCAGAGCCCTACCATCCTCTGGCATGGTCTAGTCAGTAGATTATGCCACACTAGCTTCTCCCATGGTCTCAGTCTTCTGGGAACTCTCTTGTGCATCTAAGCCTGTACCTCCATCATCTCTGTAACCTCTTCGTTAGGAAGCGCCTGGTTTTCTCTAGCAAGTTGAGCCTCATTCACTTCTGTAGTGTCTAGTGCCATCTCTTTCAGCAGATTTCATCTCAGCTGCTCCTGTGGTCTCTGCAGGAGGCCACGCAGCAGCCTCTTGAGGAGACTGTGTGTTCAGGACAACAGACACTGCCTCAGTTACTTCCACATTCTCTGCAAGAAGTTGGGTCTCACCAGTCACTTGTGGAATCTCTTCTATGATCTCTGCAGATGGCTGCACTTCACCAGGGGGCAGAGTCCATTGCAGGATACCTTGCAGGGCTAGCAGAGAAGTTTTTCCCTCACCAATTTCTTCTCTCAAATAAAATGAAGTCTTCTGGGTCAAAGTGTCTGACTTGCCTTATGCAGTAGGCTGGGAGTCAGCAATTTCCTCTGAAGTCTCAGTGGCAGTCAGGCCTTCATCAGCCACTACTTTGACCTCTGGTGTATCTAGCATCATAGGATGTGTTTTAGTCATCTTACTGTTCACTCCTCTGGTGGCTACTACAGCTCACTGTGGTCCCATTATTTCTTGTGTGGTCTTTTGAGCAGTCAGTTCAATGGAGCAGATTTCAGCCTGTGCAATTTTCAGGCCTTTGTTGGTCTCCTCTGTAGTTTGTGCAGTCGTGTGCCCCTCATTCACTTCTGTGGGGTCTAGAGTAAGACGCTGGGACCCATCAGTGTCTTGGAGGATCTCATGTGCACTTGGAGAAGTAGGCTGTGCCTCAGTCACCTCCAGGGCCTCAGCATCATCAGTTGCCTTCTGGGGCTCATCCATTTCAGCAAGTTACATCTCACTTACATGTGCGTACAGCCTAGCAAGCTTCACCACTCTCATTTCTGTGGAGACTAGTATAGTTGTTACAATAGACTCTGCCTCACTAGTCATTTGTGTGGTCAGTGAAGCAAGTTCAGACGCTCTGAGAACCACTTGCATGGTGGGCATTCTAACTGGCACAACAATTTCTTCTCTGCTCTTTGTAGCAAGCTGGGCCTCAGTCTTCCACATACTTGTTTCAATGAGCTGAGCCTCATCAGCAAATTGGGCATCAGTCTCTCATGTATCAAGGTGAGTTTTGTTCACTTGTGTGGTCTTTCCAGTAGGAGAAGACTCCTTATGTTCCATGGCAGCTTCAGGCTTGTCTGTCGAATCTCATGCACTCTCCACCACAAGCTATGCCTCACTAGTGTGTTCTAAATGAGCAGT
Source organism: Podocnemis expansa (assembly GCA_007922195.1). Classification (NCBI taxonomy): domain Eukaryota; kingdom Metazoa; phylum Chordata; order Testudines; family Podocnemididae; genus Podocnemis; species Podocnemis expansa. Next base: position 18,812,492 of record ML682025.1, read on the forward strand.
TTCCAACTTTTTCCTTTATGCAGACTACTACATTGTCACTGAAAGTTCTTGCATACCACTTTGTAAGCAAACCGTGGTAAACATTTTTAACATAGCCTGCGGCTGATGGGAATCAAACTTATACATCAAGCAGTATTGAAAATGCAGCTATTTCTAATAATTTATTATGCTCACAGACAAACATATTGCACTCATCGCAGTACATTTACCTGCAGTAATTATTTCTCTCCCTTACTCCCATGGACCACCTGCATTCCCCCTTTAGGCCACCAGTGGACCACAGGTTGGGAACCACCATTCTAAATACTTCTTGTCAAGGTGGCTCTCAGTTTTCTGGCAGACTGCCTGAGGCACCTGTGCATCTAGCTGTGACTCATTCACTGACGTGGTCTCTCCACTAGACCGGGCCTCATCGTGCCCTGTAGCAGTCTGAAGTTCAGTCTCTTTAGTGGTCCCTGGTGCAGGCTTTTCAGTGCAGTGGGCCTTGCCCATCAATTGTGCAGTGTCTAGTGCAGTCTCTGCAGTGTCCCTTCCTCCCAGGGCCACCCAGGTGGGGGGACCACATGGACAACTTGCCCCAGGCCCACACCAAGGAGGGGGAGCCCCTGCCCTAGTCCCTGCCTCAGGTTCTGACTCTCTATGTTCTGGGGAGCACTGGGGCTGGGTAAACCAAGAGGGGCTTGGTAGTTGGAAAGGTGGCCAGAATGAGCTGAGATAGGAGGAGACCCAGGGATGGGCAGAGGTGGTATGAGTTATGTGTATGGAACGGTGAGGAATACATCAAATCTGCCACAAGCCCCCTAAGTAATCTGGGGGGGGGTCCTGTTTCCCCCTCCAAGGATGCTGTCCTAGCCTTCTGGCCTGTAGATTTGGCAGTCACACCAAGATCCTTCCTTTTCCCAAGTCTACTCCCATATTGGAAGCTCTGCTGTAGCAAAAGAAGAACCAGCCAAGGTGTGACAGAGAGGATTAACCCCTCCTTCTGAAGGCAACAGCGCTGGAGGCAAAAGGGTCTCTGCTGCTTTGTGGGAGACACAGATGGTACCACACTTCTTGCATGTGTCAGAAGTGTCCTAGAAATCAGCAACAAGCTCTCACCTACAAGATAAGAAAAACTTCCACACATGTTAACCAATTAGTACAGTAAGCTTGTCTCTCAAGGGACACCTGGCCCCAGTATAACCCTAGGCTCCGTCCTTCCATTGAGAGCTTCTCTACCATCCCTTCATGGTAGTACTTTGTCTTATTAAGCTAACCCCTCCCCATGCCTCTCTCTCCTTTGTGTTTTAAAAGTCTAATCTAAGCTCTTTAAAGCAGGGAGTGTCTCTTCCTGCTTTAATGTCTACTGCATTATGTTTAAAGAACAAGTACATCAATCAAGTTCTCAGGTGACTAATGCTTTTGGACTCCCAAAATGACAAAGGGGTCCTTAAATTTTAGGGAAGGGCAAGCGGTCAGCATTTTCTGATCAGGACCCTTTAAGACATCTCAAGCTGGGTATCTAAAGAAGGCAATAGTCACTTTGGAGACTTTGCTATTAGGTACAAGCCCATGAATCTTTTTGAAGTGCTTGTGTACCATATGCATTAGGACTCATGCTTGCATCTAAATCATCAGTTCTTCTCACCATACTACACTGAGCCAAATCCATTCCGGTGTGTCTGCATGTAATTAAATCAATTTTAGTTGCACTGGTAAAAGTTGAATATCAAGACTTAGAACATTATTCTCTTCAGTTCTTCACCCTGGGAGTTCATTTGCGCTGGGGAAAAAAAAGTGTAACAGGCTAAACAAGCCCAATCCACTCACATAGATGCAATATATACTCTTTCACATAGGCCAAAAGACAAGGTAGCAAAGACTCAGGTTTTAGTGATGGCCTTTATTTATTGCAACCCTCTGAGAAGCTCCATAAGTTATAGTCTTTTTCAGTGCTAATATAGTAAAAGGAATTCGAGATACAGTATCACTGGACAGACTAGAGGATTGTTCCCATTAATTCAGTTCTTAACACAAAATATAATACTAGGGGGAAAAAAACCCACAACTGTGAAGGTAGCCATCCTAACTTGTCTTTTGCAGAAGGGCTGGCAAAACAGCCCATAGTCTCTGCCAGTGTAAGAGGGATTCACCCTTGTGGAATAACCCATTTATCAGCTATTTATGCTAGCAGAAAGTTTGTCCCAGAGCATCCACAAAACAGCACTTACTGACAACACAGAAGGCAGAACAGAATTATGCCAATACTCCCATAGTAATATTGCCTTTATAATAGCAGAAGAAAGTATACTGACAAATCACAAAGTGACAAGGTCTTATTTTATCCAGACACCTTTTTAGACTAGCTCCAGATGGAAGTGGTTAGCTTAGCTGCTGTCATGGGTAAATAAGGTTTCCTCTCCTTTAAGAATGTGCTCTGGACAACTACTGTAGAGGGAAGCAGACACAGACTATCAAGAAGAACAGATACAAGTTAACTCCACTAACCTCTAAAACAACCTACCTAGTACTAAGAGTGCCTTCACAAAAATACTTGTCCTTATTTTAAAGCACTTTCATGCTTTGATCATACCCAAGAGAGTAACTGAAAATTAAAATACCCAATCAGTTCCATTTTAACCTACATCTGTGCAGTTACAGACTGGATGACCATCAATTCTAATATATGATGGAAAAAAATACAGTTCTACTTAAAAAATAGTTCAAAGCATTTCAAGCTCCTTGGGTCTGTGTACACTGTGTGTTCATGTCGACTTAAGGGCCCTTAAGTCACCTTAAACAAAGCCCAGTCTACATTGCAGGGCAATAAAGTCGACTTTAGCATCAGGTAAAGTCGACTTTATTACTTCGGCTTATAAAGTTGACTTTATAGTTAAGTCAACTTTATTAAGTCAACTTAAGGCAATGTGGAGGGGAAGTTGCCATAAGTTGACTTAATTGGCCTCCCAACCACAGAAAACATAGGGATGGAGGCTGGCTAGAAGACACAACACAGCTGGGAGCGTTCCCAGCTGTGTGGACCACAGCCAAACTCCCTGTGTTCCCTGACTGATCTCCCCCGTTCTGAGCCAGACCGGGCATCACAGTCCTACCTGGCATTTCGCCCATTCTCAGCTTGCTCTGCATATCTCCCCTGTTCTTTGCCCACTCTGCATGTCTCCCCCACTCTCAGCCCACCCCACACATCTCCCCTGTTCTTTGCCCGTTCTGCATGTCTCCCCTGTTCTTAGCCCAAACCCGCAGGTCTCCTCTGTTCTTTGCCTGCCCTGCATGTCTCCCCCATTCTCAGCCCGACCCTGCCTGTCTCACTCCTTCTCTGCCCAAACCCATGTGTCTCCCCCTTCTCTACCCAAAACTGTGTGTCTCCCCCCGACCCTTCTCTGCCTAACCTTGGGTGTCTCCCCCTTCTCTGCCCAAACCTGTGTGTCCCCGGCCCTTGCCTTTCTCAACCCAACACTTGGTGTCTCCCCCTACTCTGCCCAAATCTGTGTGTCTCCCCCCCACCCTTCTCTTCTCGACCCTGGGTGTCTCCCCCTTCTCTACCCAAGCCTGTGTGTCTCCCCTTGCGCTTCTCAGCCCAGTCCTCAGTGTCTCCCCCTTCTCTTCCCAAACTTGTGGGTCTCCCCCCTTGCCCTTCGCAGCCCAGTCCTCGGTGTCTCCCCCTTCTCTGCCCAAACCCCTGTCTCCCCCTTGCCCTTTTCAGCCTGACCCTGCCTGTCTCTCCCCCTCTCTGACCAACCCTGTGTGTCTCCCCTTCTCAAAGGACCCCACTGATATTGTTGTAAAACAAACAAGGAGTCCAGAGGCACTGTTTAAAACTAACAAATGTATTTATTGGATGAGCTTTCATGGGAGAAAAATCCCACTTCATCAGACAGTTTGAAGATGGGGGAATTTACAGAATGCTAGGAAATAAATGCAGAGGAGTATAAGATGTAGGATCAGGTCACAGTCTAACAGCAAATCAAAGCAGTTATTAAGATTCAAACACTGGGAAATAGCACATGGAAAGAAAGAAAGAAAAAAGAAAGAAAGAAAGAAAGAAAGGCTATGTTCACACACACAGTGCTTGTTTCGAAACAAGCCGTTTCAAAACAAGCCATTTTGAAATAAAGTGCTATTTTGAAACACCTTATTTCAAAACACAAAAAAAGTGTTTTCAAAATAAGGGAGCGAAATAGCATGTCCACCGTGTGAACATGCTATTTTGCTTGGGGAAGGGACTGCAGGCACCTGTGGGGTGAAGCACAGCCCGGCGCCTCACCCCGCGGGTGCCTGCAGCCCTGTGCAGGCACCCGCGGGGTGAGGCACGCAGCTGCACTTCACCCCACGGGTGCCTGCAGTCCTCCTCTGCCGGCCAGGGGACACCCCTTAGCACCCTGGCCAGGGTGCTGAGGGTTCCCTGGCCAGGGTGCTGAGGGGGCAGCCCTTCTTCCCAGGGCAACACAGGGAAGGTGTGGAGTGCTGTGCTGGCACATCATTGGGCTACATCAGGCTCCCTGGCCTCCATGGGCTTCCTGTTGCCACCCACACTATGGAGGGTGGTGTGGTCACTCACTTCCTGTAGTAAAGGAGTGGCCGGAAGAGAAGGGCACCTCTGCTGTGCTACACTGTGGGCCAGATACCCACAATGCAACACTCCTAGGGCGACCTAGCAGTTGCCGGTGTGGACGTGAGCAGTCGCCTGGCATTTTGAGTGTGGACGTGCTAAGCCAGCTTAATAAAGTCTACTTTAAGCAGACTTTATTAAGATGGCTTAACCAAGCCCTGTAGTGTAGACATAGCCCTTGTGTTGAAACAGCAATAGCTCTTGCTACATAGGCTATCCTTAAACAGTGCTTGGTGGCCATGTCAAATTGCTTTCTCACAACTTTCCAGATCTTCAGTTTCACATAATCACTGTTTCCTGTCTGATTTTAAAGACTGCTCAGGACCCAGCAACAACCCCCCCCCCCCGCCACCAGAACAACAGTACTTTTGGGAACTGAGACTTGAAAATGAAGGTACTTATTTAGGTCCTTAGATGATGATCATTAAGATCTTTTGTAGATTTATTCATGAGATTCTATCTGCCTCAATTACTATTCTACACACGTACTTATGTATTTGTTTAAAGTATTTACAAGACCCCTCTCCAAAGGCATCTATACACTGTACAATCAATCAAGATGAAATATTGAACTCAAATTGAAGGAAGAAAGAGCCAAGTATACAGCTGACCATAGCCAAAGGATACAACACAAGAGGCTAACCTTATTGCAGGATACCCCACCCATGCAAAGGGATAATAAGCCAAAGCTGTTCTAATAATCATAAAAGCAATGCTTGTGGGTACTATGATGCTGTCAGACCCCTGTGATGCATCTACAGCCTTATTCAGTTTTCCTGTGCTTTTAAGTATGTGCATCACCCAAAATGTTGCAAGGAAAGAATATTTTCATTAAAAGCCTTCTGCCCTCCAGCATGTTTACTAGTCTTTGCTTGCTTTTATTTGTTAGATACTGTTCTCTGAAATCTGTCATTACAACTTTTTTTAATTCTGTTTTTCTTTCCACTCTTAGCAGTTGGATTTCAAGGCAGACATTAGTGGGTGGTAGGACTCTTCAGAAGTAACTCAGCCAATCAGCAGTCTAGGAACTGCCTGGGAAGAAATGTGATGTAGCTGTTACAGTGAAGAATGGGGAATCAGTTCACTGGAGTTTGTTTCCCAATATTGCCAGTTTCTTTCTCTGTGAATCTGGGGAAATCATTCAGGCTCTATGTGCCTCAGTTTCCCACCTGTCAGATGGAGATAATACTGTAACATTTAACTATTTCTAGGGATATTGCAAGACTTAGTTTATTAGTGTCTGATTTTCAGATTACACCAGACTCCATTTCAATCTCAAGGTACAGAGCAAGTTTGAAGAGCAGGTTCCTAATATGTGTAAAGCTCTGTGAGATTATTGATTGAAAGTTGCTATTCAAAGGCACAGCATTATTATAGTCAACATAAGCTGGCATAAATTAATTTGTGTGTCCTGTTGGGATATACCACATGAAAATAAAGTAATTTGAGGGTTTCTTCACATGTTAAAAATATTCACTTTTATGGTCATATGATCTTAGTTGTAAAATATGTCACTCTCACCATATCATAACTTTGAGATATGACTTCCTTCTCTCAATAGCTGGCAGTGAGAAGTTGCTATATCAGTCCAATAAATTAATATAAATACAGACAAAGGAATTGCCACCTGGCCCTTTGCAAATGGCTGATTGAAAGGTTTACATTGGCGTGTGTCAGTATGACAACTACACATGAGCTTTAATTAGGGTCACTACCCACCCTGAATTCAAATATTTTCTATAAGTATAGGACATTTCTCCTTGAATAAACCCAGAAAGCTGTATTAGAAGATTTATGACTATGTGACCAATGAAATGCAGGCAGCTCTGGGATGGACAGTGACAGCTAACTAGTACATTATGCAGACTGAAGGGCAATTAAAGGAGAAGACATTTTAGATAAGTCGTGTGACAATGGATGACTCATGAAGAGCGCTTACTTTGTTTTAACACTGAGCAAGAAATATTGTTTGATTAAAGCAAGTTTATTATCTAGAGCTGGTCAAAAACTTTCTGATGGGAAATCTTCCTGTAGGAAACTGCTTATTCAGTAAAATCAAAACATTTTGCAGTAACTTATTTATTTAATCAAAAATTTTGATGAAAAGTAATGAAAACATTCTATTTCAAAGTGAAGACTTATGAAAACACTTTGTGTCAGTAAGGTTGAAACACTTTCTTTCAAATATAATATAATTATAATATAGTTAATTAGTTAATAATGAATTAATATAGTTTGGATTTAGTTGTTTGGCCTATGCTATAATATAATAAATACAATATAATATAAATAGTTTTAGATGTTAAAAAATAACATTTAAATGTAGTGTTTCAAACTTATTGAAAGTGTTTTGATATGGTTCTTTTTCAATGGTTCCAAAACAGACATTATGAAGTTTTGTTTCATGGGAAGTTTTGAAATTTTTGTTTTTCATTTTAGTTCATATGAAAGGAAATTACAAAATGTCAGATTTCCATGAACAGAAAAGTCTTAAGTTTTGACCAGTTATACTATTATTCTTAAAACCTCTTTTTCTCAGCTTCACAGTAGAGCTTATTTCTGGCTTCCAGCTGTAGTTTTAAGGAATCAGTGTACTTCATCTCCCATCCTGGATAAATACACTGGTGTATATCAGAAACAAAGTTGACTGAAGTCAGGGGGAGCAGGAGGTGCTCAATACCTCTGAAAATCAGGCCCTGAGTACTTCAAGTTGGACACACAAAAGTTGAGGATACTTATGAAAGTTTTGGACAAAAGGCCAGATTTTTTAAAGTATCCTGGTGCCTAGAAATACAGATATGCTTCCTGGGGGCTTTTCCAAAGAATCTAGGTACTAAGTCCCATTGATTTCCATTAGAATTCGGCACCTACGTGCTCTTGAAGATGTGTCTCTTTGCATCTTTAGGAATCTAAATACTTTTTAAAATTTGCAAATTTGGTGTTAGGACCAAGGGATGTGATGCTCCTCAAGGAGTTACCTGCAAGGGAAGGCAGATTTGGAATTCTGGTTTCCAGTCCTTTACTCTCACCAACAGAAAAAACTATTCACTATAATAAGATTGGATCAATATGAATTTCTTAGAACATTAATGACTAGAAGGGGTTAACAGACCAAAAGAATGACTCCCACAGGCAGTCATTAATCCCAAGGTAAAACACATCTGGTTCTCTGGTGGCATCTCATAAGCCTCTGTTATTTATTCTCTGAACCATCAATTTGTTTCTCAGTAGTTGCATAAGATCAAGCTCAGTTGACTGACGAACCCGTACTAAGCAGGACAATGTCCCAAACTTCAGATGAAATGGCTGACGTCTCCTGACCTGACTTGAGTTGGATGAGGGAGTCTGGTCTAGCCTGCTGGAAGTTCATCCTTAGGGAGAGATGGATTGCTGACGGACTCTTTCAGCCAGCATTAGAGCTATGACATTGATTTATATTTTACAGTCCTGTGATCAAATGCTCAGAATAAGCAGTTACTTGTTAATGCCTTCTGTACCAAAGCTATGTCATACAGTTCCTCTCCATGTGATAGGCAAGACAGAGAAAACAGTTTTGGTCTTGCTTCTTGCCAAGATGCTTGGCTTCTGTCAGGCTGCAATTCACTGGGGAGGCAGCACAGAGGTTGGGGGTGGGGAAGGAAGAATACAAACAGACTAATAATTCTTAGCAATTTATCACCATTAACCACTCTCCATATGAAAGATGTGTGTCACAGTCTGTATTCTACAGATTGGGAACCAAGTCACAGATACTAAGGGTATGTCTACACTGGCAATTTAGGTCAAATTAAGGAGGCTTAATTCAAACTAAATTAATCCCTGTCTATGCTAGACTTTCATTACGATGAATTAAGAAATTCCTTAATTCAACTTAATGAAGGCTTAATTTGAATTAATAAGAACTGCTTGTTAGTTCAAACTAAGCCTGAATTTGACTCCTTAGTTCAAAATAAGGGTGATGTAGACCTGGATTAACCCTTAATTTGCCTTTATTAAGGTTGAATTAAGGGCAGTTAGGTCAAATTAACTGACTTAACTTTAAGTCAACTTAGTCCACTTTGATAATTCAACTTAATAAAGTCGAGTTTAGTTTGCATTAAAGTCAAACTTATTAGTTTGAATTAACAAATTCAACCTAACTTTTTCTAGTGTAGACATAGGTGACTTGTTCACAGCTTTAATGAGATTCTGCAGCAAAGCTGAAATTAGAAAGCAAGACTTCCTGAATCCTAGGCCCCAGTTGTCAGCTCTGTTGTTCCTGGACTTGGGGCAGGAAAAATCAAGGGAAAGAGAGATGGTGGTTTTAAGTTTCCTTTGCCTTTTTACATTCTGGGGCAAGCAGCAATCTGTATAGCTCAGGGGTCCCAGACTCACAGCCCAAGGGCCACATGTGGCCCCTAAAATTATTTCTTGTGGCCCGCAACGACACTATCGCTATCAATATTTGCAATATTGTTGTATGGAAAGGTTTTAGTGGAGTGGCCCTTGAGCTATCATACTAGTTCTCATGCATGGTGCAGCCCTTGCGCTAATGTACTAGTCCTCATACGGCCCTTGTGGTGATTTGAGATTGAGACCCCTGGTCTAGCTGCTGCAGAAACCTATAGTAGCACTAAGGCTACTCTGATTCACATACTTCTTCCCAGGGTCTCCGATGGGATGCAGAGAATAGTTGTAGTGCCTTGTGCTTCAAGCACACTTCCACTCCCACCGGCTGAACTCTGACAGATCTTTCTGCCTTATGCAAACTCTGCACTGGCTGGGGAGGACTGTGCTGCTTCTACCCACCCTCACCCCAGCCAGATGGGGCTGCTTCCATGCATTTTAAGGGTGCCAGAATTGCAAAAAGAAGTCTTAATCACTGTAACTGAGGACCAGAGTCCTAGTCATCTACCAAAGTCAACTAGACCTGGCTGCTGCACAAGGCACAAGTACTTCCAGAGCATTTTAGTCCCTCTATCTCTGGAAGGTGAAGGGGTCTGTTTAGTTCTATGTAACCATGCTGCAGAAATCAATGCCGAGATCAAAGCTAACAGGATTATGGGATGTAATTCTGCAGTTTGTGCTCCACTGGAATGGTGTTAATGGCTGGATGCCAGCTTTGACACCCGGCCAGGCCACTAATTTTGTTACCAGTCTCTGTACATTCTACGACATTCATTAATGCTTCTCTTATCACCCCCAGTGCCAGCAAACAGTGCCTTCAAGGAAAAAGAGAAGATGGAAGGGGTGCAGGAGAAAGAGGCAGAATATAATATTGTCACAAACTCTGAATTCACTGTTGTGGAATGGATAACACCACAGTTAATGCAGTGCTGTAACTAAACTTCAGAGGCCCCATTTAGTCTGCCTGGCACCTGACGGCGTCATCTGTGTTTGGACGTAATGAGTGTAAAATGCTGCCATTCTTATTTAAAGCACCTTAAATCCACTATGGCTTTATCTAAATAATAAGTGGAATGGAGTGTGAGGTCTAATAGGTCTGAGTCCTGAAATGGAGGATGTGGCTAACTCTCCTAGGGTATGTCTTCACTGATGGCGGCAAAATCGCCACCATCAGCCCAACGTTCCGGGTGCAATTAGCAGTGAATAGGTACTCACTGATGTGCTCCAGAAGGTTGGTGCCAGAAGTCCTGCCCCCTAACAGACACAGCTGAAAGCCGACCACAAGCCACTTGCGGTCGGCTTTCAGCAGTATGTCCCGGTGGCTTAGAAAGTTGCTGGCAGATATGCAAGGCATTTTACGTGTCTTACATATCTGCCAGTTGACTGCTGCCAAAAAGCCCTCCAAGTGTAGACTAGGGCCTAGTCACATCCCATTTAACTGTCCCACAGACTTTGGGAATGTTAAGGTCTGGCATGGAGCTTGCAGGGCCCATGACTAGTTAGGAGCTTTAGGGGTGCAGTTCACAGCAGAAAGGAGTGGAAATAGCTTGTTGGTTCATATGCATTGTTGTATCCGCTGAAATTTAAAAAAAATTATTTCCCAGTAATGCTTGGCAGTGATATCCTAGCAACCTCACCACTTTGCCATAGGAGTCCAGCAAAAGAGGTTCCCCAAGTCATGAGTTTCCATTCACTTCAATCAGAGAGGTGTGACTCAATAGGGGTATGTCCACACAGGCTTCTTATTTTGAAACAACAGAGGTTGTTTCGAAATAAGAAGCAGCATGTCCACACAACGCACCATTATTTTGAAACAACGGGACCTGTTGTTTCGAAATAATGGCCATTATTTCAAAACCGTTAAACCTCGCATCTAATTGAAATAGCCATTGTTTTGAAATGGTTGTTTTGAAACAATGGTGTTCGGACCCATTGTTTCGAAACACCATTGTTTCAAAACAACTGTTTCAAAACAACATGTCCGAACGGCCTTGTTTCAAAATAACCATTTCGAAACAATGGCTATTTTGAAAGCAGGCTTTCCCTTAATTCGAATTAACAAACTGTTAATTTGAATTAGCTTATTTCGAAATAAGGATTTATTTCAAAATAACTCATTTTGAAATGGGTTATTTTGAAATAATGATGTATGTGTGGACATAGTATTGTAGTCAATAGAACTGCACTAGTACAAAATCAGGGTCAGTGACAGGCGAAAAAGGCATCCCGACCTGGGTAACTACTTCAGTAGAAGGTCTATCCAACAGCCTGCAATCCTGCCCATACTCTGATGCTGTTGGTTTATGCAACAGAGACCACAGTGGGTCATAACTGGATCTGTATAGGCCTAATATAAGATCAAGGTGGGGTTCTCTCCCCTTATTGGCTCCTGGCTATCCGAAGGTCTGAACATAGAGGAGGTTCTCTCCTGAGAGAACAGGAGTCATGCAGAAAGTTGCAAAAGTGGCTGTATCTCTCCCATGGGATGCTCCTTTCCCAGCGGTAAAGTTTACTGAAGTTACTGGAGTATTTGAATAATATATTTTTCTGAGTTAATACTTCAGGAAGCAGTTTTTTAGCCTGATATGATTCAAATGCTTTCTTTTCTAAAAACCACTTTCCTTAGAGACAGCCTGTTCCTTCACTATGTATGTGGGACTGGGGCAGGGAGGGTGAATTGCTGCTAAATGTTACTGGAGATGGAGGTATCAGAAATATGAATCACATTGTACAATGGAGTTAATGCAGTGGTTGCTCAATGAAGCCTAATACAGTGTGACATGGTAAAGCACCTCCGGGGCTTTCATCCTCCATGAAACTCATTTCGCAGCCCATCCATTCTCTGAATTAGATCAGAAAACTCTTCTCTCTTTCTCTCTCTGTTTCCCTCTTACCAGTCTCTCCAAGCTCAGGGAGATCAACCTGAAGCCCTTGAGCATATGAGCTAAAGTCAAATCAAGACTGTTGCCCACTATTCAATAGTGTGTGCCCTAAGAGACGCAGTGGGCAACAAGCATTACATCATAAGGCTGTGTGTGAGGTATGCAATGAACCAGCAATTGCTATAAGGGGGCAATGTAGCTTGTTTGTGTGTCATAGGAAGTCACATCCCTGGTCTAGCTGCCACCTGGAAACCTAACTGTATTGCTGGACACTCTCTCCTATGCTCCTCCATACCCCCAAATGATGCTGCTCATGTGTTTTGGACTTTGTGGTAGTTTCCCACTGTGATTTCTAGTGGCAGATTTCACGACCAGCTGTGTTGTCTCTACTCTCATCCTGCAGGCACTGTGCTATGAACTGCTGTGACACCAAGACGGCCATTGTCCTGGATTTAGTAGTCAAGGCAAAGAGTGCCCATTGGCTAATCTCTGATTTGAGTTGCCACGTTCACCACTGGCTCACTGCCAGAAGAAGTGATGGAAAGAGGTCACATTCATGGCATTGAAAGAAGAGTCTGCTTGATCCACCTTTCAACTATGCACTTCCAACAGTAAGTTGTGTTGATAGGATTCTGACTAGTGGTTGTTGAGACACTGGACTCAGGGCTTCAACAGATACTTTGTTAACTGGATCCCAGAGTTAAAAAAATGTTCTAATATACAATGGTAGAAAATGCTAAAAAATGGTAGTTTAAGGTAGAAAACAACGGACCCCGCGTGGATGTACTTACTTGATTCCTGCCAAACATGCCAGTAGAAATGTTGCTATAGTCCTGATGTTCTAGTTTCACTATAAGTCTCCACAAGGTGCAAAGCAGTGGAGAATGAGGCTTGTTCATTGTTATCATTCATAATATCACAATAGTGCCAGAGGCCCCATTTATGGATCAAGTCCCATTGTGCTAAGCATTGTACACTCACAGAACAATGAGATCATCCCTTCCCTAGAGAGCTGTTTGTTCCCAAACCAACCCCAGGACAAAGGAAGAAAGGGCAGGGCTCCTATAGCTAGACCACTCAGGGTTGGTTCTCCAAATCCTGTGTATGTTGTGTTGCAGAGGAGGAAGAAGTGTGTAGTGTGAGAAAGTTGCTTTGTGTTGGGCCTTTGATACTGATGGAACTGGACAAATCAGAAACATTTCTCATCTGATGAAATGAGTGTTGCCTCTAAATCCAGTTCGTATCTCCTGGAAACCTGGAAGATGCCAGGGGAGAATCTATCCCAGAAGCTCCTCTCTGTCTCACACATCTACAGGTTATCATGCCCCCCACACATGTATTAGGCACACTCAGGGATTTACTGCAATCTGTCCCACAGGTGCCATTTGCTACACAGAAATGCATCCATCTGTATGTCCACACACAGGTTTTAGACTGAAATAACTCTGGTTATTTCGATTTAAAAGATGGCAGGTCCACATGACATTTCCTTATTTCGAAATAAGGAGCTCCCTTGTTTTGAAATAAGGAAAACCATTTTGCTATAATAAAATCTAGTATTACATCAAAATGCGGATTATCTCAAAACTGTCATTTTGAAATAACCCAGTGCGGCTGTGTTATATCGATATGACCCACATATCGATATAACAATTTAACCTTCCTCCCAGGGTGCATGGCACCCTGGAAGGAAGCCCACCCCCCATCAGCACCCTTGCAAGGGAGGGGATCAGTACCCTGGTTGGGGGTGGGGGGGATCAGGACCCTGGCAGGGGGTCACCCAGGGGGTCCACCTCCTGCTGGCTGGCTCCAGTGGGGGAAAGAGCCCCATGCCTGACTCCCAGTGCCCTAAGGGGGCCAGGGGAAACACCCCATGCCCAGCTCTGCGTGGCTGGGGGAAGGGACCCCTGCACCCCACTGGGGGGTCAGTAGCTAGGCCGGGGGGAGGACCACACCCCATGCCTGGCTCCCAGCAGGCTCACCAGGTGCGGGGAGAAGACACCCCAACACCCGACTCCTGGGGGGCTAGCCAGGCATGGGGCTGGAAGGGACATCCTCCCCGTGCCCGGCTTTAGGCAGCCAGGGAATGGGAGCCCCACATTGGGTTACTGCTGCACAAGCTGGGTGTGGTGGAAACTGGACCCCCACGCCCCGCTTTTGAAGTGCTCACCAGGCAGCAGGGGATTAGACCCCTGTGCCTAGCACGTAACGCCAAGTGTGGGGGTCTGATCCCCTGCCACCCAGCGAGTACTTCCAAAGCGAGGTATGGGGGTCCAGTTTCCACTGCACCCAGATTGTGCACTGGGAGCCTGATGGGGGTTTCTCATTGCCTGGCTCCCCAGGCATCGCACCTAAAGCCGGGCAGGGGGGTGTCTCCCCTGTGCCCAGTGAGCAAGCTGGGAGCTGGCGTGGGGTGCAATCTTTCCCCCATCTTCCAGCTAGGGCCCCTGGAGCTGGGCGGGGGCTGTTCTCCCCCAAAGGCTGGCTAGCCTGTGCAGGGTGCATTCCCTGCTGCTGGGCTAGCAGCCCAGTGCAGGGTTCCCTTCTCTCCACAACAGACTATGCATGGGAGGTCTGGCATGGGTGTCCAATCCTCCACCACCAACCTAGTGCTGGGGAGTCCACCCCTCCCGCCGCCAGCACTGGGGGAGCCTAGCACAGGGATCCCTTTGCCCCCGTGCCTGGCTGAGCCAATGCTGCAGCTGGGGAAGGGGTATGCCTTCACTCAGCTCAGGGAGCCCAAAGCTGCTGGGGGATTCTTTTCCCCTGCTACTGGGCTTTCCCTGTGACAGCCGGGCAGGGGATTGGGTGGCAACATGGCTTATCTTGGGGGCCATGTTGACACACCTTCCATGGTGCCCCTCTCCTAAATCGAACTAGCAAGTCCTTTCCTTGGACGTGCTAGTTCAATTTGGGTTTCTAGTGGGGACTTGTTAACTCGATGTAAGGTAAATCGCTTTAAATCGAGTTAACTTAAATCGAATTAACCTCCTTAGCGTGGACATAGCCTGTATGAATACCCAGAGAGCTGGTGCACACGTTACTGTTCTGAGCTATTTGATTCCAATGCCAGATAAGCAAAGAGAATTTCTTTTGGTGGTTTTTGCACCCCTTTTATCCTCTGGAGATGAGGCTCACTCTCCAAACTTTTTCCTGTTGCATCAGTGTGAGGTCTCTCATGCACAAGGAAGTGTTACACTGCAACTTGGGTATGATTTGATTTGATTTGTAGCTATTCCTGGCTTTTGTCATGCTTCCTGTATCCTCCAGAAGCAGCATCCATTTGTCTGTGCCCTTTTTGCTCAGCCTGGTTAGGGGGCAGAGAAGCCTCAATAAACTGCCACTGCTATGTTTGGTGGGATATATTATAGTTAAAGATATCCAAGGAGAAAAATCAAACCAAACCAAGAGCATACAAAATGATTTCAGGTTTGTGTTTCAAAGTCCCAAGAGATGATTTTGTTTACCAAAAAAATAAGCCACGTTTCTACTTCTTACACCATTCTGTCAGACTGGCTGCCTCCCCACCACTGAATTTATGCCCTGCTTTACAATAGGCTGCAAGATTTATTGCTGCTGGAGCAGTTAATACCTACATCTGATTTCTGGCACCAAGCTGGCAGAATGCTGATGACCGAAATGGACTTCGGGTGAGGGTGAAATACCTCCTCCAGCTGCCAGATTCATAAACAAGCCAATCACTCCTGCAGCCATCAGCAGTGTCATCAAATTGTCTTCGTACTATTCTTCATGAATTGGCTTGTACAAACATTTATCCACAATTTGTGAGGTCGGTTTTACTGTTCACTGTCTCTCTCTTTCTCAGTGCTCCCACTGGATGACCAGAGTAATTTACTTTGATAACTTAGTTCCCAGTTCTGTTCTGAGCCCATGAAATCTAATTTTATTTAAGGAGTTACGTGGGGTGAAACCAGGGCAGAATTAAGACCTTATTATTTAAAGGGCTGGAGAAAACAGACAGTTGTTCTCAGTGATACTAACGTCTATATTTCCTGAGTGCTATATGGGACCTTCATCACATGACTCATATTAATCAATAAGAATTGGATGTATAAAACTTCTCTCAGTGCTAGGAAAATCAATGATGCCTTGGCTGTTTAACTTATAAGAGTTTACGGCCCTATCTAGATGCTACCTCCACCCTCATTTTGGTAACAGACTTAGGTCGCCCATTTTGAGGGCTGGGTTAATTCTTTTGTTTTTAGGGCTAAGGCTGCAGCCAAATTCAGACTTCATAACTGTGGATTGGCCAAAAAGACTCTTTGCGAAGGGGACAGAAAGTTTTGACTTAACTTGAAGCATGAACAACCATGGCAAAATCCAAAACAAAACACCCTGGTTGTGCCCATTGCTGTAGAAAGTTATTCCTTACTTTATTTCTGTAACTATCAGTGGAAGTAAAAATAAACAAACTAACCCACTCTTTTCTCTTATTTTCCTTTTTTCATTTCTCATTTTCATCCATCACACATTAGTGTCTATTTCCAATCACTTTATTGGGTAGTTGGTCAGACACTAAGTGATTTTAGGGCTGGTGAAAGGAGACCAGCTGGAGATCCCTGGAGAAATAAGGGACCGATTCTCATATATACTAAGGGTCCTTTACATTGCAAAGACAATGTAAAAAGAGGCCTTAGTGTAGCTGGTAAGCAGGACCTAAATCTTCCTTTAACCCACAGTAAGAGATAGCATAAACACTGACAAAACTAGTTTCTGCCATAATGCTGCCCACTCAGACTGGACCAGCATGTACAACCTCTAGGGCTTGGTGTACATGTAAAGACACATTGGTTTAACTAAAGGTGTGATTTTAAATTAATTTCATTAAACCAGTGCAACTTCATTTAAATCAGTTGATCTGGCACTGGTAAATATATAGTTGCTAGATAAATTGATATAATCAGTCTGAAACTGATGTAGGAGTGTCCACACAGCAGATGATCTTCTTTAACTAACTTGATGTTCAAATGTACTTCAGTTAAGTGCAACTTTTATGTGTAGACAATCTTGAAGAGTGAGAGGGGCATCCAAGGTCCATACAGTCTTTGGCCTCTCTCCTCTCTTGTCAACAAAAGCAACACTCATTACTAGCTGGGGTGATGGTTTTGTGCTGTAAATACCAGCCCAGTGGGGTCTAGGCTGAAATCACTAAACCTGCACAAGCCAATGCATGTAGTTTTGCTCCACCCTGTTCCAAGTAAAACCTTCCATCTGCCATTGTACTTGCAAACACATGTGCTTACGCACACGCACACATGCATGGACACAGACATATTTTCTTTATGTACTATATCTGGTTTATATCAAGCTAAGAGTGTTCCTTTGCAGCCTTTGTTCTATCAGCCACATCACATCACACCCATATATGAAAATACCCCATTGAATCGGCCAATATGAGCTGCTGTCACATACAAGATATGTTCACATGAGGGATTTTTAATTAATTTCTGTTTAAGGCTACAAGTGCATAGTCAGCCTCCTAAACATAATAACAGTAAAACAAGCAGCAGCCAGTGGTGTATAATTGTGTCCTAGAAAACACATGTAATAATGCATTGAAGAAAGGCTGCATAGAACTGCAAGGGGCCAAGCAACAAGACAATGCTATGGTTTGTCCTTTGAAAACAACTATCTGTCTTCTTTATATCACATGTTCTGTTGGTGAAGGAGATGAAAATTATGAGCATGATTATCCACCACCATGCAGCTCAGGTAATGGTTGAAGCCTGGACAAAATAGGCCTGATTCCTCCCATTGACACTGTTGTCAATCAGGAATAATACCATTGAGCTCAGTGAGGTTACACTGGTGTAACATGTGACTAAAGTGAACAATGACAGAGCAGGTAATAAATATGCTGAGCACAGCTGATGAGCAGCCCAAGGACTGGCATTTGTGGATATGCAATATTCACCAAATCAATAAGAACAGTGGATGAATTCATAAAATCACAGTGTCATTGGGACAATATGTGTTAGACTGTACCTTAAAGTCTTTCAATCATGATTTGAGGACTTTAATAATTTAGCTGTAGGTTAGAGGTGTATTTCAGGAGGGGGTAGGTAAGGTTCTGTGGCTTGCATTGCACAGGAGTCAGACTAGCTGATCATATTGGTCCCTTCTGACCTCAGAGAGTCTATGGATATGTCTACATTAGCAAATTAGTCCAGATTAAGGAAGGTTAATCTGGACTAATTTACTATGTCTAAACTAGCAAATTAGTTCAGATGAAGGAAGGTTAATCCAGACTAATTTGGTCCCTGTCTACACTAGGCTTTGCCGAGATGAACTAAAAAAAAATTTTAGTTCAAAATAAGCAAAGCTTAATTTGAATTAGTTAGTTCAAACAATAAGTTTGAACTAGCATCATATAGCCATGCTAGTTTGAACTAAATGAATTCAAACTAGGCATTTAGTTCAAACTACCTGTGTTTTTTAGTTTGAACTAACTTTTAGTTTGAACTAGCTGTGCTTTTTTAGTTCAAACTAAAAAGTTAGTTTGAACTTAAAAATATGGCTAGTTTGAACTAAAAAGCCACAATTAGTTCAAACTAACCTCGGGTTAGTTTGAACTAACCCAGAACTGCTTACTTTGCATTAAGCAAATCTGAATTAAGCTTTCTAATGTAGACATAGCCTATGAGTCTATGAGATTATTTGTTCTCTGGGAACTGTTTATCCAGCTCCAGAGACTGATTGCATGACAGTGGAACTGCCAGTTACAATGACACAATTTATGCAGTATCTAAGTCATCCATGCCCGGAGAGGCCAGGTGTTACCAGCTTTCCCTTGCTTGTGAACCACCTCAAAAGATGCTGCACGGGGCATTATAGATAAGCTCCTAGACATACAAGAATATGAGAGCCCCACCATGCCTCATTTTCCTTGTCTGCCATGGGCCAAATCCCTTTCTAGTGTAACTCCACCGAAGCCAATAGTTTGTACCAGGGATGAATCTAATCCAACATCTTTATCTCTGCAGACTTACGCACGTCACAACCTCATTTTCTTTGCTGAGGAACTGTCAGCAGCCCATAGTATGCTTCAGAGCGAGTGTTTGATTATCCTTGATTTACAGGTTCAAGCCCTCTGAAGTACATTGCTGAGGTGATAAAACATTCTTTGGCACTTTACTGTGGGCAGTGCAGAAGCTTGAGATTTGTGCACTAATCTTCATGCTGCATCTGACAGGAGAAGGTCAACAAAAAAATAGGGCTTTTTTGTTTGAAGGGAAAAAAAAAGTTCTTTGTTGCTTTAACTCTCTTGAGTCAGACTCACCCTTGGGGGGTCGAAAAGATGCTCTTGTTAGCCATGCTAGATCCCATTAGTGTTTGTGGGTACAAGAGCAATTAGGGGACCTGTGCAAAGCTGCCATCACCTGCTGAGAGTTTCTTTATTCTCTGGTTGTACAGAAGATGCTTGCTGTGTGTATGCTTATTGTGGGACCATTTGATGTGGTGCTTATCAAGAGGTGAGGAAACTAGGCCAGAGAAAATAAGCACTCCAATCGTTCAATCAAAGCTGGCAACTGAAGTTTTGTGAGGATTCAGAAATGTGTGGATAACTTTTCATCCACATTACTTGTACTTTTGTGTCACATATCTGTGCCAAATTGATCTGATTCTCATTTTCATTAAGGCACCTTTGCTCCACTGTGGCAGTGTAAAGCAGGCTTAAAGTGGGAAGAAAATATGTTTGCATCCACTTTAAGGGTTCTTTACACTGGCAGGGTAAGGTAAAAGGCTTTACAATAAATGAGAAAGAGCCATACACCCTAGTTCAGCAAGGTATTTATGTAGGTGCACAATTTTAAGCACATGCCTGTCTTTACAAGATCACGGCATGATGATGATGATGATGATGGTTTTGCACCCTGTTGTACTAAGTGTAGAAAGGCACCATTCCCAGGACTTTGTTCTTGCCTGACTGGGAGCATCAAAAATCTTAATCAGATGTTTAATATTAGTTGAAATTAACAATAATGATAACGAATAGTATACTGAGCAGTTGCAAAGTGATACATACAAGTGCTAAATATTTATTATTAGTAAAAATGGTAATAATAAATTTAATGATAAAATCTGTTCTTATGAGTTTTCCAGTTCAGCATTCTGAATTCATATGGTTTAGCTATTGATAGTTGATAGTGGTTCAAATAAAGTAGCCAGATGCCTTAGTTATTGTCTGATATGAACAACTACTAGACCAAGTCAGGTTCAATATAAAGCGCTAGTTAATAGATCCAGTGGTCAGATAAGGAGAGCGTTAAATCACTTTCCTTCTCCATGCCTTAGGCCAGGGGTCAGCAACCCAAAAGATAAGAAGAGACATTTTTTAAAATTCCTTCAGTAACCAAGTGGTTTGAGAGCCACAAGGAGTGTTGCCTGCCAGTTAAGAAACTGAAGAACAAAACAGAGATGCATACTGATTTTTAATAACAAAAAATGATGTTTGCTGATGCCAACAAACAATTTACATATACATTTTAACAATATGTAATGTGTTTTAATGGCAGTTCACTTTTTAAAGAATACAGCTTATAGATCTTTACTGAAAACTAATTGGCTGATGACACATTGCAGAATGAAGGCTTTGCTGAAGTAAATCATAAATTCAAAGTTACTTTTAGTTAACATTTAACACTAAAAGTGAGCTCTAATTCTTGGGAGGAAACAGGAAAGCGGAGAGGTAGACAAATTGCCTTCAGTACTGGAAGAAAATACAAAATGTCATGGTCCTGCACACAAAGTACCAGGGTTGTAACTATGGGTGGGCAAACAAAGCGAAGCTCCAGGCACCATATTTTACAGGGTGCCAAAGCCCTGCTCGCACGGATTGGTCCTGGAAGTAAATAAGTGGGGCGTACTGTTCCCTGTCAGCTCTGGCCAGCAAGACAGACACTTGTGCTAGCCTGCCAGGCACCACATTATGTATTCACCAACCAGGACCTGGCTGGGGGGAGGGGAAAGTAAAGGGACTCTACTTCAAAAAACTTATCTTAGTGATTTGCATGTCCCCAACACATGCAAATCACAAAGATAAGTTGTTGAAGTGAGAGTCCCTTTACTTTCTCCTCCCCCAAGACAGGCCCTGGTAAGTGAATATCCAGCCCGGCTCCTGGCAAGCTAGCACAAGTGCCTGCCTTGCTGGCTGGAATTGAACAGAGCACAGTGTGATGCTGTCTGGGTCTAGGGGACTGTTTATGGTTACCTTTCATATTAATATTTCGTATTTGCAATAATCCATATGTGATATACCATGTGTGGTGTCAATAGAAAGGCTATAATCTGCTAAGGATGATTATATGGTTTGTATGTAGGTATCATGCCTGTATTAGAAATTAGAAATCTATTGGTTTTTAGGTGTGTTCCAAGTGATTTGTTCTTAAGGCAATCCCAGACTGGGTGTCTGCAAAACTATTGTTCTTGTTAATAGTCCCCATCAGGGGGCCTCCCATCTACAGTGGTCCCAAGAAGAAACCTGTTTGACCAGTTACCCAGACTGACCATGTGGCCCAACTCCATTTTGATCTGGCAAGGACTCTGAGATAAAAAGCAGGGGACCCATCTCCATTTTGTCTTTAGTCTTCAATCTGTCTGCAACCAATACCCTCCCCCTGGAACTATACTCCTGGGACTGAACAAAGGACTGAGACCCGCCCAGCTGGTGCTGGGTGCACACCAGAGGAGTGTGACTAACCTGCAAACCATAGAATCTTCAAGGAGTTGCTTTCTATGGACTCTAAATCATTTGTATGTATGTGATTCACTTTGACCCTTTAACATCTCTCATATTTTGTTTGTTTTCCTTTTATATTAAACCTTTAGTTGTAGTTACTAGAGGACTGGCTGGCAGCATGGTATTTTGGGTAAGATCTAAGCCTATATTGTTCTGGATGATGTGGCTGGCCCTTTGGGGTCAGGAGAACCTATTTATTAAAGAGACCCAGTGGCTAGAGGGGACCATAGGAACTGATGTTCAGTAAGGGGGCTGTTTCTCTTTTGCTATGCTTGGTGCTGACCACAGTGGGGAATCAGAAGCATGTTTTGTTGCTGACAGGGAGACTGGTTTAAATACCACCCGTCAGTGGTTTGGGGGTTTGGCCCCTGCTTTTGCAGCTTGCCCTGATTTAGGCACATTCAGAAGGTTATCCCAGGAGGCCTGAGTCACACACAGTATGCTGTACTCCTTTGCTGCCAGGACTGATCCATGCAAGCATGGTAGTGCACAGGCAGGTGAGAGCAGGAGCTAATTATTGGGCTATGTGGGCTCCTGGTTTGCATCTAGATCATTATGATAGTGAGCAAAAGTTGTTAATGTATGATGGCTGTTTAGTGGACCAGGTGAAATGAATTTTGTAGGTCTCAGCCAAGTTCCTACTGGGCACCAGTCCACACAACTCAAAGCTACCATGGCAATTTGCAGTCTTAGCACTGCAGCCAGAGGTTAGATGGTCAATGGAGATACCATTAGAATTGATTCTTCCAGGTAGGGGTTCAAGCATGCTGTCCACTTGAAGTCAGCACAGAGCAGTTTGTTTGTGAATGGTTATCCATGTTGCGTATAATTAGTGGCCAGACAGAGCCTATATGTATCTTGGGTATGTCTACACAAGGGGTTCTTAATCTTTAGTTTTTTGCAACACAGTCAGCAGCAAGGCCAACGTGCCATCGAGAAGCCTTCCCACCTTCAAAAAACAAACAAACAAACAAACAAACAAACAAAAAGCCCCCTGCTGCCCGGAGTTCTGGTGGCAGCTTTTTTCCATGCTGCAGTTGGCCCATATCAGCTGACTCCAGTCCCAGCCTGGACATCTACAATGTAATTTTATAGTGCTGCAGTCCAAGCCCTAAGTCAATGGACATGGGCCAGATGCGGTTGTTTTACTGCATGTTGACATACCCTAGCACTGAATGTACTTAAAAATACAATGAAACAATTCAGAAAAGCTTGCTTACGCTTTAAAGAATAGTAAATATAAAGCAATAAATTAGAATTATCTGGAGCCAGTGCTATGTAATGTTTAAAGTAGGCCACTGGCCCTTAGAAATCCTGGGTTCTAGTCTGTCTAGCCTCTTCTACTGACTCACTGTTTGACATTGAGTAAAGCATTTAATCTCATTGTGCTCCAGTTTACCCATCTATAAATAAGTGGGTATAATAATAGTACCACCCTCTCACCCAGCTGCAGGTTGGTGGCAATGGAGAAGCCGTAGAGGGGAGTAGGAGGCTTCATGGTCTGAAGGTGGAGCAGGGTAGGAGGAGTGTTGGGTTTGGCCACTGGGAGCGGAGCAAGCACCTTGTTGGGGTGAATGGGCCAGTCCTTTACACTAGCGAGCCCCTGTGCCAGGCTTCCACCAGTCCCATGTAGATGTGGCTGTGTTGGTCCTTGGGCTGTCTGCAGAAGGTTTTATGCACAGGCCTCAGAGCTAGTGACTGGATGCTTGGGTGCTGAGATCTCTGAGCATGGATTTGCACCAGTTCTTGTCCCTCTTATACCCCGAGTCAGGCCAGGGCCAGATTCAGCTCCATGCTACCTCCTTGTGGCAGCTGGGGTCAGATCGGGCCCTGGGCCAGACTGAGCTTCAGGTTCAGGGAGGGTGTGTTTTGGGCTGTTTGCCCAGGGCACCAAAATCTGCAGTTATGGCTCCGCAAAATACTCATTTCATTTTAGCTTTGTCAAAGTAATTCTTAACTTAATATTCAGTGTTATATACACTGATTTTCAAAGAAACTTGCGGACCGTCTCAAACAAAAAGTAATTAAAATATATTACTTATTAGCTATAAAGAGGTCATTGGGTACGCAGAGAACAGAAAGAAAGCATTTGGCAATAACTCCAGTGTCCTGTGTTTGCCTTGTCCCAGAACCAGATATATAAGAGAAAGATGTCAGCAACACAAAAGGACACAGGTGTGGGGTAATCTCCTCAAACAAGCTCCAATAGGTACAAATTGTATCAATCCTTGAAGCATGGAGGTTGAATATCTGCTCTTTAACAAATTCTTTTAGCATCAATTATAACCCCTTCATATATTCTTGTTACCTCTAAAAGTGTCCAATTTCATTAGAATCTTGCTCAAAAATTCTATCACTAAACTGAAATATTTGAGTCATAAATTTCACTAAGTACTCCTTCTTTATACAGCTTCCCTTTAAACAAACAAACAAAACAAAACAACCAACCTACCTGTATTCAGCCAACATTGCCTTGTTTTTTTCCCTTCTTAGATCACTTCCAATTTTCTCCACTATAACTCATCTTTCCTAACATCAGCTGAGTACACCACCAGAGCCAAGAGAAACCTTACAGTGAAGGAACACATGGCCCCAGGGATATTTTGAAGTTCAATCATAGTACAAAGATAATAGTAATTTAAGACTATGAATAAAGGTGAGCCTGAGAAATAAAATTAGCAATCTTCATTAAAAGATTTTCCATAATGTTTCTATTATGGCCTTACATAAAATTTTTAGATTTCTTCAAAGTCCAGCACTACTTTCTGTGCTTTCCAATTCTAAAGAACTAAAGATTTTGATTCCACAAAACTCTGGCAACCAGAATAGCATTTAAAAATCCTCCCAAAAACAACAAAAAGGGCCAGTGGCATTGCTGGCCCCTGGCACATGAGGCATGTGCTCCAAGTCCTGGCGCCAGTGCCCCAAATGCCTGGGGCTCCCCCTCCTCTCCCAGCCCTGGTCCTGGCAAGGTATCCAGGTCCAGGCTGGCCATGGCCATGTCTACCTCTCCAGGGCTGGGCTGCCCATGACAGTCACTGTCTCACCCATTCCTGTCTCCAGCCGGGGATCCGGGGCCAGGCTGGCAGCGGTAGGAGCCTGGGGCTCTGACTCCAGATCAGGGCCATGGGGCAGAGCCCAGGCCTGGGCCACGGGTCTTTCCCCAGGGCGACGCCACTCCTGAACAGGGCACTAATCTTTGCAACTAGTAGTGTGGGGGTTTTGTTTGTTGGTTTTGTTCTGTTTTATTTTTAAAGCTAAAGTTAATTGAAAAGATTAATTGGTACAAAGTCAGGGAAAATTAAGCAAAGCAATTTTACCTACTGCTTTTCTTCATTACCAGCCACCCCCTCCCCAGGCTGTCTTAGGGATTCCAGGGCTCCAGGCAAAAGTCAAGGATGGTGCCTTGCATCCTTGACTTTTGCCCGCTCCCCCTTCACCAGGGATGTTGCCCACCTGCTAACAGGCAGCTTTAGCCCTGCAGCAGGAAACTTATGGGACCCCCCAACTGGGCAGGTTCTATCCAGCCCATAGCCCACCCACCCCTCACCTGCCCTCCTCCAGTTCCAGGAGTCCCCATGTCTCCCACTCTCTTACTTACCATACTGTAGCGCTGAGAGAATGCCATATCCCAGCCAGGCAGGTCAGGGAACTCAGAAGTCCTGGCTTCACCAAACCTGGGGTGGGGCCCCCTATGTATAGCTCGAGGGCTGGGGGGCTCACAGCCCCCAGCCTTGCCTTCCCCAACTCTTTCAGGCCTGGAGGCAGCTTTTCAGCCTTAGCTCCTTCAGCAGAAAACCTGGAGAGGCAGCCCCCTGCAGATTTAAATAATCTGACTGGACTCAACATCAGCTTGGCCTTGCCAAAGGGGAGACTGGTCCCTAGAAAGGGCACATTGACCATCTCTGGCTGTTGCAGGGGGGAGGCAGTTCTATGAGACTCTTGGTAGGTGGGAAGAGTTGGAGGAATCAAGAGAATACTGGCCTGACATTCACCAGACTCACATTGAGATGCTCAGCTGCTCTCTTATCTCTCTTCACAGCCAGGAAGCAGTGGACATTCTCACTGAATACCATGCTACAAGCAGTACCAGGAGAGCTGAACTAGGGCTATGGGGGGGCTGCCCCTCTCCCTGACTTCTTCACTGCTGCTGGAGGCAGGTTTCTCAGCCTTATTGCTTCTTCAGCCTCCCTATGTTCAGTTCTAAGGGGCAGATGAGGGGGATGCAGCTCCCAGCCTTGCCCTCCCTTTTCCCCCTTTGTCAAGGCTGGAGGCAGCTTTCAGCCCCCGTGCAGTGGGAGGCTGAGGGCAGCATGCCCCTCCCACTTCCAGCAGCCCATTCCAGGGAATCCAGGCCAGCCATTAGTCTGCACTTATGCCTGGCCCCAGGAATTTGTCATGTCCCTTAATCACTAAGTTGCTCCTGAGGGAATCTCTCCTTCCCTCTCCTGCTGCCTTGGAAGAGCCATAAACACTCAGAGGAGGATATTTACAGACACAACTGCTGAGAGGAGGCTATTCACAGACACATTAGCAGCACCTTCATCACCCCCTGCACCCTGGGTCTGTCACCACTGGGCTGCAGCTGGCTCCTGGCAGCCGCCCCACCACTCACCTATGCACCTAAGCCCCTTCTCTGCTTCTCCAGCCCACCCCCAGCTGCCGAGGCCCTCCCCCTCCCAGCACAGCACTTACCTGTGCTAAAGCAGCGGAGTCTCCAGCTGTGACCTGTCTCTTGTCCTGGCTGCTGCAACTGCCTGAGAGCAGGGCAGGGCAGGACATTTAAATAGCACCCCTTGGCCACAGCTCTCAGCCAGAGAGCCACAAAGCAGCAGCTTAAGAGCCGCTAATGGCTCAGAGACCCAGGATTGCTGATGCCAGCATTAGGCTATGTCTACATCTAAAAATTTAGTTCGGTCTTGCTAGTCCGAACTAAAGAAGTCTGAGGTTAATCTGAACTAACCTTCGGCTAGTTTGAACTAACTGAGGCTTTTTAGTTCAAACTAGCCATGCATTCTAGTTTGAACTAATGTTGCATGTGCTTAGTTTGAACTAAAGTTCAAACTAAGATGGTTAGTCTGAACTAACCAGGGGTACTTATTAGTTCAGACTAACCTTTGCCTAGTCTGAACTAAGAACTTTCTTAGCTCGGTCTAGGCAAAGGCTAGTGTGGCCATGGACCAAATTAGTCCAGACTGAGTTTCCTTAGTCCGGACTAATTTGGCAGTGTAGACATAGCCTTAGTGTATATGTCTCTAAAATATGGACAATCATGCTTGTTTTCCTCACAGAGCTGACATGAGGATTAATGTGCTGGAGTAAATTCTGCTCTCAGTTACACTCTGTGTAAATATGGAGTAATTCTGTTCAAGTCAGAGCAGAGTAGGCAATGCCCAAGTTACAAAAAGGTCTTCTTGAGTTCAAAGGACTGGGAGAAGCACCAAACCTGGAGTTTTGGTTCAAGCCCATCTCTATTTGTAAGACTAGTATACTGAAACTACATTAGCAGCTAGCAAGCCCCTTCTTTTCAATGGCACATAGCTGGTGATAGAGCATTCATACACTGTGGAGCGCCCAAGACTCTGGAATCTACTTTATTCCTTGATCCAAAAGAGTCTTAATTTGTTGGCTGTGATGCCAAAAGGTAAGGCTTATCTGCTTTCCCAGGTTGTCCCTAGAGGGGTTGATTGAGGGCGACATAAGTGAGTTGAGCAAAAGGAATTTTTCTTTGCTGTAAGTTGACTTAGAGTAGGAGGTAGACGGAGGATTTTATGTAAGGCAGTTGGCTGGGTGGAAGGTGTTTTGGGAAGAGCCAACAGAATTTGTATAGTGTGTAACAGACGTGGCCAAACTGCGGCTCGCGAGCCGCATGCGGCTCTTCAAAGAAAAAATGCAGCTCCCAGGCAGGGAGCTGCTTCAGGCTGGGAGAGGTAAAATCTCTGGCCTGTCAGGCAGCTCCACAGCCGGCAGCTCAGAGGAGGGTGAGGAGGAGGAGCCAGCTGGCAGCGGAGAACTCAGAGGAGGGTTGGGAGGCTGGGGAGGAGGAAGCAGCAGTGACAGCTCAGAAAAGCGGTGGGGGAGGAGCAGCTGGGCAGCTCCAGGATGCGATGGGGGTGGGGGGTGGGGTCTCAGAATAGAAAGGCACTTCAGGGAATGGAGGCAGTGAGGGAAGGGACTGAGGGGATCAGGGAGGAGACAAGCTGTAAAGGACTTAAAGACTAACAAATTATTGCGAAGTTCTAAAGGGGCAGCCATGTTAGTCTAGTAAAGCGAAAAAAAACAACCAAGGAGTCTTGTGGCACTTAAAGACTAACAGATTTATTTATTGCATGAGCTTTTGTGGGAGAATATCCCACTTCGTCAGATGCTTTGAAGAGGGAGAACTTACAAATGCAGGGGAGTGTAAGACATGGGATCAGGTCATACTGCAACAGCAAATCAGAGCATTTGTAAGGATTCAAACTCCAAGAGAGAGCATACAGAGGGAGGGTAAAGTCAAATTACCTGTTACAATGTGAAAAGAATCCATAATCACGATTCAGCCCTGCTTTCACACAATCTAATTTGCATATCAGTTCGATTTCAGCTGTTTCTCTTTGAAGTCTTGATGTCCCATTGATTTGCTTGATGACCATCGTTAACAAGTCATCAATGGAGTGATTAGGAAGATGGAAGTGCTCAGCAACTTTTTTTTTTTTGTGTTGTGATTTCTGATAACAGTTTTGTGTGCATTTATTCTTCTGCATAAGGGTTGTCCTCTTTGTCCAATGTATAAGGCTTGGGGGCATATCCGGCGCATGATGGCATAAATCACATTAGTGGATGAGCAGGTGAAGGACCCTTTGATGGAGTAGCTGGCTTGATTAGGCCATATGATGTTTTCTTTAGTGCAGATATGTGGACAGAGTTGGCAGCATGGTTTATTGCAGGGATGCGTGCCTGCTTCAGTGTTTCTGTTGTTAGGTCTGTAGTTGCTGGTAAGTATCTATTTAAGGTTCGAGGGTTGTCTGTAGGTGAAGAAAGGTCTGTCTCCCAAGGCTAGAGAGAGCGAGGGGTCATCTTTTAAAATAGGCTGTAGGTCCTTTATGATCTGTTGTAGAAGTGTGACTTGAGGGTTGTATGTGGTGACCACTGGTGTTCTGTTGGTTTTTTTTTTGGGCCTTTCCTGTAGTAGTTTACTGAGGGATACCCATCTGGCCCTGTCAATCTGTTTCTTTACTTCCCCAGGTGGATACTGTAGTTTTAAGAAAGCTTGGTAGAGATCCTGAAGATGTCTGTCTCTGTCTGAGGGATCAGAGCAAATGCAGTTATATCTTAGGGCTTGGCTGTAGACAATGGATCGTGTGGTGTGTTTAGGATGGAAGCTTGAGGGATGTAAGTAACAAACTAATCAGCAGGTTTTCGGTATAGAGTGGTGTTGATGTGTCCATCCCTCATTTGTACTGTAGTGTCCAGAAAGTGGATCTTCTTTGTGGAGCGTTTCAGGCTCAGTTTGATTCTGGGGTGGAAATTGTTGAAATCTCTGTGGAAATCTTCAAGAGCATCCCTGTCATGGGTCCATATGATGAAGATGTCATCAATATAGCGTAAGTAAAGCAGAGGTGTTTTGGGATGAGACTGGAGGAAAAATTCTAAGTTGCTCATAAGAAAGTTGGCATATTGTGGGGCCATGCAGATACCCATAGGAGTGCCACTGACAAAATAACAAATTATTGTTATTTTGTTTCATAAATTTCAGTGGATTTTATTTTGCATTGCTTTATTTTTGTGTACTTTGTATTTTTTATTTTCTGTCGGTCTGGTGGGTTTGGATGGATTTGTTTGCTTGTTTGTTTTGTATTTACGTTATACCACATGCCAAAGCAGCCTCAGTCCTGTCCACAGCAGTTTACAAATTTAGGGGGACCTTGTGCACTACCTTTACAAGTATGGTAGTCAGAAAAACAGGTTAAAAAGTCTTCCATTGTAGCAGAGGGAGAAGGAATAAGCCAATGAAGAATCCGCCTCCTTGCCAACTCTACAGAAACCTTTATGTCGAGTTCAAGACAGTTAAACAAGGAGTTCTGTGGAACTTTTAAAGACTAACACATTTATTTGTCACATTTCTCCCATGAAAGCTCATGCAATAAATACATTTGTTAGTCTTTAAAAGTGCCGCAGGACTCCTTGTTTGTTTTGCTGAACTGCACTAACACAGCTACCTCTTTGGAGCTCTGGACAGCTGAAGTTTTTCAGAGACCCTCAGGAATTGGGACGAGGGATGAGCTATTTTCCATAGCATCCTCCCTATTCAGAATTATTTTATGTAGAATCCTATTCCACAAAACCAAGCCTGTTTTGAAAGACAAGTGTTGGGCCATGTATGGAGTAGGAAAATGTTTCACAGGACACTTGCATTATCATAGGAGAAGAAGCAATGTTCCTTCTAAGGTGATGATGCAGCTGAGCAAGTTATGAATGCACTTGGGGAGCCGATGAGCAGGGGCCCGGCACCGGGTCAGAGAACTGGGAGAGAACTTGCTCAGCTGCATCCAAAAGTTGCTAAGCTGCGTCATCATCATAGAGGGAACATTGCAGGGAAGGGCAGCATGGTTGGAGACAGTGAGAGAAGTGAGCAATGGTCGGGGACAGCAGAGAAGCAGTGGTATGGTAAGAGGTGGCACTGGGGTGGGGGGGAAGCGCGGCATGATTGGGGAAGCCATGGCATTTTTAGATTTTCTCATAGGCCCTAATGCAGCCTACTGCTTTGTTAAAATTGTGTTTCACAAGTCCTAAACATGACGTGGAATACTAAGAAACAAAAATACAAAGGAGAAAAGTTTAAAACTGAATGTAGATTACTTTCAGTTTTTAGCACAACTTACTGCTGTGAAGCATTGTATTCCATAATGAAATTAGTTAAATCAAAACATTGTTCAATATTTTAGAGATCAGCACCTGTGAGAGCTTTTACATACTACATTGACACGTTAGTGCCCAGATTTTAAAAAAACTTGCCACTAGCCTGCAGTGTTCTACATCAAGCAACAGCTAAGTTCTTCTTCGAGCACTGTTCGGATGCATTCAGTAATAGATATCTCCGTGCCAGAGTGCCAGATTGGTCGGAAAAACTTGTCCTAGCCTGTCAGAAGAGGGGAGGCGGCCACCGCCCCTCACACCACCCACAGCCGTATATACAGCCGCCTCCCCGCCCTCAGTTTCATTTCTTCCGCCTTGCACGTCAGAATTGGAACGTCCACTCCTTGCAAATTGCAAGCAGCCTGTCTCTTCGCCTTCGACTCCCTGTCCGGTGGGGTACATGTCTTTGTGTATTTCACTCCACCACAAGTGTCCCCAACACTGGACTGGAACATCACGTCGACGATGCTGGGATTCAAACCTTGAGCTGAGTGCGGTGAGGCCTTCCCCCGGGACGACCCCCACGGGAAGTGCCTTAGGTGCCTTGGCAAAGACCACATGGTCTCGGCATGTTCCATTTGTCTCTCCTTTAAACCAAGAATGATCAAGGAGAGGGAACAGCGATGCCACACCCTAGCCTTGGAGGAGGCTCGGCACCCTTCACCTGAGGCTTCAGGTTCATGCCCAGCACCGAGACCCAGCTCGGCACTGGAGCCTACGCAGCACCGTGCCACCGGTGGCCGCCGCTGATGCACCACCTCGGTGCCAACTCCGGCACCGCAGTGCCTACCCAGTGCCTCAGCACCTTGGCACTGATTGAGGTTGCCCTCAGCAAGCCCGTCACTGATGGTTCCAGGCTCGCCTCGGCACCGCGCCGTGTCATCTCCAGTGCCGACAGCATGCTACAGCCCGACATCACCGGTGCCGAGTTTGCCCCAGCACTGGCTGACTCCACCCTTGGCACCGCAGAGCCCGGTGCTGCAGAAGCGGGAACCTTCCCACCCAGGCAGTCCTCCCTCCCCCAGCGAGGACTTGCCTGCGACTCAAGTAGAGTCGCTTCTTGTCCCATCCACCCCGGAAGCAGTGGAGGCAGTATGAGCCCTGCTTGTACTCCTGACTCCCTCTGCCCCACCTCCAATCAGAAGGGGCAAACCGGCCTTCATCTTGAAGGCCTGGGTTCACCTGGGACGCTCACCCTCACCTTCCAGTCCCCCGTCTTCCACTCCAGTGGGGGCTGACACCACTCCACCGCTGGCACCGGGCTGGGTCTCCAGTCCAGAAGAGGGACCTTCTAGGGGTTCTAAATGGCCCTGGCGCCGCACATCGGCCCCATCACCCTTCTGCTTTTGGCCACAAGAATGGTCCCCCCAGGGAACTCACTCACCTCCACAGCGGGCCCCCGGTGCCATGCTGCCTCCGGCACCGGAGTCTTTTATGGGAAACCTTTTGGTGCATTTTGACCTATTGCACCAGGCTACGGCCCATTTAGGTATGGAGGTGGAGCCCTTGAGTCTTCCCCCTGATACCCTGTTCGGGCCGGCCTTTGCCTCGACAGCGCCCTTAGCAGTCCCGCCCCACCCAAGCATATGGGACCTCGCACGCTCCTGGTGGCAGAGCCCAATTTCCATCCCCCTGGTTTCAGATATGGCAAGCGTGAAGTATCGGGTATCTGAGTTGGGCTACCCCTTCCTCGCTGGCCACCTAGTTCCCCCAGGACATGGTCCAGATGGCAGTGAGGGCTGGGGAACCCCCCAGGGATCTCACCATGGCCTCAGCGGTTACCCTCTGCAGGGTAGCATGGCTTAGGGAAGCTAGAGCGCCCCCTAATTCACAGCAGGCAGTTCGTGACCTGCCCTTTGAGGGGGGATGTTTTGTTTCCCCCTGAAACCCTCTTTGTGGTGGGCACAGCCTGGGATCCTCAAGGAGAGGCCAAATATTTCGGCCTTCTCCCTCCCAGACCCACCCCCCCCGACTTAGCTCCCCACTTCCCCAGGCGGGACAGTCCCTTTCCTTCCCGCTTGACTCATGGCGAGAAGTGGGCCTTTGCCTCACCTTTCTACAAGGAGGGGCCCCTCTGATCACCGCCACCCTCTTTACCCTTAGGGTGCAGGGGGCCCTAGGGTGTCATTGCCGCAGACAGCCAACCCCCCCCCTTCTTTAGGGAAGGCAGGTCCAGTGGGAACCATCCCGATCCTTCCTCGTTCTTCCCCTTCTCCAATCGTGGGAGCAAGATTTAGATCGGGATGCCAGGGGCTGACAATATGACACCTGCCTACTGTGCCAGTACCCCAATACCGTAGCTACCCCCACACCCCTTAAGTAGCGACTTCCCCAAAGACGGAAACCGCTCCTCTTCTATTCCTAGCAGCCTTCCTTCCCGAATATTCCCCACTGCGTTTCCCACCCTAACACCTCACTGAGGGATGGAGGCGGGTCTCGTAGCCTCAGCTGCTGCGCGGCTCCGAGATGCGCACATCCGAAGCTTACTTAGAATAGGACTGTGCCTGTGGCCATGACGTGTGTCCCAGGTAGGCCCCCTCGTATCCAGGTCAGGGGAAGGGGAGGGGATACCCCTGGTCACACCACCATTTTCTGCGCTGCGACCCCAACCCCCATTTGACAGGAATTTCTCCTGCGCACTGAAGGGGACACATCTGTGTAGCAATACAGCTACCTGGATAGCCATTTTATCGGGAAGGTATCTTTAGAGCGGGTTTACCCCTGCACGGGCCCTAGGTACGGCCCACTCCTCCTTTTTTTCCCACCCTTGCACGGTTCCACATGTCTACCTTCTGGTGATCTAGTGGGAACCAGGGGTCCACCTCAGGAACCCTCACCTTTGTCTACCCTCTTCGAGGTAGCCCACTCTCCTCCAACCTCACCAAAGCACGACTGGGGGCACCCTTCTAAACCCTGAAGGGGAACACCTTGTTATGACCATACATTAGGAAACTGTGAAGAGTCTATCCCTTCGAGTGCCCTCCCACCTATATTTCCAGCTTTGGTATCCACTGCCTTCTGGACAGCTGTCTACGTCAGACAGAAGGTTCCCTACCTCCAGGGCACTTGCATAATCTTCTTGCTCTACGGTCCTATTCCCTGGCAGGACACAACCCCCACCCCTTCCACCCTGCCTTTCCATGGGACTGTCTCACTATGCCGCACATAGTCCCTTAGTACTACTGCAGTTCTCCCCATGTGCGTTGGTGGCACCTGGCAGCTCTGCGGTCCCCTCTTTCCATTTTCAAGGACCCGTTGACAACTGCTGCTGTCCGATGGCATGATACACAGATAACCCATTTCTATACAACATATAATAGTTTGGGGTTGTACCCCTTTTATTCGCCCTCTGGCTGCCTCCAGGGAGAAAACTTTGTTGGGTTCTCTGATCCCAGGGTGTCCTTCAGATGCAGCAGCTGCCACCCTGTTATGGTCCCATTCTCTAGCTTAGGAAGGAACCTCCCTTGGCAGCGGAGTTCTTCAATATCCATGTATTGAAGAGTTTCTCCTTGGCAGTCCTGGCATAGCAAAGTGGTAACGTTATCCCTCTAGCAAGCACTATAGGTACTGAGTCCGTGGCATTTCACAGCTCTCCTTCGATTCTTTCAGTCACCGAGGGGCTGACTAGATGGTAGTAAGAGTTCTCTCCTGTCCCTCTTATTCCCCCCTCTTGCCTTAGCGAGAGCTTCGTGATGCAAACCCTGCAAGCTTAGACCAGCAGGTCCCTCCTCCACATTCTAGCACCCTGCGGGCCCTAGTAGGACCATCTCGTCAGCATTGCATCAGGCCACCTTGCTTGTAGTGACCTTTCCCGGAACCTCTCTCCTGCGAGAAACTGGTCGTGCTGCCTGCTCAGCTGAAAACGTGCTTCCGCGCTACTAGGTTCTTAATCAGTATACTGTAGACCCCCGTCCTGCTTGGCTCGACTCCATATGCCACGGCTTAGTGTCTCGTGGTCTTCTCAGTCACCCTCAAGTCCACCTTATGACCTTGTATCCTCATTTCTTTCTGTTAAGCAGACAGCTTGCTTGGCCGCATCCTAGATAAGGGGCATTGTCATTCCCTTACTTCTCCCTGTGTACTCACTCAGTAGTCACCAGATCAGTCCAGGACTACGTGGCTCCTGCAAAGCCTTCAGGTGCTCTATGCCAGCCCTTTCTTTGTTCTTGTGTGAGACATGCCCATATGGCTAGTCTCTTTTGCTAGCTTTTAGTGTTCTCCTTCGAGTCCACATGACATGGCCTATGCCCAGACATTGTAGTCTGTTGGTTACATTCCATGTTTTTTCCTCCTATGCAGGGCACCCACGCAACCCATTTTTGTTAGGTTGCGTCCTTTTCTGCAGCTCAGGTGACCTTGTTCGACCTGCTTATGCATTCTGCCTCGGTGGGTTCGGTCTTGCCCTGTTCTGGGTTGACCCTCAGCTCTTGCTTCTTCTGGGCCTGTCAAGGCCTGCACGCCTCTTGACTTCGGCAAGCGTCTTGCTGTGGGGCTTCTACCTTACAGGGCTTGTTGCTGTGCTGAAGGTGGAAGTACCAACTCCACCCGCCATCCATCAGCATGGCTAGTAGTCACCTATTACTGAATGCATCCGAGCAGCGCTCGAAGAACGGTGGGTTACTCACCAGTAACTGTCCTTCTTCGAGATGGGCTGCTCGGATCCATTCAGGTCCCTCCCTTCCATCCCTGCTTCTGGAGTTGGCGACTCTAAGGAACTGGGGGGGAGACACCTATTACTGAATGGATCCGAGCAGCCCATCTCGAAGAAGGATGGTTACTGGTGAGTAACCCACCGTTTTTACTGTATAGGCCTAGTTTTCATGGTAACCTTAAGTAATTATTAGAATCTGACATTAGTAGGGTCAAGATTTGCCCTGTATTTAAGATAAAAGTAAAGTGTGCAATAAAGTTTAAGCTTAGCAATTTTGGAATAGGTAAAAATATGTGTTTATATGCCTCAGTGTGGCTCTCGGAGGTTTACTAATTGACTTGTGTGGCTCTTGAGTTCCATAAGTTTGTCCACCCCTGGTACATAAGAACCTAGCCTTAGATTGGTACTTCCTAATCAAAATGAATGAAAAATCTGTTAAATGCTGTTTGTAAGCCACTGTGAAAGCAAACATTTTACAACATGCTCTATCCCATTGTTTCAAGAACACTTTCTTTTTTAGCTAGGTCAAGCAACCACAAGTAGTTCTAGACCTAAATAAAAACCTGCAGAGGCAGAAGCTTCATTAATATTCACACAAATCTGTCTTTCCTTCTGTTCAGCAATTAATGGTTGAGTGAGCAGGAGAGTGGCACCCTAGAAGGAAGGTACACTCATCCCAATCCTTCATTCTTTACATTCTGATGAAGAGTTGCTAATAATAGCCAGGACAAAGCTTCCTGTCCTAGTCTCTCTCACTCACTCATTAGCATGCCTTTAGCTTTCAATGGAACTGTCTGATGGGTTCATTGTACCTTGAAGGGCTTAGTCATTATGCCTTACCCTTAGGTGCCTAAATACCTTTAAAAATCTGCCTCCTCAGGGACTGCTTTTAAGAGGTGCTGGGACCACTGTAGCTCCAGAGGAGTTCAGTGGAGATTGAAGATACTCATTTCTGGTGAGAATTAGGCCCATGGAAGCTGCCTCAAGTTGGGGAACATCCCAAATACTGAAAATTTTGAAAAATTTG
Organism: Podocnemis expansa; assembly: GCA_007922195.1. Lineage (NCBI taxonomy): Eukaryota > Metazoa > Chordata > Testudines > Podocnemididae > Podocnemis > Podocnemis expansa. The sequence continues at coordinate 18,848,705 of ML682025.1, forward strand.
GTCTAAGTGAGAGTCCCAATGTCCCACAGGGAATATGATCTCCATGCTCCGTGAGGCCATGCTGCCTCACAGTGGGATGAAACAACAGTGGCATGTAATTTAGCAGATGACTAACAATGTGAAGGAAATTATCCTAATAGTGAGATGTATTTCACTGTGGCTGCCCCACCATTCAGTGTATTTCTGTACTATATAAACTACATCAGGTTTGTCCAATCTACAGCCTGGGGGCTGGACTCTGGCTCCCCAAGGGCTTTCATCTGGCCTGCGGAGTGCTGCCACAAGAACCTGGGAGCTGGAGCAGGTCAGGGCACTTGTCAATTTCCCGCCCTGTGCACAGCACAGTTACAGCCCTTCTCCTCCTCTGCCTTGCTCCCCTGTCCTGCCTTGCTCTCCATGCTCTGCCTTGCCCCTTACACGGGCATCCCCACCTCCCTTGTCCTCTGTACTCAGTCCAAGCAAAAGCAATGCCAAATATCACAGTAATCATTTTATTAAAGTTTATTAATAAGGTTGATCTGTATGTCTTATCTATCAAAACTTTTCTCACCAGCCCCCTGACTGAGAAAAGAATTGCAATGTGGCCCCTCACCCAAAAAGGTTGGACACCCCTGGACCAGACAAACACTGGAGAATAGGCTGTAGGGGACAGTTTTGCATTGGAAGGGGAGCAGAACAAGTGACTTAATCATTCTTTTATTTTCATCACAATGATTCATTTAAACTCAGTTACTGGTTGAGTGGGTGAACAGTAGCATGCTGTAACGGTTCAGTCCTACAAGGCACAGAACACTTCTGACAGCAGCTGGGCAATCAAATATGGCAGTGGAGGTGCTCAGCATATTATAGGAGAGCTCAGTGCCATGCAGGATTAGTCTTTAAAACTACAGCCTTGCATGGCAATTAAAGCATTTGCTTAACTTTAAAATGTGCTTAAGTGCTTTGCTAAATTGGGATCTAAATGAGCATTTCACACAACTTGTTTCTTTCCTAAGGAATATGCCCTCCAAGAATCACTGGACTATTGAAATTTCAGATCCTGTATCGCCTGTCCATGAATCCTACGCCTACCATTCTCACAACCTGAATGTTTGAATCAGTATAATTATCTGTTTGCACTGACTGACTAAACCATGTTGTGTGCCTGAGATAAACCCACTAACCCCAGGATGGCCTGGAACTGAATTAGTTTCTATTCAGCTCACAAAAAGAAATGCTTTCCAGTCAAACAAGACATTTGCAGCTCCAGATAGGCCTGTGAGATTTGCTTTTACCAGAGTCGTGTGAACATGCTGATATACAGATAAATGGAACACAGGATTAACAGACTTTGACTGGGCTGTATTTTCACTTCCACTCATCAGCTTCCTCGCTGTACCACATTCACACCAAATCAATATGGAGCATCAGCCCCACTGGCAGCAGTTCCTGATGGATGACATGAATTTTGGGAATATGCACTAGTAATGCTGTGAAACAAGGCTGGGATGAGGGCACATGAGAGGTGGGAAAAGCGGAAGCATTCTGCCAACTTTTACTCTCCAAATCAGTGGGCAGGGTTTGAATCACCAATATAGATGGAGGATGGTACTGTAGTTAAAGCATTAGAACGGCAGGTAAGGGACAGTGTTTTAATTCCTGCCACTACAGTTTCACTAAAGGCAACTAACACTAGCTTTCTAAGCATCATTCCAAAGCTTCTGTTACTATATTTTACCTCTTTCTCCCAGCCTTTTTCTCCATTGTTTACTGAGATTGCAGACAGGACAGTCTCTTGCTATGTGTTTATACAGCACTTAGGACATGGATACCTGGTCTCAGTTTAGGATGTTTGTTGTTACTGTAATAACAACTGTAATATAAATGTATTGTGATATAAATCACTGATGGTAATAATAATGACCAGAGCTTCCTGGCAAAATGGTAATAATAATAATAATAATAATATAAATAAATGAGGATTAAAGAAGGGCATTTGAAGTGGAAGGTGGAACTGTGTGATATTTCCTCATTCCCGGGAGAGTTCATTCCAGTCTTGGATCAGTCCTTGAGAAAGCTGTTAATTGCACAGACAGGCTTGATCCTTGAGATGTCCATTGCACATTTCCATGGGGCCAGATGGGTGTAGTTATGACCTCAGTGTTCATTACAGCTTTCCATGAGCTTGAAAAATAGTACCTTAAGTTGTAGCATGATCAATTACTTGTGATAGGCAATGATCGAATGTTTCAGAATAGAGCTGTGTCATACTGAGCAAGGTTGGCTCAAGGCTGAATGCAGTCATTGTCTTGGGGTTTACTCTGTGATGCATTTGCTCTCGTAAGCTTTGCTTTGGGATGCTGAGTATGAATGAAAGCAAAAACTCAAATCAAAATTCTGTGAAAAATCCTGAGTGTCTTTTGGTTTCACAACAAAGCCATAGGAAGCTGCAAACAATTTGCAGTTTTCACACTGAACCAGGGTTTATCTCTAAAATAGGTCTAGGAGTTCACTTGAAAACTTTTGATAAGCATAGTTTGAGTTTCAATTTTGTAACAAAACCAAGAGAGGTTTGTGCATTGTCAGATTTTGTTTCAAAACATTTTGCATGTGTTCGCATTTAGATGTTTGGTTTGATTCAGATGGGCAGCATCTCCTGTGCTTGGGGACTGGTCTAGTTCAAAGTGGACCAAGAATCAGGTGATCATTAAGGACCCCTTTTTCTCTCAGTGGGAACATGGGTGCTAGCTGCATTATGAATATTGTAGAAAACTTCATTTGTTTTATTATAAATGAGTGACAGCTATAGGGAAGCCCAAGAGTTAACTCAGCCCAGCAGGGTCTGTAGGAGTTCAGGAATACAGGCATTGAGTATATTAACTCAAGTTTCTGATACTTAACATCCAAGACAAGTGGCAACTTGTTTGTAAATTCACACCCACTATACTCTAGTATGCAGGCTGGCTATTGATTCCAAAGGGATGTGACGGGAACAAACCTAGTGGAAACGTTTAAACAAAGGAACTTTGTAAAGGATAGAAAGTAGCCTGGGATACGAACAAGGTATACTGACAGGTTGGAATTGGATTCAGCCTGACTTCTCTGACAGTGTTTCTTGAGTGCCTGGCTTAACTGGAACCTTAACCTGGCAAGGCTAAATTTAGCTAAGACAATATGCATATAGCCTTTTGTTACATTTAACCCTTTTGTCTCTGCTTGCCATGCTTCTTATGGATAAATAAATCATACTCTATTTTACCAAGCTGTTTTCTGTAACTGCATTTACCAGCTGATCGTGCCTCTGACGGAGAGTAATTCAAACCCATTTGGTACTTCTGGGTGGAATGCACTGGGAAATAGATGCAGTGGTCTGGTGTCCTAGTCCAGGAGTAGAATGAACTATGGGATTCCACTTTGAGAAAAGTGCCAATGTAAGTATGTCAGTTGAAAGACAAGTTCCAGAAGGGTAGCTGTGTTAGGCTGTATACTGCAAAAACAAGTGTCCTGTCACATCTAAAAAATTAACAAATTTCTCTGGGCATGAGCTTTCATGGGCTCCAATCCACTTTGTCACAGAGCTCTCATTGCTTTTTCACTTGAAAGAAGTGCCCACAGAGAGACTGAAAGAGAGATCACAAATGGAGCTCACCCTTGAACCATAACACCCAGCTCCACTGAGTTTATAGCTGACAATCTGTATCTTGTTGCTGCTGCTGCTAATGATGATTTACTGTTTGTACTACACAATGGAAGGGTGTGACATTTTTAGGAAGGCATGCTATTCTATATTTGCATGAAAATGGAGTCTTTTTATACAATGGACTTTGCATTTATAGCAGGAACGGCATGCAGAGAACGCCATTTTGAAAAACAAACTAATATTTTCTATACATGTTTGGGGGCTGGACTGAATTGTTCCATGGCCACATCCAGTCAGGAAGTCACATGCAGAGCTCTGACAGGCATGCAGTACACACATTCCCTATATAGATGGCACACTTTTGGCATTATGTGGTACCCAGGGATCCTAACTAATATCATATCCTTATTGTGCTGGGAACTTTACAAATTTGTAGTAAGCAACAATCCCTGTCCCAAAAAAGGTTATAGTTAATAGATACAACAGTGCTAAGAGAAAGGAAATATTATTATTATCTCAATTTCATAGCTGGGGAAGAGAGCCACAGAGAGCTGTGGGGACTGATGTTCAAGAAGTCAGCCTTCTCAGTGGGGGAAAGATTTTCGAAAGGAGATTCAGTAAGTGGCAGACTGTCAAAAAATGCTCAGGACCTCTGTATTTCTATTGTGACACCTCTGGCCAGGTGTTCACAAGATCTCAGTAGTATCCAGTGTGCCAGGTACAGATTCTGGTACTAGATTTTGAGCTTTTAAAAATCTGCCATCCTCATGGTGGGGATTAAGTAAACTTGAGAATCTGGATGTAAGTGGCTCATGAGGGTCATGCAGACACGTAATGGTAAATCCTAGAAATTCAACCAGATCTCCTAAAAAACTTTAGTCTGGTTCCCTTAATCACAAGATCAGAATTGCACTCATCGCAAATTCAGTGCAGAAACATGAAGGTATTATCATTTCCCAATCTTCACTCTGGTCTGTTTTGCAAGATCTTTGACGTAACTTCCTTTTTTAAAAAAATGTACAGAAAAAAATTACTTTTCCCCCCTATTGCTGTCAGCTCTGCTTCATCTCACCACATTCTTAGATACAGTCTATCTCTTCCCCTCAATGCGTTTCCCTGCTCAGTGTTTATCTTCCACTGCTGTGTAAATATGTAAAACACACATACATCATCAACGGCAAAAAGGCATTAGGTGAAACAGAAATGCCAGCGTTAAATGAATATATTTCTTAAATTATTATCTCAAGCCAGATGAGACACAAAATGACATAAATTACTTTAAGGAATACCACTGCACTCGGCTGCCATAACTATTAACTGGTTTATGTTTTATAGGAAATAACAATTGTAACAAGACTTGATAGAAGGAGAACATACTTTTTAGTCTGTGTATTGTTTCTTTTAAGTGCTTAAAACGTGCAAAAAATAGTTTAAATGAGATTTTTAGGATGTGGCAGATACTAAGTGCCTCTCTATCAGTCACAAATCACTATAATTTTGTGCAAACATTTATTTTCAGTTGACACCTCTGATGAGAAGCCAGACATGCTTTTCCTTCTGAATTTAAAATTTCTCAGGAAAAGTTCCCAGGGCCAGAAGGAAAGGACCAGTTTTGTTTTCTTTATTGCTCACATCCATGCTTCATGGCACAGAATACAGAATGAGTGAAAAGGGCAACATCAGCTGTGTGCCCATCTGCCCTGAAATGATTTGATATTAGTGACCATGTGTCTGTCAGTGTTCAGATGCTTTGCCAAAGGTAACTGTGTGTCTAACTTCCATCTGTCTCCAGCATCTATGAGCCAGAATTAAATTTCTAGTTCTGAACTTCCCTGATTTAGGAAAGTTCTGATCCAGATCAAGATCCACATTCCTAAACAGTGTTCCCAATGGTAATCCTGTTCCATGCAACCTAGAGAGATTCAAATGTAGATTCAGATCTGAGCTTAGCTTTTGTCCCTTGTCTCTATGATAGTTGTGAACATCTTTAAGCTTTGTCATCTGGATGGAATCTCTTCTGGATTTGGATTAGAGTTAGCTGAAATTTTTTGCCTTTCATTTTTTCTTCATTGAAAAATGGTCTTTCTCTAAAAAATGAAACTTATTCTAAAAACTTATCAACATTATCAAAATTGTTGTGAAATTATCCATGGTATTTTTAACCAAAATGTTTGATGTACTTGTTATTTAAGTTTTTTTTTGTTTTTGTTTTTTTTACTGAAAATCACATGGTCTGAATGAAATCTGAGTTCTCAGTAAATGGGAAGTAAATTTAAAAAAACAATTCTTAATGATAGCTAGAAAAATTTAGAGGAAAAATGAGTAAAAATCCTCCATTATTCAGGATAACAGACTTATAGTAATTAGAGACAGAAAAATCTTTTTATGTTCCATCCAGTTCCTCCCTCCTCAGTGCAGGAGGGCTTCCTCCTTTATATGCCTTATAGGGCTAAGCAAGAATTTTTTAGAGTCAGATCCTGTCCCCTCCACCTTTGCCCCTGTACTCATGGGCTGTGTTCACATTGCCTTCTTATTTCGAAACAACAGAGTTGTTTCAAAATAAGATTTAGGCTGTTCACACAACGCATGGTTGTTTCGAAACAAGTTAAACCCCATGCGGGGACGAAACAACGCCGTGCGAACATGTTGTTTCGAAACAACGGTGACTTGTTTTGAAATAACTGTTGCCTGAACCTGCTATTTCGCTTTGAGTTTTTTTCCTTAATTCGAATTAACAAACTGTTAATTCAAATTAAGTTATTTCAAAATAAGGCGTTATTTTGATACAAGTTGTTTCGAAACAACCGTATTGAAATAACCCCGTGTGTGAACACAGCCATGGAGAATAGTACCCAACTCTCTGAGCTGTCCCACTGATTTCCATGGGGTAGGTTGTATTTTTAGAACCAGTCCTGCATAGAGAGTGATGTATAACTGTGTCACCCTAGGAGCATTCTAGGAAAGGCATCATGCCTCAGAGAAAAATGATCCCTTTCCAGATCCCTGCTTGTTTTGAGGGAATACAAATCTGCTACTTTCCAATGACTGGAGGTTAGTATGGTGGAGGGCAGGACAGTAGGCTCTATCTAATCAACTCCCCAACTTTATCTATTCCTTATCCCCTTTCATGGGGGCACAGAGTACCAAGTATCTGTTTACCATCCCTTCTAGTGAGGAGGTAGTGCAGTAGTGTGAGATAGGATTTTACTTTTGCTTTCTTTCAGGGCTGCACAGGTTGAGCATCTGAGCTCATGGGGCTGTTTGGAAAGTAAGATATGCAAAAGCTTCATCCCTCTTTGCTTTACCATGTGTCTGTCTTTTCTTTCTAGATTATGACCTCTTCAGGGGTAGGACAGGACCTCACACAGTGGGGCTCCATTCTTGATTGTTTCCCTGACACTACCATGGAAGTAATTGGTCCTTTGGATTTCACATCTGTTCTGACGCCCATAAAGAACTGAGACATATTTTAAATGATGTACAGAACAAGGAGTGTTACTATTAAATGTTTAACTTTACACTGTCTCCCCCTATGTTTTGTATCTTGTCCTGTATGTGTAGCTGTACAAAGAGAACTGGGGCTGATGTTTTCTGCTTTCCTACTCAGAAAGGTGTTTCCTATCTATTGAGTCCTTGCCAAAGTGTTTTTTTCTGGAACACCACTCTTCTAAAATACATAATTGTTTAGTGCATTTGAAAGCTCTTTTCTTTCCCTGCTTTTGCTTTTGAGCCTTGGAACATGGATATAAAAAGACAGAGGAAAAGCCAGTGTATGAAAGAGGAGAAACACTTCTTTAATGCTGCTGTTTCATTCTGACAATTTACTAGTATGTGGTCTCTCTCTTTTTCTCTCTCTCTCTTTATTAGAAATATTGTACCTTTAGGACAAGTTATAGAGAATTATGCAGCTAAAAGAAGAATGTAATTGGACATTTCAGATAAAATAAAAAGCAGAGAATTAAGATTTTTGTTCAGAAAAATTAACAATAAAAGCTAATGGAGTGTGTTCTCCAGAAAAGTATTCAAGGAGAATTTAAAAAGGGTAGAGGAGTCACACATATGAGAAAAAATTACATTTTTTATTTCTTCCTATTTTTGCCTTTTTGTTCTGTCTAGTACAGGGTGTCAAACTCATTAAATGTGGGGGACCACATTGGAGGACAGGACACTTGACAAGGGCCATGTGTCCGCACAGGGTCCTCAACCCTTTCCCCTGCCATATTCAGAGTGGCAGGAGCTCCCCTTTCTCCTCCCCTACCCCGCAGGCTTGGACACCTTTCCTTTTCCCTGCCTTGTGAACTCCCCTTCCTACACTGGCTCCAAGAACGTCTCCTGCTGGGCAGCTCCCAGTCACCCTTTCCCCTTCCCTTTCCACTTCCCCTACCACATGCCAGGAGTCAATCAGTCTGTCACAGACACAGGCAAGCTGGGCTACTGCCTCCCCCACCCACCCACTCATTGTCAGTCATTCAGCACGCTGCCCTTCAGTTGGGCTCAGCCCTGGCTCGTTCCCATGTGGGCCCCTGCTACTTTTTCCTTTCTTATTTGTGATTTGTGCAATGTGCTGTCAATCCAATTAGCATTCTGACTGACAGTGAACAGTTGGGATGCGAGGTGGTGTGGGGGATCGCCAGGAGTCCAGCCCAGCCTGCTGTAACTGAGAGTCTGATTGGTTAGCAAAGTTGAGCCAGGACTGGTTGGAGTGCTTCCCTTGTTCCCCTGGGCTGCAACTTGGATCACTTGAGTGAGCCAGAAGCAAGTCTACCCTTGCTCTGCCAGCGGCAGCCTCTCTTTGCTGTTTGCTACTGCTGCGGAGAACTCCCAAGCACAGTCCAGGCAGCAGCTCTATGGGCCAGATTAGTGCCTTGGGTGGGCCAGATGTGGCTCACGGGCCTTAAGTTTGACACCCTTGGTCTAGGATCACCCAGGATGTTGCCATTCTTGTAACCTCTGAAATATCCATGGCTTGGTAAGAATGAGCCACTAAATCTTTAGGCTGAGGTTTTCAGTTCACTTATGGGATTTAGATGCTTAATTTCCTTGACATCTGTGGATAATATGACTTGATCATCTTCACCTTCAATGATGTAATGCTCTCTGTTGCCCTCTGAATGAGAGACAAACGGTATGTCTACACCTGCAACTTAGTTTGAATTAAGGAGGCTTAATTCAAACTAACTTAGTACCTGCCTACATTAGACTTCTGTTAGTTCAAATCAGGGGCATCGCTGGCACCCGGCACAGGGGCACATGCCCTGAGCCCCGGTGCCAGTACCCCTAATGGCTGGCATACTCCTTACCTCTCCCAGTGCCATCCCTGGCCAGGTATCTAGGGCCAGGCAGGCCATGGTGGCACCTCCCTCTCCCAGCCCAGGAGCTGGGCTGAGCCGTCCACGGCAGCCACTGCCTTGCCTGTCCCAGTCCCCAGCTGGGGACTGGGGGCCGGGCTGCCAATGGCAGGAGCCTGGAACCCCAACTCAGGATCGGGGCCAGGGGGTAGGACCAGGGGCCAGTGGGCAGGGCCTGGACGTGGGCCCTGGGTCTCTTCCCGGGGTAACAATGCTCTTGGTTTGAATTAAGGAATTCCTGAGTTTGAGCTAATGAAAGCTTAGTTCGAATTAGTAAGATCTGCCAGTTAGTTCAAACTAAACCCTTACTTCTATCCTTAGCTTGAACTAAGAACTGTGTAGAGTAGGATTAACTGTTAATTCGAATTTAATACATTTGAATTAAGGTCATAGAATCATAGAACCATAGGGTTGGAAGGGACCTCATGAGGTCATCTAGTCCAACGCCTTGCCAAAAAAGCAGAACCACTCCCACTAAATTATCCCAGCTAGAGTTTTATCCAGCCGGGCCTTAAACATCTCCAAAGAAGGAGATTCCACTACCTCCCTAGGTAGCCCATTCCAATGCTTTACTACCCTCCTAGTAAGAAAGATTTTCCTAATATCCAGCCCCGACCTCCCTAGCTGCAACTTGAAACCATTGTTCCTTGTTCTATCCTCTGTTACTACTGAGAACAGCTGAGCTCCAGCCTCCTTGGAGCATCCCTTCAAGTAGCTGAAGGTTGCTATCAAAGCCCCCCTCAGTCTTCTCTTCTGCAGGCTAAATAAGCCTAGTTCCTTCACTCTTTCTTCATAGGGCTTGTGCTCCAGCCCCTTGATCATTTTTGTTGCCCTCTCCTGGACTCTTTATAATTGGTCCACATCCTTTTTGTAGTGGGGAGCCCAAAACTGGACACAGTATTTCAGATGCAGCCTCACCAGTGCCAAATAGGGGGGAATGATCACATCCCTTGATCTGCTGACAATGCTTCTTCTGATGCAGCCCAGTATGCCATTGGCCTTTTTGACAGCAAGAGCACACTGCTGACTCATATCCAGCTTCCCATCCACCAGGACCCCCCAGGTCCTTTTCTGTGGTGCTGCTACTTAGCCGATTGCTCCCCAGCCTGTAGCAGTGCATGGGGTTTTTCTGTTCCAAGTGCAGGAGTTTGCACTTGTCCTTGTTGAACCTCATGAGATTTCTATTGGCCCACTGCTCCAATTTGCCAAGGTCTTCCTGAATCTTCTCCCTCCCCCAAGCTTGGTGTCATCCGCAAACTTACTGAGTGTGCTATCAATCCCATCATCCAGATCATTAATTAAAATACTGAACAGAACTAGCCCCAGGACTGATCCCTGGGGCACACCACTCTTTACTGGTTGCCAACTAGACATGGAGCCATTGATTCCTACATGCTGAAACCGTTGATCTAGCCAGATCTCTATCCACCTTACAGTCCATACATCCAACCCATACTTTCTTAACTTGTTGACAAGAATGTTGTGGGAAACCATATCAAAAGCCTTGCTAAAGTCGAGGTATATCACATCAACAGCTCTTCCCGCATCCACAAATCCAGTCATCTCATCAGAGAAGGCGATGAGATTGGTCAGGCACGATTTACCTTTGGTGAATCCATGCTGACTGTTCCTGATCACTCTATTTTTCTCCAAGTGTTTCAGGATGGATTCTTTGAGAATCTGCTCCATGATTTTTCCAGGGATTAAGGTGAGGCTGATAGGTCTGTAATTCTCTGGATCCTCCTTTTTCCCTTTCTTGAAGATAGGCACTATATTTGCCTTTTTCCAGTCCTCCGGCACCTCCCCCGTTCCCCATGAATTTCCAAAGATAATGGCCAGCAGTACTGCTACCTCATCGGCCAACTCCCTCAGCACCTCGGATGCAGGTCGTCCAGCCCCATGGACTTGTGCACATCCAGCTTCTTTAGGTAGTCCCTAACCTGACCTTACGTCACCAAGGGCCTCTCTTCTTCTCTCCAATCTGCCATACCCAGTGTAGTGGGCTGGGAGCTGGCCCTGCCTGTGAAAACTGAAGTAAAAAAAGCATTGAGCACTTCAGCTTTTTCCTCATCTTCTATCATGAGGATACCTGCCCCATTCAGTAAGGGACCAACACCATCCCTGATCCTCTTCTTGTTATTGACATACTTGTAGAACCCCTTCCTGTTATCCTTCACATCCTTTGCTAGCCGCAACTCCAATTGTCCTCTGGCCTTTCTGATTTGATCCCTGCAGTCCCAAGCAATATCTTTATATGCCTCCTTAGTCATCTGTCCAAGCTCCATTTCCTGTAAGCTTCCTTTTTATACTTTAGCTCATGCAGAGTTCTCTGTTAAGCCACACTGGGCACCTTCCACATTTGCTGTTCTTTTTGAACATCAGAATGGTCAGTTAGTTTGAATTAACAAAGTGGACTAATTCAACTTAACATTAAGTTAAATTAGTCCACTTTTGTTAATTTGAACTAACTTTTCCTAGTGTAGACGTAGCCAAAGATTTCTAGCTGATTTTACCTCCAAAGAGAAAACCGCATTGCATGTGGTAATCAGCAGCATTGTGCCATCAACTTATGCATAGCATGCCCAGGTCTGAACCCCTGACCTTTTCTCCAAGCTCTCTTGTCTCCTTTTCTCTATCAGGCTTGCTAAAACCAGCATTCTTCCTGTCAATCATCATCATAACCTCTGTTCCCCCTAAGCTGTGCGCTTTCGCACCCACACATAAGTCATGAAACCAACACACACAACAAAATAAAGTGTGCACAAAAAAATTCAACAGTGCACACAGAGAAAATTTTTGTATACACAAAGAATTTTTTTGTGCACACAGCCTATGAATAATTAGAGGGAATGCTGATCATAACCTCGGAGTCATCTTTGCCTGAGATCCTTTTTCTTGCGTAGTATATCAGGAATGTCAACAGATCTTGCCAGTCCTTCTTCCATAAATATTTCAAAATCTTTTCTCGCTGTCTGCTCAGTCAAAAATCTTCATTTAGGGTCTCATTAACTCCCATTCTTGATTACTGCGAGCTCTTCTTCTGTGGCTTCCTGACACCCAGAGTAACACCTTCTGACACATGTGAAACACAGCTGTTGAGCTCATCATCTTTGACTTTCACTCTGAGCACATCACTCCTATCTTTCAATCGCCATCTCTCCATCTCCCACTTCATCAGTTACAAGATTCTTGACCTAACATCCAAAGCTTTTTGCTGTTCTACTGCCCCCTACCTATTTGCTCTGATCTGTCATCACGTTACTCCCACCTACTTCACTGACTACACCAATATCATCCACTTGCCTGTCCTCAGGCTTTCTTCTGTGCCACTATGTATGCACTAAGCATCTTCCCTGAACTCATGTGTAAGGCCACTCCCCTCTTTTACTTCAAATCTTTGCAGTTCCATTTCTGCAGTGATACTTATTAGAAATCAGCTGACAGTAAGTAGGTAAGGTAGGATGATGGGTAGCTGTGGAAAATCAATCTATCTAGTATTTAAAGTATAATTTGACAGTCCCTGGAACCCTTCTAATCTCCAGGCCCCTTTTCCATATTGTCTGGGCCCCTTTGTGCATGTGCGGACCTCAGCCCAAGAAGGCATTTGTGACTACTTCTCAGTACCACATGCATCAGTTATCACTCCATAAAAATATTTATAATTGTATATGGCATTTATATCTATAGCAATTATTGTCACAAACCAGCAACCACTGCATAACACAATAAGTATTGTTATTTTGGGGCATAGGACCTGCCAGCAGTGAGGGCAGGGCAGAACATGCATTCCTCCAGATTTTTCTATTTTTAGGGGCCCCGTAACTCTGGCCTCTCAAATGTGTGGGTCCTGGAACTGTAGTCCAGTGTGTTCCCCCTTACTTTAACCAGTGCTGCTGAGCATCCCCATAGGTATAAATCTGAGATAAAGGGAGGGGGCAATCTCTGCTAGCTAGACCCACACTCCCTCTTTCTCAGGGGCAGGCCTGAGAAGGGTTGTCTGGGTCCTCTATTGAGGGAAGCGCTGGGATGGGGGTGGATGGTCTCTGGCCACTCCCCCTCCCCATTCACAGGGGCAGGTCTTGGAACAGGGAGAAGGACAGATGCTCTCTGTCCCTGCCTCTATTCCCAGGGAGAAGTTGGGTGTTGGTGAGAAGGGAAGGATGCTCTCTGCTCTCCCACCCTTGCCCCATTCCCAGGGGCAGGGTGGGAATTGCAGGGAGGAATGCTTTCTGTCCTCCACCCCACCCCATTGCCAGGGCAGAGTGAAAGGAATTGCGGAGAGGGCAGCTTGCTTTCTGCCTGTCCTGCTCCTGGGCCCTCTGGGAGTGATCCGCTGGGAATGGAGCTATCCCCATCCCCCATCCCTATCCCCATCCCCGCCACCCCAGACTAACCCACATGAGCTGTGTTCACACACAGGCATTATTTCGATACAAGTTGTGTCAAAACAACTTGTATCGAAATAATGCCTTATTTTGAAATAACTTAATTCGAATTAACAGTTTGTTAATTCGAATTAAGGAAAAAAGCTCAAAGCGAAATAGCAGTTTCAGGCAACAGTTATTTTGAAACAAGTCACTGTTGTTTCAAAACAACGTGTTCAGATGGCATTGTTTCGAAACAATCGTTTCGAAACAACGTTGTTTTGTCCCCACATGGGGTTTAAGTTATTTTGAAACAACGCTGTTGTTTCGAAACAACGGATGCCGTTGTTTCGAAACAACCGTGCGTCGTGTGAACAGGGTATTTCTTATTTCGAAACAACCTCTGTTGTTTTGAAATAAGAGTGCTGTGTGAACACAGCCATGGTGACCTTGTACACGGTGTATCCCTGGGGGTGGTGCTGGGGCTCAGTGACCATGCAGAACTGGGCCAGCTCCCCCACTAGTTCCTGCTGACCCCACCACATAGAGCTGCTGTGCCACTGTGATCCACTCTCAGGTCAGGCCTCAGCCAGAGGTGGAAGCAGCTTCTCCCTGGGGATGCTGAGTGGGGGTGGCTCCGTCCTGTGGTGGGGGCAGGGAGGATCCACCCCACCATGCACACAGCCTGGGAGGTTGGATTGCAAGGCAGAGCTTGGGGAGGTTAAAGTAAGGGGGAATGTAGCAGAGGGCTGTGTTCTGCCCCGTTATTCTATTTTTAGGGGCCCTGGAATGCTGGCCCCTAAAAATGGTGGGCCCCAGAACAGTGGTCCGGTGCATTCCCCCTTACTTTAACCTACCTACCTACCTACCCACCCACCCACCCTTTAAGGTTATGTCTACATCTAAAAATTTAGTTTGGAGTTGCAAGTCTGAACTAAAGAAGCCCAAGGTTAGTCCAGACTAACCGCAGCTTTTTAGTTCGAACTAGCCCCATGTTCTGGTTTGAACTAACTTTTTAGTTCGAATTAGAATGGGCGGCTAGTTCGAATTAATGGCTTAATTCGAACTTTTAAAGTTTGAACTAGCCCTTATTTCGTGTATTGCATGTGTTCAGTTGGAACTAAAGTTCGAACTAAGCTGGCTAGTCCAAACTAACCAGGGTACTTATTAGTTTGGACTAACCTTAGTTCAGAATAGGCAAAGCCTAGTGTGGCCATGGGCCAGATTAGGCAAGACAAAGCCTCCTTAGTCTGGACTAATTTGGCAGTGTAGACATAGCCTAAAAGTGCCACAGGACTGCTTATTTGTTTTGGTAAACTAGACTAACACTGCTACCCCTTTGGAACTTATCTGAAAAACATTATACATTTGATTTTCTTGCTAACTTCATAAGTTCCTTAGTTGCTTAGGCCTTGATCAAGCAATGACCTCCGCACAGAGATTTGTTCACATGCTGTTCATTGTAGGATGAGGGTCTTAGATTATACAGTCTTTTGGGTAGAGACTTTGTCTGGTTTTTTGTACAGTGCTTAGCTCAATGAGGCCCCAGTCACAACTGGAGCCTCTGGACATTACTACAACACAAAGAGCAACATCAAATAATTGAATATATAATAATTATAGATCATTAGAAACTTTTCTTGTATCCCCACAAATCAGTAAAATGCTGCAGTAGACTCAGGGCCAGCTTCTGCTATCAGCTATTCCTGTTGAAACTCTGTAATATATCTACTGATGTCAATTACTCCAGATTTACAGAAGTTTCAAGATCAGAGTCTGCCTGCCACAGAGCAGCTCCTCCTCCCCACCCCCACATTTCACAAACAAATCATGTTTTATTCTTTTTCAGTTTCACTCAACAGCAAGCAGTGTGATTGCTTTGCATTGCTGTGGCTTGAATTTCTATTCACATTTCTACCCTATGTTTTTGAGTTGTGAAATCTACTTTGCAATGTGCTGATTACAGAATTGAGTCTTCGTGCTCTGGCATTTAGAGACTATTTCAGACATAAAACTATTTATAAATTCAATATTCTGTGGGTTTGAACTTTAAATTCAAGGTGTATCATATGGGCATATTCTTTGGCATTGAGATGCAAAATGCTTGTATGCAGAGGCATATATACAGAATACACAGCAGGATACCAGCTCAGTCATATAGGTGTGCTGCTTTATTCACAGTTCTTCTGTGGTGTGTTTTATACCATAGAGAACATTGGAGGCATATATTAAGATTTAAATAAGACATCATTATCTTGTAAAGGAGGTACCCATATAATCTATCAAGAGGGAGACTATTGTGCATATAATATATAAAGAGGGAGACTATTATGCATCTGTGTGTGCATGTACGTATACATATACCTGCACTGCAAAATGGTGAATTAGATAACTGATTTCTTTCTCTAATATACATATACATACACACACATATGTACATACATACATAGAAATTAGAGAGTAAAAAAGCCAAAAAATTGAGCCATCTTTTTCATCTTTTGGCCTGTGAAAAATTATTCTGTATTGTACATTAGCTACAATATCCCTGCTGTCTCCATGTTGTCTTGGTGAGCATGGCCAAAAATGCATCATGGAGGGATGAACCTGCCATAGGTTTACAGGATCAGTGGGTGAAGGTCAGTAGTGAAGTACACTAAAAGCTTGTTAGATTTTTTAATATTTTTATGTTTTTTTAGATATTTCTTACTGTCAGGCTTTTTCTGTTATATCTTAGGTACCTGTCCAGCCAGCAAGCTGGGCCATGAAACTCCCACAAGTAACAGGTAGGCATACCAGACTGGCCTAAGAAGACAATGGTGCTGTAAATAAGCAATAAAGCAATGGCCAGCTGCCTATTGAGAAACCCTGACTTAGATGGGGACAATAAATTCGCCAGACTTTCTGTCACACACCCTGCTTACCTGTAAGGACTCTTTCCTCTCTGCCCCATTCCCCACCTTAATTGTAGTCATAGGGTCTTTAATGTAATTAATGGTCCGTATCAGCCATTTGCACCCCTGCTCTCTCCAGCTGGTAAAATGCCTGTACTTGTAAGTAAATAGGTAAAGAATTCCAAATGGATTGTGATTGATAAAGAAACGTATATATTTGACCACTGTAACACCAACAATTTGAAGCTGAATCCAGTCTGTCTTCTTCAAAGCATCTGACAAAGTTGGATTTTCTCCCATGAAAACTCATGCGAAAAATAAATCTGTTAGTCTTAAAGTGCCACACGACTCCTTGATTTTTTTTTTTTCTTTCTTGGTATCTTGAATAAAAGCCTCTTCAATATTGTCCACGTGGTCTGGTTCTTTTGGAGGAATGCTTCCAGCTTGACAGGATGGAGAGGGAGATCTCACTGAACAAACAAAGGAAGAAGGGAGTCAGGATGGGAGGGCGCTGCCTATCTGAACCTGGTGGTGGGTGAGGAGCTCCTTTTCCATTTTTAGACTCCTGGTTGGTATTTTCCACAGCTCCCTCAGCCTCGTCCCTTTAGAAAAAGATTGGATACAGCCTGCTTCTCATTGTCTGTTTGCAAGATCAACTTTGCAGAATCTGCAGGGACAATTGCCATTCATGTCATCAATGGTGGTTCCCCCTGGAAATGAATGGTTTAGCCCCAGCAAAATTAGTTTGGCTTCCTGAAATCCAGCATCATGTGGCATTCTGTAAATTGTGAAGTTTGGGAGTGTTTGCATCCATAATACAAGAGATTCCAATATAATTAAATTAGACTTATTGTGGGGGTGAACAGGGACAAGGATTTTTATTAAGCATAGAATTGGTCAAAATGTTGTTATGGAAACATTTTTCTGATAAAAGAAATGGCTTTTTGACCAAAACAGTAGCATGCTTGTAAGTTTTTTGTTTTTGTTGTTATACCAGTTTTTCAATGACAAAAATAAAATAGAAAATTTGGATTTTAGAAACACGAACATTTTTCAGTTTTCAGGAAATTTGGGGGGAGGGTTTTTTTTCAGGGAGTGAATGGAGGTTGGATTTTCAATAAAATTTTTTTAGAATAGTGGGAAATTTTGAGAAGGAAAAAGATTTATTTCTCCCAAAGTTGCCTATGAAAAATAATTGCATTTATTAACCAACCCTTTTTGAAGACCAACTACACAGGGGACAAGAAATTGGAAATCGGGGGAGAGATGGCTATGAAGAAAAAATGATGTAAAAAGGAAAAACGTTTATCAAGTGACAGGTATAATAGAGAAGGGATAAATTTAGTTTAATAATTCTTGCTACTTAGACATGTCTGGTAGAAAAGTTTATTTTATTGCTTCCGTTCAGAGAGGAACAGTTCGATAGGGACAGTTATTAGGTACTATGAAAAGAACACCTATGACTTGCTAACTAACTGGAGAGAGATGAAACCAGCCGAATCATCTTGAGGGATAGTCAATCAGCTTAATCAGACGTGAGTTGGAGTCAAAAAGTTGCTCAAGTCTGGGGACTGTTAAGGGGAGGAGTTGAAATAAAAGATGTGTTTAAGAAGGGGTTAATATGATCTTGGCACTTTAATTAGATTACTGCCTTCTAGGGCTTGAAACAATTTGGTACTTGAATTTCCTAAAATTATTTCAGTTGCTGAAGTATAATTAATTAATTAATTAATTAATTAATTGATTAATTATTATATTATATTATATTATATTATATTATATTATTGTTCCCTTATGCAAACAGGGATAACAGCTGGGTAAATCTGAGTGAGCTGAAAGACAGAACTTATAGGTCCAGGAACTACAGAACCATAATAGAAGTCAAGGAGATCGGAAGGTGTTTGCAGTGATTTTAAATCATCTTTGTGCTCCCTTGATCCTGATCCAGCTTTGAACTGTGTCATTCCCAGTGTAATTTAGAACAGCCTTAAGGCTGAATCTGAAGACTAGGGATGTTTGGACTTGGCTGTTTCTGTTACTGAGCAAGAACAGGAAATTGAACCATGGGGTTCCTTGGCCTGCTGATCTATTTTCATCATGCACTTGACAAGTAAAAATCATACACTGTGTTGGTGAGAAGTAAAGACTGCTGCCAGCCAGGGCAAAAAGAGAAGGTTCAGAAGAGTCTTTCTTTTCTCCTACTTCTCAAGTATTTTTTATGTCATCAACTACAAACAAAAATAAAGTGTCCTGTGTATAGTTGAGAATATACTATACCACATAGGAGTTATCAAGCTAAATGATGTGACTGGGATGTTTGGAGAAAGCCTTGGGCACCATTGACCAGGAATGTCTCAGATCTCACTCCTGGAGATAAGAGAAGTAATACAGCAGAGTCCCTGGAAGCAAAGATGTTCATGGGCCTGATTCACATTTACATGTCCAAAGCTATGCAAAATGGCCTCAAATCAGGCCCCTTCCATTTGAGGAACGGGACTCGGACTCAGGGGCCGTATCCAAAGCCCACTGGCTTGACATCAGAGTACCCAGAAGGTATGGGTCTTATGGCCACTTCTGTTAGAGACTCAATCTTTCATTCCTTCATTACCTTTCTGTAAATTGCAGAGGCAACTAGTGATTACCTCCCTCTCAGTGCAAGGCTTTAAATACAGCTACAGAGACACAGATAGATTCCCCTGTGCACAGATTGGGGGACAAGCGTTTTGTAAGGAACTTCTTAGATCCAAATATAGTTTTAGGATGGCATTTTCAGAAGAAGTCAGAATTGATTGAACTCCTCATCCATGAAAGTTGATGATAAAAAGTAAAACATTTATGGTAGCTGTTTGATCAAAGCTGCATACTTTTGAAAGTCATGATCATAGTGTAGATGAGGCTTATTGATACTGTTTCCAAGAGTGTAACTGGGACAGATTCTCCATCCACTTACAACCGTTTTAAACCCAGTGATCTCAATGGGGTTGCATGAGGGTAAGAGGGAGAAGAATATTTTCTGTTATTGTTTGCTTAGGTCCTTGTAATCCTGCCCTGGGGGAAACTGTAGTAGTACAAAGAATTAGCATTAATTTATCAGGAGCTATTTGTGGATGCATCTTGTAACCTAGAAGGAGAGATTCTGCAGCTTTGGCTTGTGTAACATTGTCAATCCATTAAAACAAATAAAATCTCTCAACCACCAAGTGAACAATCTTGGAAAAGAGCACAAAAAGGCATTAAAAACCCAGAGGAACCAGTTTAATTATTTTGGCATTGACAAGATGGAAAGGGTGTTAGCATCTATTCTGCCCCTTGGCTCTCTGTCTACTGAGATTAGTGCAGGTTAATGATAAAGGATAATAAAATGTGATACAGGAAATGCTAAGCAGGTTTGCCCAAGGCCTCTGTATCACAGTGCAGAGAAGTTATGTTTTCTCATTTGTTCAGGGGTATCAAATTTGACTCTGTTAAAAGAGAAGGGGGAACAAGGGAAGAAAAGAAGGAGAAGGTGAAACTGGCAAAGAAAACACTGCAAGCCATTCACTTGGAAACTGACATGCTTGTTAGGTATTGTAATTCCACCACCTAGGAGCTGTTACAAGAGCATCTGCAGTATAATTGTAAAGGTGTGCTGTTGGCAAGGAAGTGGGAAAATATTATCTAGACATTCACCTATCCATGAGTTCATTTTCTTCCGGTCAGATCAGTGAATGAGCTTCCAATGCTGTCCATGCTTCAGTGGATAAAACCATGTGTAAGCATGTGTAAAGCCAGACTGGGAGCTCTTGCAGTTAAATGATGTCATGTGTTCATAGCAATGAGATACTGTAAAACATTGTAGATCCATTCAGATTTGTCCTTGGACACGCACAATGCTCTTTCCACAGTACATTCTCCATTGCTTTGCCTGGACTAGTTTTCAGCACTGAAGCAATGCTGCTTTCACTACTTCCTGTGACAGACTTGTGCAGTCTAACAGAGTTCTAATTCTACAGTCCTTACTCAGACAATGGGAGTTCTGCTTGAGAAAAGACAGCAGGATCTTACCCTTCATGATTAGGCCACTAATCTATCCTATCCAACTATCACATCTAAAAGATCATATTCTAAAGAGGCAGACTGAGAGGCAAATAATAGTGATCGTCCCCATAGAGGTGTTCTTAGGGTTAAGTAATTCCTTAGTCTTTCGAAAGCACTTTGAGATATTAAGGTGCAAGTCACTATAGAGTTTCAAAGTATTATTGTGATCTAGTAAAGTCCTTTTAAAGTTCTTTAGTCTGTGGCTCACTTGTCCATCTCTTACTGAATGACTATCTTTGTATCTTTATTACACTTATTGCAGTAACTGAGTTTTCTACTTTTTCTCTTTCCCCTTTTTGGACACTCCACTTTCGACACATGGCCAGATCCTCATCTGGTGTAAATCAGTGTCGCTTCAATTAATTTCAGTTTGTGGCAGCTGAGGATCTAGTTCATTCATGTCAATGGGATTTTTGATCTGGGCTTTCTATGAGAGATTTGAAACTTTTGGTAGTTAACTAGAGAAGCGAATGGGCAAAACATAGAGGTCCAGCCCACCTTTGTGTGTACTACAATGATCACAACAGGGATATCCATTTCTATTTAAATCTGATTCAATGAATGCTTCTCATGACTCCTCACGGGGACTGGAGAAAAGGCACCCTAACTTAAGGTACCTCATGAAACAAGCACATAAATACCTTCTGCAAATGCCAAGCTCATTGCTGTTACCTTCAGTTCCCATTATTATCTTATTACATTATGACTTAGAATGTTATTTAATTGTGTTCTGTATGTGAGGGAAAGAAAGGAGGAAGAGGAGAGAATGTCATGCAGATAAGTGAAATGGAAGTACATGAGGCACTTACAACAAAAATGTTCACAACCTTTAAATAGTAATAATGAAAGCCACAAATTCTGTCAACACTTATAATTTATTCCTTTAATCCAGGCTACTCTGTAGCTCTTCCCCAGCATCTGACTGTGAACATTGTTTGATTCCTTGTTAGTAATAAGACTTGAACTGTTTTTTATGGCTCAATATCTTGAAGCTAAATCAAAGGAATGAAACAATTATCTCCCCATTGGTTCCAGCACAATTTATGACTTTTAGAAGGTGTTGAGAATTTGTGATTTCCTCAAGCCACAGGGGTTTCAAAGCATTTGCAGAACTCAGGAGCATTGCTATGCAGCAACTGGGTAGGCAAGATGATCAACTGGCTAAAGCACTAAAGTAGGAGGCAGGAGGCCTGAGGTCTACATTATGATGCTCCACTATTGACCAGCTGTCTGTTTTTTGAGCAAGTTGCTGTTTCTCTTGTTCCGCTTTCTCCTCCCCTTTATCTTGTCTACTTAGATTGTAAGATGTCAGGGAGCATCTCTTACTATATGTACAGTACCCACCATGTGGGACCTGTTGGTGTACCTGTAACATCACTACTAAAAGTGAATCAGTACAAGTTTGGTAAACTGCATGGGCAATAGCACTTCTCAAGGAAACAATAGTAAAAAGCATTTAGCAACTTATTAAAATTATTTATTGCACATTTAATCTCTACAACTTTTGTGAGGCATTGAATCATAGTCTCTCTCACGAAGGAAGTGACCAGAGGGTAAAATCCCCCTCCTTTCTTGGTCTGAGGAGGTATAAATGATATATGTTTTCACTAATAAATGGCATGGAGTTCTCAGGGGATTGGCAGTGAGCTACAGAGACTGTCACCTCTACAGGTTAGATTTCCTACATTGCTCAGCACGCAGAAATGAAATCAGATTTTCAGAAAGGCTCAGCTCCCATGCAGTCACCTAAATCAGAGACAGATTTATAAAAAGTGCTCCACAGCCATCATCTCCCATTGTGCACCCCAAAGTTGCTGAGATGTTTTTGAAAATCTAGTCCAATGTCACTAGCACAAATCCAACTTAACACATCAGTGGCTCAGAGCTGTCAGCATTTGACGATTGTTTGCTGGCCCGTATGAAATGGGTTGGTGCACCTCATTCTAGTTCCTAGTGAACATACAATGTCAGAAGCCACTACTGCAATAGATAATTTGGCAGGCTCAAAAGAAAAGATGAGCAACAGACACTGACAGTCCTCCTCGGAAATGATGTCTTTTTAAGAACCAGGGCAGGACTGAAGCACATTATCTTGTGCTGTGTTTGCCCTTAACACACTTGTTCTACATCTCATGGTCTGACAGTCTGGTACTATTCATCAGTGCTAAGATTACTTTAAGGAGAGTGCAGAGCAGAGGGATGTGGAATAGAAATAAATCTTGTTGCTTTTATTCTGTTGGGAAATATAACACCCAAGAATGACTAGCTGTATTTAAGAACCTTTAGGGCCTCTATCTGGAGAGGTCCCAGGCTCCAGTTATACATGCCCTTTGTGGGTTAAATACATTAATCATTCATTGTACAAAAATCTGAAATCTATTGATTCTTGTTACCTTCCTGGAGAGCAGACTGTAATGTTTGGTTTGTTGTGTTTACTTGTTCATCTTTCTTAGCATCTGTTTGCTGAGGAAGACACAGAAAACTGTCAATAGAAGCTTTTTTTTTTTGTTTAGAAAAAACAAAATAAAACAAAACAAAAAGTATTTACATCGTTTACTGGATAATTCCCCACTCCCCACCACATTCTGTATTCATTGAACTAAACTCTTACTGTCCATAGCCCAAGCATATGTAGGATAGAAGTGCTTCCGTGTGGAATCCTTCCTCACATGCTTGTTTATACAATTTTTGCCAAAATGGATAATCTGAGAGGTCTAATTGTGACCTGTCTACAGCAGGTTTAATCTTTCTCTTCTTGTGTCTATTATCCAGCTGCAACAAAGACATGGAGGGAATGAAATTTGTGAAATTTAGTTGTGTTAGTTATTAACAAAAAGATGGGATGCACTATGACAGTGTACTGGGCTTTGGGAATGGGTGGGGAGGTGAAATATTCACAGAACCTGGAGAAGATCTGAAAGGTTCAGGAAACAGTTCATAGACCAGAAGGGGCCCAATCCTATTCCTGAAGACAATTAGCCATTGTTCAGTGGGAGCAGACACAGGGTAACAAGGAGATGGGCAGAAGCAGAAATTGTAAATGTAAGAAGGCTAGGGCATGGACAGAGAAAGAGTCCAGATCCTGGTGGATGAAATTCCTCAGGACAAAGTGCCAACACTACAGGCTAAGCACTCAGCAGTGATCTACTTTGTGCTAGTCCTCTGCCATGAATAAATCTCTCTCTGTTATTGGAGCAAGACTGTATTGGGCCAATTGCACTCTGGGGCTGCTCTATTTTTACTTTTAAACTCTAGTTCTATTTTTTTTTTCTAGTCTGCAGGGTAGAGGCTAAGAATGCTTTCTGTAATCCAGGGTGGTTGTGGGTCTGCCTAATCCTAGTTCATGTCCTGTGTTTTTTGCTCCCTCTACTACCATGTACTGTGAGAAGTAGAGAGTAACCATAACACAGTGTCCTCCAACCATGCCTCCTTCTCCTCACTGGCCTAAATCCTCTTTCCACATATCCTCTAAACCAAGAGTTCAGAGCAGAGCTGTCCTTAAGGGGGGGCAAAAGGGGCAACCGCCTTAGGCTTCACGCTTTGCAGGGCCCCATGCTTTTGGGGGTCCCACACAACTGGCAGGAGTAAGGGAGCAGGGACTTTCTTCAAGCTGAGGAGCTAGCCTGCCCAGGGAGCAGCTCCGGCTGGTCAGGGAAGGGGGAAGGAAATTGAGACAGGCAGCGTTTGTTTACAGGAACTCTTGACTTAAGTAGCCACCTTCCCACAGCTGCTCCCTGAGGGGAAGAGAAAGGGCAAGTGTTGAGATAAAACTTACGAAGCCAGCCTCAGTCAAGCAAACGGGGACAAAGTCAGGAGAATGTCACATCCCCAACCTTTACAAATCAGGACCTTCTCTTTGAATTTACATCAGCATCTCTAGAAAGCGTTCGAGATGTTAAGGAACTTTTTTCCTTCTACACTTAACAAGAGTTTTCAGTCTTCAGGGATGTCTTTTTGAGCAAACTTCTCTGTGCAGATAATCATCTATTATACCTGAGAGAGAAGACCCCAGGCTAGCACTTATATGGAAATACTGGGTTTTTAGGGTTAATGGTCATCAGTGAACACATTAAAGAAGTTTTTTGTCCTTCCTTCTGCACTGTAAGTATGCCCCATTGTCATTGATTGCAGTCAGAGCACCAGTTCCAAAGCATGGCAAAGAGGAAAGCAGCCATGGCCGTGTGGGCCTAGTTTAGCGAAACAAACAAGGAATCCCTGATGTAAAACAAACAAGGAGTCTTGTGGCACTTTTACAAGCTAACAAATAAATAAATTTTTAAAACTTTTAAAATCTTTAAAAGTGCCACAAGACTCCTTGTTTGTTTTACATCAGGGTATCTGAGAGGAGGCCAAAGGTCCCTTGTTTCTTCCTCTCATCCTCAAACAGTACCTGAGTTTCATTACTTAGGTCACCTGCAAAGCAATGAGGAATGTATGAATACACATATTAAAATAAGATGGGAAAGGAGAGAGTCAGGCAGCATAAAGGAAATAACATACATTAGACAATTGGAATCCAGTGCTTTAAGGTGAAAGAGGACCTGGATTTATTTCTTGGTATCATCCAAAAATAGCATCTCTCTCTCTGAATTTTCAATTTAACAAAAACTTGATCTAAGAAAAATGATTAAACTTGTAAAATTGTGTGCCCATCTTGAACAGAAAACCAGAACCACAAAGAAGAGTACCTCCAAATGCTCCTGTCCACTTGGCTGTGAGGTTGATGAAACATCACCATGACACATTCAGTATTGCCTACCCCAAACATCAAAAATAGTCACAAGTCTGGCTTAAATGTATCATTAAAACTCACTTAAAAATAAAGAGATGTTTAAAGAAATAATAAATGAGGGGGAGCTATTTTCTTTGACTTCTGGGTTTTGATCCTTTAGGATAAAGTCAGGTCATGTTTTTCTGCTTCTCTCTGCAACTTTTTAGCCTGAGAGCTAGACATTTATGATTTTATTAAAGAAAAGTTATGACACTGCCCAGTGTTCCCTCTAAGCTGATGATGCAGCTGAACAAGTTATGGGTGCATTTGGGGAGCCAGCGGGCAGCAGGGAAGAAGCCCTTTGGGGCCTGGAGAACCAGCAGGGAACTTGCTCAGCTGCATCATCAGCTTAGAGCAGTGGTTCCCAACCTTTTTCAGGCTGGGGACCCCTTTGTAACAAAAAAAATTCTTTGTGGACCCCCTCAGCTGATTATGTAATTTGGCCTCCATTGGCAGACTGTGGCCTGCATCAGTGGGACAGCTGGTGAGCAGCGCTGCCACCACTATTGCCTGCATCACTAGGGAGCTGAGCCGTGGCAGCTGTGGTCCCCAGCCCTTGCCCCTGCTGAGGAGCTGCTGTGGCTCGATTCCCCTGCCAGGATACAGCCACAGACGGGGAAAGGCAGCCCTGGCAGGGAGCATCAGGGCTGTAGCTAGATTCCGGCCCTGGGTAGGGAGAGGCTCTGCAGACTCCCTGTGTCAAAGAAAACAGCTGAACCCAACTTTGAGTGCAAGTCAAACAGCTAATAGAACTTTATTTACAGGAAACAAAACCAAACAAAACAAAAAATACATACTGCAGTGGGGGAGAGAGCAGTTAGGTCCTGGTCTCTGCCCCTGAGATGCATTACAGAAACTTTTATAGCTTAACAGCGACATTAACATACAGGCATATACATAGGCAACAGTAATAAGATCTAACATTCTCTAATTGGTGCAAACTAATATTATTTCCTTAAAAGGAACCAAGGTCAAAAGGAAAAGAATCTCACATAACAACTTGACAGTGGCAGAATTAATACCATCTAAGCAGGTTTGATAAGAGAATGTTTAGTATAAGTCAAGGATATCAGCAAAATTGTTGAAGAAAAACAGTGTCTGGAGCAGGCAGACACAGAGAGACACTAACTAAATTTCTGCTGGCCGGCAGTTTTTTCACATTATTTCTAATGGCATTTTGAGTGCATTCTTTTACAATTTTCCTCCTCAGGCCTACTGAGCCATCTGTGTCTTAACACCGTCAGCCCTCAGCTACAGAATTCTTCCGCACCTACAATGTGTCCGTGGACCTCTGTGGGTCCCTGGACCACAGGTTGGGAACCACTGGCTCAGAGGGAACATTGCCTGCAAAGTTTAAAATGGGAGGGTGTAGTAGAGGAGAACAGTTACTCACGAGCAGAGAGGTAACTGAGTGCCCACAATCCCCCTACTGGCCTGAAGAGGCCTTGCATAAGAGCCTGGGCTGGAACCAAAGTGACAGCTGGAGGGAGCAGGAGGACTATATAAGGGGCTGGACCAGGAGGACTATATAAGGGCTGGACCAGGCAGCCATGGGGGAAACAGAGAGGGAGATAGCTGCTGTTGCTGCTGGCAGAGCTCCCTCCCTGGGATGCAGAGAGGCCTGACTGACAGTGAGATCCCCCTCCCCGTGAGAGCTGAGGGGAAGAGCCCTGGCTGGCTGCACCTCTGGAGAAAACTCCCCTGGGGAAGACCTGGATGAGCTTCCCTCCATGGAGAGCCTGGGGATCAGCCAGATGCCTATGAGGACCTTGATGAGCTTCCCACTGCTGGCGAAGGCAGTGAGCTGGCTACCCTGGACCTGTGTGATCTGGAAGAGCTGCCACTGGCAGAGGAGGCTGAATTGCCTGCCTTGCCACCTGAGGATAGTGAGGGCTTGATTGGGATGCCCTGGGGAACCTACCCAGAGGACAGTGAGGACTATGTACCCCAGGTGTTGTGTGGAGAAGCTGGAAAGAAGTAGCCCAGGGGCAGTTTGGTGAGTCAGTGTGTTTTGGCAGGAGCCCCACTGACATAGGGGCACCCTGTGTGTGCCACTAGTAGGGCCCTGGGCTGTAATGCAGTGGAGTGGGTGGGCCTGTGTTTCCCTTCCCTCCCCTGCTGCTATCCAGGCTACTGGGTGCTTGCCTTACCCCTTGCTGGGCTTGAAGGCCCCAAACTATTGACTCTGGGTGTTTGCCTTCTTGTGCTGGGGTGCCACTCAGGTTTCATCCCAACCCCAACAAGGCCAGAAGGTGCAGAGATGGGGCTGTGGAGGGTGGCCTTGACTACAGGGAGCCCCGCACAAACTAATTCACCCTGGGCCCTACTCCCCTGCCAGGGATGGCCCTGGTTGAGAGTAGTGGTAGGATGCCCCAACACTAGACCAGTTGGAAAGGCTTTTTGGTGGGGAATTTCACCATGTTTAATGTCCTTTTTTGTTCCTAGAGTGGTGTAAAAGGGGGGTTAGGTTAATGTGACTGGGAATTGGGTCCACAGACTTTCCCTCCTACCTCAGAAGAAGGTGGTCCCCTGTGTCATTATTGGGGTTTGCTGAGGAAACAGTGTGTGTGAGAAACCCATGGCTGTCTCATAATGGATTTCTGACTTCAGTGTGGGTGTAGAAAATTGTTTCATATCACAAGTGCTGAAGTAAGACAGATGGTACATTGTGAGAGGGGAAGGCTGGGAACAAATGCTAGTGTGAAGGAGATATCCTGTTCCCTGGGGTGGTGTGTGTTTACCTTTTGTTCTAACTGCAGGAGGAAAGTAAACATTGCTGACTCTGAGACATGTCCCCAGCTATCTCATTTGTTTCTTTTTAAAAAGTACTTTGGAATCTGCAGGCTGATAGATTGAGAGAAAAGATTGGTTATGATACCAGCTGGGGTGAGGGCCATAACTACAGGATCTGGTGCCTGGGGCAAGCAGCCCCAAAGGCACCCCCCACCTGGGTTTCGATCCATTCTGGGCCCGATCCATCCCGGTGGTGGGCAGCTAGATTGGGCCCTGGTACCCTGGCTGGGCAGGTCAGATGCCTTCCCCCACCAGCCAGCCAACCGCAGCCATGGCCAGGCAGGGGGTTTGTCTTCCCCTGCCACAGCCAGAGAGCTGAGCCACAGGTTCCATTCTCCTGCTGCAGCCAGAGGGCTGGGCAGGGGCTTCCCTTTCCCTACTGCAGCCAGAAAGCCCAGCGGAGATGTAGCTAGGATGGGGTGGTCAGTGCCCTGGCTGCTCTAAGCTGAGTGGCAAGGTTAAGCACATGCATCCCCAGCTGCGCTGAGCCAAGCAGCAGGGAAAGCACCCCCCATTGCCCAGGAAGGGTCTGGTGGTGGCACCCTCTCTAACTGGCACCCGGGGCTTTGCCTCTTTTGCCTCATCATAGTTACGGCCCTGACTGGGGTAACAGAAATCCATTATGTGGTGGGAGAGCAAAGGAGGACACTGGGTTGATTGAGGAAAGTGTCAGGTTTCCTTCTTTAGCTAGCTATAATTATGTCAGCAAGAAATTGACAAGGTACATTGAAAAACCCCTTTCTAACAAACTCATACGTAGGAGATGTGTGGGCTATGTCCACGCCTAGGTGCTTAAACTGATTCAAGTTGAATCAATTTAAGCAAAAAACCAAATCGAAATAACAAGTTTGCACACAGGACTTGCTATCTCGATTCAGGAGAGGGGGCCCATGGGAGGTGTGGCAACATGGTCTGCTGTCTGGGCCATGTTACCAACCAATCCCCTGCCACTGGCTCTGCAGAGCCAGTGACAGAGGAAAAACGCCCTGGAGACAGATTGGGGGGGGGGCTCTCCCTGCTGCTTTGCTGGCGGGGGGAGGGGGGGTGGCAGAAGTCAGGGTGCACCTGTACCCCCACCACTGGTCAAGCATTGGGGCAGAGCTCCCAGGGTGCCCAAAACTCCTGCCACTGGCTGGGTGGCAGGAGCAGAGCTCCTGGGGTGCCTCAGTCCCCTACTGCTAGTGGAACAGCGAGGGGGTGAGCTCTAGGGCACCCTGGTCCCCCTGCTGCCAGTGGAGTAGAGGGGTGGTGAGCTCTTGGGGTGCCCTATTCCCCCCACTGCTGGCTGAGTGGCAGGGGTAAGCTCTTGGGGTGCCCCAGTCCCCCTGCCACCAGCAGAGCGGTGGGGAGTGAGCTTTCTAGACGCCCCGGTCCCCCCGCTGCAGGCAGCTCAGTGGCAGGGGTTTCGGGGCACCCGGAGAGCTCAGCCCCTGCCACTTGGCCAGTGGTAGGGGTTTCCGGGTGCTCAGCGAGTGCTGCTTCTGGCAGCCCTGCAGTCCCCCCTGCACCCCTCTCTCTCTCCCTGGACAGGGTGCTGATGGGGTGGTGGTGGGGAGGAAGGTCAAACCACTGAATTGAAACAGGTCTGATTCGAAATAACACAACCAAATGGCGTTATTTAGAATCAGCCCTTTCTATTCAAGGGCTATTTCAATTAGCCTCCAGGCTTTATTGTTTCACATTGAGTTCTGTTGTTTCAAAATGATAAGCTCTGTCATTTTGAAACAACAAACATCATCTGGACATAACTTTTTTTTAAATAGAAACAATAGTTGTTTCGATTTAAAAGCAAGGTGTGGACATACCCTTGGAGACTGATTAGGCTGGGAGGATCTGCCCTGTAGAATTAGCCCCTTGGTGAGAGATGTATCTGGCATTTTCTTTGTTGCTGGTATTAGTGTTTAACTGCTTAATTGCTGGTGTTCTTTTCATGAGAGTTTGGTAATGTTGTTTAATTCTTTATCTATTTTCACACATCTTTAATTAAAGGGTTTCTCGATAGAGGATTTGCCATATCAGTTAGTTTATTGATCCATCTGAGCCACTACTCAGCTTCTGATATTAACCTGTAACTGGAATCTAGGAATTGCCACACCAGATTAGAGCAAGGATCCATCTGGTACAGTATCCTGGCTCACAGTGGCCCAGCAACAGCTGCTTCAGAGAGACACAAATTCAGAAATAGGCAGTTATGAAATTTCTCTTCCTAATGCTTTCTGATAGAGGTTGTCAGGCATTCTGAAATATTAGGGTTTAATAACTGGTTATTGTTTGCACAACATTTTGAAAGTGGAATGATAAGTTATTGTTGAGGAAAATCCTAAAGTCATCACTCAAGACAAATAGTCACTGATGTTAATGGTGAGTTTTGTGAACTTTGGGAAGTCACCTCTCAAGTTGACTTAGAGTCCACATTGAAAACTCCTGTCGACCACCGGCACCATACTGGCAGGTGCTAGGTTGACCCTTCCTGGTGGCCAGGAACTCTGGGAGGTGGCCTGGGAGCCAGTTAGGTCAACTTAAGGGCTTTCCCTGTCTATGTTGTCTTAACACTTAAGTTGATGTTATTAGGTCAACTTAAGTTGACCTTAAGAAATAGTGTTAAGTCAACTTAAGGAAGCACTTATGTTGACTTAAAAGCACAGTGTGACCCCAAGAGTCTGTAGGTTGACTTCACCTCCCTGAAGTCAACCTAAGGCTCCAGGGTAGACATATCCTCTGTGCCTTGATTTTTTTTCCCCTCTATGAAGTGAGGATAACAATGATCTCTGCAATGACAGTAGCTCACAAGAATTTTGTGTAGTCAGTTTACTAAGGTGTGTATCAGACTTTGGGATACCTGAGGAAAGATGACCTTATGATGTGGCATTGGGCTGGAGCACAGGAAATCAGGATTTAAATTCCAACAGAGACATCCTTACTCTGCTTGCCCTCAAACCATTATTTTAACCTCTCTGCCTCAGTTCTGCATCTGTATGGTGGGAATAGTAATATTTACCCATACTGCAGTGGTTTTTAATTCATTAGGATCAGATTCTGCCACTCCTTATCCCTTTGAATATTACCTGATTCTGATAGCAGCATCCTGGAAATGAGTGGAACTACTCATGATGTGCTCAGGGGCATTGCTGGCACCTGGCACAGGGGGCATGTGCCCCAAGTCTTGGCACCAGTGCCCCTAGTGTCCAGGCCAGCCCCTGCCTCTCCTGCCCCATTCCTGACTGGGGACCTGGGGCTGGGGTGCCTACTGCAGCACCCACCTCTCCCAGCCTGGCATTGAGGTCAGGACACCTGCAGCAGTCCCCACTTCTCCTGGCGGGGGGGGTCAAGGCTGGGATGCCCACAGAGGTACCTGCCTCTCCTGGCCAGGGATTGAAGCCAGGACACCTGCAGAGGCACTCACTTCTCCCAGCCAGGGATCCAGGCCAGGACATCAGCAGCTGTGTCAGTTTCTCCCAACTCTGAACCCGGCTGCGGATCTACAGCCAGGCTGGCAGCAGCAGGAGCCCGATGCAGGATTGGGCCCAGGGCACTGGACTGTGGCCAGGGGGTGGGGCCCAGGCCAAGGTGGTGGGGCCTTGGTCCATGCCCTGTCTTTCCCAGGGCAGCGATGTTCCTGAATGCTCCTCAATGTGAGTTAAGGGTGGCAGAATATTCCCTATAACACTTGAGGCACTTGGAGACTACAGTTGGTGTGTGTATCACAAGTTCTTAGGTGGTTAGACAGAAAATGTGGTGGGTATGTTTCTTCCCTTCCTTGTAAGTTGTGTAATTAAATACATCTAAGTACAAGGAGTGCTTATTAGAATTCTTTCACTTTCACCAGTGGTAGCAGTTCACACCCATGAATTCCTTTTTCACAAATGTGAATGATCACACAATTTGCAAGGCAGTGGAGAATCAAACACAGTAAATAAAATATTAATATCTCAGGCTATGTCCTCATGTACATGGTTAAATTGATTGTTCTTGTATCAATTTAATAAAATCAGTATAAAAATAATTAAATTGATATAAGTTAAATCAATTTAACAGGTCCACACCACAAAAACCCAAATCAAAATAGCATGTCCAGACACAGGACTTGCCACACTTCCCATGGTGCCCCTCTCCTGAATCAAAATAGCAGCATAGCCCCCTCACTGGGCCATGCCCCACCCAATATATAGAAAAAGGAAAGCAACTGGGAAGGAGAAGGGCAAAAAGTGTTAAATCAATTTAACAGTTAAAACAAAATAACATGTCTGCACTGTTATTTCAATTTAACTGTCATATCGACATAATGCTAGGTTTTATTATATCAATATAACTTTCCTTGTATCGAAACAAGGGAGCTCCTCATTTTGAAATAAGGGAACATTGTGTGGATCTATCATTTTTAAATCAAAATAACCAGCATTATTTTGATTTTAAACAGTGTGTGTGGACATGCCGTCAAAGTTCATGATATAATACATCATACTGAGAGGCCTTTTACCCTTATCCTTT
Organism: Podocnemis expansa; assembly: GCA_007922195.1. Classification (NCBI taxonomy): domain Eukaryota; kingdom Metazoa; phylum Chordata; order Testudines; family Podocnemididae; genus Podocnemis; species Podocnemis expansa. Next base: position 18,881,056 of record ML682025.1, read on the forward strand.
AAACATCTGTTAGATTGTGATTTTCCTTTTTTTGTCTTCAGATGTATATTTTTCATCACCATGTATTCACATCTTGCCTAAGTAGGAAGAAAAGCCTATACCCCCCCCTGCTCTTTACTTTTCATATGCCACAAATTAAGTAATACTCATGTAGGACTGGATGGAGGACGAAGTGCTTTATAAATTCTTAAAATCATATTTGGAACTATTTGACTAATCAGTACAATGCATTATTCAGTCAGTTAGAAGCACTTTGCAACAAAAACATGAAATATATCTTCATTGTAAGTGCATCTGTTGTTTCTTGCAAACGATTAGCTGTCACCAAATCATAAATTTTCTTTTATTTTGCAGCTTAGACCATTTGTTCTAATTAAGGACTGTGTATGGTACTCAGAGAAATTTGCCATCTTTGGTAGAACTGAAGCATTTAGTCATGCTGTTTCCCAAATTGTAAATGTGGAAGACAGTTTAAAATACATAACAAACAAGGAGTCTGATGGCAGTTTTAAAGACTATCAAATTTATTTATGGCATGAGCTTTCATGGGGGGGGGAAAATCCCATTTTTATCAAATGCTTGACGATGGGAAATTCACAGAATGGGAGCAAAAAATAGTTCCCCACCTTCAAGCATCTGAGCAAGTGGGATTTTCTCTTACAAAAACTCATTTGTTAGTTTTTAAATGTGCCACTAGACTCCTCATTTGTCTTGCTGAACTCTACTAACACAGCTACCCCTTTGGAATTTAAAATGTGTAATAGTTATTTATATTATGGTAGACCCTACTGACTACACCTGAGATTGAGGCCTTTATATTGTGATAGATTCTGGGCAAAATCAGAGTCAAGGACAGACTTTATTTCAGAGTTTAGTCTAAATAGAGCGGACAGACAAAGAGTCAAGGAACAGAAGTCTTATTAGAACAGATTATTTTTATCAAAACATTTTTAACAAAAAATGGCATTGCAACAAACAAAAAATGCCATGGAAAACTTTCACTTTAGTCAATTTTCTTCCCAGTTTTCCCAATAAAAGTCATCAAAATATTTTCTCTGTTAAAAAGACCAACAATAACAAACATTTTTTGGTTAAAAAATGAGTTGGGGGGGGGGGGTTAATGTTCAAAAACTGGCTTTTTTTGCAAACAAATTTCTCATTGAAAAGTGAACATTTTTCAGTTATGACTTATTTATTGGAAAAAAATCCATTTTTGCAGGAAATGGTTGGTATCCAACCCTTGTGCCTTGTCACTCTAGTCAGTGGTGGAGTAGTTGACCTAGTAGATCCTTTGTTTCTACAGTCTGATTCTGTAATAGCTGGAGTCATTGAAGAAATGGAGGGACCTTCTGTAATAAAGTTCAAGTGCAAAAGGTACAATTTTCTTCACTTGACTGTATTGCAGGATTTTTTCAGACAGTTTTTCTTAACTATTCCAATCTTTATGGGGGGAGGCTGGATAAAATACACTGCTTGGTCATATAATTCTGCCCTGAGTTACACTGTTAAGTCCAGTTACCCAAATTTATAGCAGGTCAATTGAACTTTAATCCAGCTCAGTATTCTTACACGCAGTGAGTCCAAAAAGGTAGTAATAGCATAAGGGAAGTGCTGTGAAAGGTGAGTGTCAGGGGTGACAGAACAAAGCAGTGAGAAGGAGGGGGAAGGTGAGCACTAGGGCTGTTCTACATACTGTTGTTAACCAAAGCCAGCTTTTTGCCTAAAACAAGTGAAGGTGTATGTCCTACAATCTCCCCCCCCCCCCGCAAGCAAACTCCCTTGATTTTGCAACATAATAAAACCACATTGACAAGAGTCATAGAACATTTTGTGCTAAAATTTTAGTGACCAAGTATCAGTGCAGACATTGTGCTTGGTTGACATTGTAAATGACTTCCAAGAAGTGTCTCTCACTGCCCAACCTGACCATTCTGGCCATCAGTTTGAACTTGCTCTGCCCTGGAGCGATTATCCCCTCCCCCATTAAAGTCTCAGGAATTTTTAAAATTCCACTTCCTGGTTGGTTGGCATGGAAAACTCACATCACATCTTCCCAGCTGACTCTGGCAGCTCCATGTACCAAATGCTCTCCCCCTTGGAGCACACTGGAGCTTCTGGATCTGTTCAGCATTTGGGGAAAGGGGGATGTGCAGACCCAGCTCTGCTTCAGTCAATGGAACTTTAACATGTATGGTCAGATTTCTCACGGTACAGTGGAGAAGGGCTATGAATAGACACACTGTAAGGCCCTGTGAAAATCTCCATGCACACATTTCTAACAAACTCCTGGCCCATCTCAGTATCCCATTCACTCCACTCCTTCAGACAGCTTCCAGAATGATAGCTGGACTTGCACCCAGCTGTCACAGCACAACTGCTCCTTGCTGCTTTCCCCTATCCAGACCAGTTTTTGCATGTGTTGTAAATAATTGTGATTTAATAAAAACATTCTATGAACAATAAGCAATCTTTATTTTCCTCTTTCATGTGGTGATCAAAGCTTTCATTAATGCAAAATGCCAGTCAGAACATGGCACACATTTCTTTAGAGACACCTTATTGGTGCGCGTTGCCCAAATGTTCTTCAAGGCCTCTCTAATAGCTCTGACATCTGCTTATTCATAGTCAACCACACTTTTTCATCTGCCTCTGAGCCCCATCCAGAGGATTTTTTTCACCATTAACTCCACAAATATGGAGAACATAGCAGACTGCTATAATCATGGGAATATTTTTTTCATGTAGAGCTAACCTACCAGGAAGAGATCACCAGTGAGCTTTTAATCTCCCAAATACACATTCAATGGTCATTTGGCACCTACTCAACTTGTTGTTGAAGTCCTCCTTGCTGCAATCCAGGTTACACATAAGGCTCCATGAGCCATGCCAACAAGGGGTAGGCTGAGTCTCCCACAAACACTATGGGCTTTTTAACACCCTCCATTTAAATCTTTTGATCTGGAAAGAAATGGCCTGGTGGCAGCTTTCTCTGTTGGCCAGCATTCATGAAGATACATGCATCATACACCCTCCCTGATCAATCCAAGCTTAAGTCAGTGAAACATCCATGGTGATGCATAGGGACCTGCAGTACAATAGAGACGTACCCCTTTCTCTTGATGTAGTACATCACAAGATGGTCCAGGGTCAAAACTGAGATGTATACTATCTATTCCTTCTCCACAGTAAGGGAATCCCATTGCTGTGAAACAATCCACTATTTCATGTACTTTTCCAAGACACTCAGTCCTTCATAGCAAAATGAGATTAGTGGCCCTACACACTTGCAGTTACACAGCACTAATGCTCAACTTCCCAACTCCAAACTAGCAACTGACTGGTAGCTGTCTGAAGTAGCCAGCTTTCACACAGCGATTGCCCCACACTTCTCCATTGAGAGGGCAGGTCCCATTCTGGTGGTACGGGACAGGGGTAAGCTCTGCACAGAGTGCCATGAAGGTGGCTTTCTGCATTGAAAGTTCTGTAGCCAGTGCTGCTCATTCTGGTTCTGCATAACAATTCATTCCCACCAATCAGTGCTTGTTTTGTGTCCGAAACTGGCAGTGCACCATGTGCAGATTTTTGTAAATATGAAAAGTAATCCAGCATTGTTTGTTTGCATGGGACAGAGCAAGTCAGATGCCTTGGATTCCTGTTCTGGAAGTTCAAGATATATTGCATGAGCAATGTTGCAGATGCAATGTTCAGAACATGACAACAACAATGGAGAGCAGGAGGAAGGAGTAGGGGGAGAGAAATGAGGCATTCTAGAGACTTTAATGACATGGGGAAGAACTAGGGGAGAAGTTTAGTGTTAGACTAAAGCGAGCAAGACACATGTATGGCAATTACTCAAGGGCTTGGAAGAGGAGAGGGAAGTCCAGACAACATACTGAGGTTGAAATTCACCCCTGTGCAGAAGGCTAATAGAAATCTAATGAAGCACTTAATTCCTCAAAACAGGGCTTATGTGCTTCATAAGCTTTGTACGGGCCCCTTGAAGCTAGAAAGGAGCAGCGAGTAGAACATTCATCTGATGGCCTCAAGGTCAGCTGGAAGTCTGAGCGCTGAATTTGCCCCTATATCTTCCAAGTTGAGAAATGCCAGTCAGTGAAATCTACAATATTTTTGCTTCTAAATGTGTAGAGACAAAGGGTATGTCCACACAAGGTTTTTATTTCAAAACACTGGTCGTGCCTGCACAAGATATGGTCAGCAACACTGGTTGTGCCTGCAGCATGCTGACACACCTCCCAGGGTGCCCTTCCCCTAAAACGAAATAGCAAGTCCACTGTCTGGACATACTGTTTTGATTCCTGCTTTTATTATTTCGATTCGTTTTTTTTTTTTGTTAAGTTGTTTGGAAATAAGGGCTTTTCGAAATGACTTGTTTCGAAATAACTTATTTTGAAAGGACGCCCTACATGTGGACATAGCCAAAGTTCTGTGTATATGGGATGTTCCCTGCTGACTAGCCCCTTCAAATAAAAATTCTTCATTGTTCCATCATCAAAGACTCCATCCCAGCCTGTGGCTAATCAGAGAAAGTAATATTTGATCATTTCCTTCTTGCTAAACATTGTTTGTTTGTTGGATGTCTTCCTGAGGGGAGAAGAAACTGCAAAGCAGCCACAGGTCAATTTCCATGTCTGATTGCCTGTCACAGAAGGATCTTTCATGGCTTTTAGCTAAAGGGCTCAAGCTTGGTCTACTACACTACAGACGTCAGTGGGGCAAAACCACATCCTTGAGCGATGCAGTTATTGATGAACTATTGCCTCTCAGTGAGGTAGAGTAACGATACTGACAGGAGAAGCTCTCTCACTGGTGCAGGTAGTGTCTTCACTAAGCACCATAAGTGGTTCAGCTGCATCAGCTAAGCCATGCTGCTGCAGCAGCATATGTATAGACAGGCCCTCAGATGTTAAGCTCTTTTGTTCTGCAAGAAAATCATTGCTGTTTAGGGAAAGGTAACATGTTTCTCTAAGTGAAGTTTTATAGTCGGGGGGGGGGGTATTCTACAGGAAAAGCTCCCTCTGAGAAGGCTCTTGGGAAGGTTGGAGGATTTCTACAGGTTAGAATATGCTGGTGGCTCACTCCCAGACGAACACAAGCTAGGTTCAGATCTGAAAAGCAGAGAGAAGAAGCATTAGACTATTGTTTGTATGGTCTCAGAATCTTGATGTTCTGCAGGTTGGGAGGTCTACGTTTTGAAAACTGATGAGTGATTGTAGGGCCTGGATTTTTGTGGGCCCAACTTTGATGCCTTAAAAGGATTCCTCTTTTCAAAAAAGTGCTGAGAATCCGCCTTCTGAAAATGAGGCCCCATTTAAGATCTCACGTTGGGCATTCAAAAGTCAATTCTGTTCAGTGGAAATGATCCTGCTCAGCCTTGAGCAGAGCTGGACAAAAAGACTTATCTGTGAATACCCATTTTGAATTGTCACTCACATCCATTTTGCTTATTTTCATATCCCTTTTGAGTTTGCATTCCATAAATATTCTAGGAAAGAAATTTTCTGCATGGAAATTTTGTGTAAACAACAAATTTTAAGTACAAGCAAATATTTTCAAAGAAAATTTCTAAGTGTTTTTCAGTGATTCTAAGGGCTTGTTTATACTGGAGGTGGGATTGTGATTCAATTTTAGGCTGTTGAATTCAGAAGGCAAATTTCTTGATCAGAGTCTCAAATTTCCATTGCTCACATTACTTCCTGAAATGCATTGCACTATGGGTAGTAGGTGCAACAGCTTGTGGGGAGACAGTCGTCCTCACTCACTCACTCCTCTTCCCCTCTTCTCTAGAGAAACAAAAAGCAGGAAAAGCTTTCCTTGCCATTTATTGGCTGCAGGCACAACAGAGAAGCACAGTGCTGCATGAAGAGAGAGGAATTAACTGAAAACTTCCACGGGCTGCAGGGAGGGGAGGAGCTATGTTGTGATGGTGACCTAGATTAAAGAAACCAGAAAAACAAGATTAAAACTAGTCTTTGGCAACGTGGACATTAATTTGAATTGTAGATTTTGACCTCAGTGCTATGCTACTTGCAGGGGTGGTGGTAGCAGGTCAAATTCCAGCTCCATTTTTTTTGAATTTACTGGTCTGACAGTGAGACACAGGCTGCAGAAGGTCAAGGTAAGCAGCATTATATTGAACTTCCCTGACAGCGTAGACCATGTTACACTGTCAGCCAGAGAAACACACCAAACGATCTGCGTCAAATCAAGTAGTTTTATACAATTTCCAAAGGGACAGCCGTGTTAGTCTAGTCCAGTAAAAAAACAACAAGGAGTTGTGTGGCACTTTAAGACTAACAGATTTATTTTTTGCATGAGCTTTCATGGGAGAAGATCCCACTTCCTCAGATGCTTCGAAGATGGGTGAACTTACAGAAAGGAATGAAACTAAATGCAAGGGGGTGTAAAACATAGGATCATGTCATAAAGTAAACAGCAAATCAGAGCAGTTTACAGGCTCAAACCATGCGTAATTTGACTTCAGGCTTCCCATGGTTTGAGCCTGTAAACTGCT
>ML682025.1:18887987-18980273 GCA_007922195.1 Podocnemis expansa
TCAGGCTTCCCATGGTTTGAGCCTGTAAACTGCTCTGATTTGCTGTTTACTTTATGACCTGATCCTATGTTTTACACTCCCTTGCATTTAGTTTCATTCCTTTCTGTAAGTTCACCCATCTTCGAAGCATCTGAGGAAGTGGGATCTCCTCTCATGAAAGCTCATGCAAAAAATAAATCTGTTAGTTTTATACAACCACTAAATTTATGGAATCTGTTCCTAGACAAGTCACAGAGAAGAGGATGAGTTGCACTCAGTCCATTGTTCACTGTAACAGGTTTGCCCTACTGATCTAAGGTTAAAATTATAACCTCATTTTTAAATAAAGCTTTTCCCATGTATTTATAAATTATAGATGAGCATACAAAAGGAATCAAGTATTAAGAATCTGAACCTGGACCTTCTCTGAGTGTTACTTGTGACTACTTCTCTTTATAATTGACTAAACCAAAATCAAGCATTCTATAAACAGGGCACCTCTCTATTTAGTAAACAAAATACCTTACACCTTGTTTTGTCATATACAGATGAGCCAGGTGAATGTCATGTACATCTATATCTCTGACATAACTGAGTAGCATTTTACACACATTGTGTAAATGACTCCATCAGGTGCATTGTAGCGGAGGGTTCAGGCCTATAAGCCTTTGAAGTACTCTATTATTTTATTTAAACTGATTTGCATTTATGTAGATTCTTTTCATTTGCCAATCTCAAAACATTTTTCAAGTATTATCCTCTCAGTGGAGGAGATAAGTTTCATTATCCCCATTGTACTAATGGAAAAAATGACACTGATGAGTAAAGTGACTTCTCCAAGGTCACACAATGAGTGAGTGGGCCAGCTGGGAAAAGAACACATAATCTTAATTCCCAATCTTCCAGTTTACATCTAAACCAACAGCTCTCAAACAGGAGGGCCACGAACAGATGCCAGTGTTGATAATCACTCTTCTCTTTCCCTGTTGCTAAATGGCAAGATTGTACTGGCTAGATTGCAGCCAGCTGACAGGCTGGTTCTGTGTGGGAACCAGGTTCTGGTACAGGAAAGAGGGTTTCAGTATGGGAAAGGCTGAGAAAAATACCATTTTGTGAAAACTGTGTTTTCTTTTGTGGGGGGGAGAAGCTATGTTGGATGGAGCATTCCTGACTAGTTCTATTCATAACTCAACAAGAAGGGAAAATTCCACTAAACTGAAAGTTGGTATATTTAAAACTAAAGAAAGGAAAGCCTTTCTCCCAGAAGGTATAGGATGTCATTGAGCAAAAACTTAGCAAGTTTAAGAAATGGACTAGACATTTAGCTGGCTAACAAGAATACCCAGAATTATAACCACAGTTTTCAGAGACATTCCCAAATTTAAGTTAAAGAGATATGAAACCTCATGATTCAAGCCTTGAATCTGTCTTTAACTGTTAACTACTATAGATTAGAAAGAGATTTAGTGTGGGGAAACAGTTATCTCACATATGCCTAATGAGGGACTTCTTACATTAGCCTCTGAAGCATCTGGTGCTGCTCACTTGAAGAGACAGGATATTGCACTAGATGGACCAGTGGTCTGATCTAGTGTGGCAATGCCTATGGTCCTTTGTGTATCAACCCCACTGTGTTTAAATATATAAGGAAGTGTCTCATAATTAGTGTACTTGCAGCTTGTGTAGTCATTTATGTCTATGCAAGGTTGACCCCAGTCAGCTCTCAGTGACCTGATGTATATCTGGGATAGTTCCACTGACACTGGTGGAATCATTCTCAAATTGCACTGATATACCTGAAAGTAGAATTTGACCCTGTATAGTAAACTTTCAGTGGCAGATGCCCTTGAGGAGGATGTTGGTAATGTATATTTTCCAAGTTTTCAGGTAGTGAAAACTGAAAATATATCTTTCTCCTAAGGAGTTTGACTGAAATTTGCCCCCTGACCACTCTCAGCAGAGGCTCTGTCATACTTCAGAAATCCCAAGGACGGAAGATGGTTGAAAACACTTCATTCTTTGCAGAATGCTGAGAGCAATTAATCCTGTGGTTCAACCTCATGGCAGGCCAGACTGTGAAAAGCAAAATACTTTCAAGAAAAAGACTCAAGGATCATGACACACTGGAGTGGGTTGCCAAGGGAGGTGGTGGAATCTCTATCTTTGGAAACTTCTAAGACCTGGGATGATTTACTGGGACTAAGCCTGCTTTTACCAGGGGCTTGGACTAGATGACCTCATAAGGTCCCTTCCAGCTCTAATATTCTATGATTCCCTGGGGGGCCTTCAGGTTATGTGTATGAAGACAATCACATTGAAGAGTCTGGCTCTACCATTTTGCCAGGTGATACAATGGAGAGAAAGAGAGACAGGGAAGGTAGCATCTAGGACAAGAACATAATTTAAAATACAAAAATCACATTCAGTTACTGTTTGTTGCCAGATGACAATGGTCTTTTGGCCTGGAATCAAAATTAAAAGGACTCCTGGTCCACTTTTATCCATGGTCATTCACCATTTATGTTGTGCCTGTTATAAAAAGGCAAAGGTTGAGTAAAATTAAACTAGGCCACTCTAAAAACAAACTCCAGCAAGACCTCCAGTTCCTGCTCTTAGTCAGTCAGCTAAGTTAGTTTCTAATGCATTTATGGTGTAACCAGCACTGTAGTGTCTAGGTACCCCAGAAACCAACATATACTCAAAGGGTCATACTCATAAGCACAACCTTCCTCCTTTCAAGGGCCTAACTTCTACTAAACTCAGTTAACTGGCCTCCCTGATCTGTCCACCTACATCTCTTCACCCTACATCAGTGTCTTCTCATCCACCTCTCCCTAGTCCTCTGACTCCTTGGGAGAATGGTGTTAACTTCACATTTTCTCTCCAATGGCTGTTCAGCAGATGATTCATTTCTCTCATGCAGTAACTCCCAGGTGCTTTCAGGGCTTACTAACCGGTGGAGCCAGGATCCCTGAGATCCAGCCACAGTCCATTTGTGTAAATATGTGCTTGTGTAACATGATCAGCACTTGGGTGTGTGTGTGTAAGTAATGGGGTGAGGGTTGTGTATGTACAGTGTAACTGACACTTGGGATATGCACATGTATGTTCAATGGGACAAACGCTGTGTGTTTTCACAGGAGCTGGCACTTGAGATAGGGGTACGTGGCTGTAGGTGGGAGAGCTAGAATATGCATTTTTCCAGGCTCAGGTCTATGAAACTTTTTTGCAATTTCCAGAGGGGTAGACTTGAAAGTTGTCATACTTCAGTACAGAGACTTCAAAAACAGATGTCAGCCTGCAGCTGCAGAGTTGGAGGTAATCCGCAAGTATGACACAGTCAGATTGGGTCTGAACAGGGACTTGGAATGGTTAACACATTACAAAAAGTGACTGTTCTGTTCACAGATTCTCTCCCTTTGATCAAGTGGTGTGAATGGGCCCCATCTCTTCTCTGCTGAACTGGCTTTGCTAAGACTTGCTCTCCTCCATCCTGGCATGTGTATATATACACCTCTCAACTGTAGCTTCCACTTCATGCATCTGATGAAGTGTGTTGGAGCCCACAAAAGCTTATGCCCAAAGAAATCTGTTAGTCTATAAGGTGCCACAGGACTCTCGTTGTTTTTGCTGAACTTTTTTTGAATGCATCATGTAAGGTATTAAAGCACCAGTTAACTCATAAATTCTTACATTAATGTTTGACTCTGGTTTTGAGCATGAGACCTGGCAGTATAGATAATGCTATAAGGGTTATATATTCTGGATAAAAAGGACTCTACAGTTTGGCATGTGGAGAACAGGGATACAGAAAGAATTACACTGAAAATAAATAAATAAAAATCCAAGCCCTACTACTATAAAAACTTGCATTCAGATCCTGAAACATCAAGAGGAAATTTCTGCCTGACTTGTATGTTTTGCTTTTATTTTAAATGGAATGCTATCTGTGCTTTTATTTATAAGAGACTGAAACTGGAATAAAAGTAGAATTGTTTTCAGTTGGGATATAGAGAAAATGAATGAAAAAGGTGTAGAAAATATTTGGGGAGGTAAAACCCAGGATATGTGGGGGGGGGGGAACCTATGAAACCCAAACAACTGTATATAAAATACAGAAAAGAAAACAGATGTGTAAGTCACTGATGGTTTCTCTGAGGAATTCCCCAGAGGGAGATGTCTCTGAGAGCTCTTACTGTCTCCAGTCTCTATGCATTGTTACCTGTTTAGCCTTTTTCTCTGCTGTGATGTATTTACCTTTAATTAACCATGTATCTATTTAAATCTCTCTCACTTCCACCACCACCCCTCAAGTTTCCTCTTCTCTCTCTCTTGATTTCCTCTCCTCTTTGATCTTTTCTTTAGCAGCAGTTTCTGGGATATTATCATCTTTTTCCCCAGAGAAGTGCTGAGACATGGAATTTATTGTAAAAACACATAAAAGACCTCCTACATAACCAGACTGATATTTCACAAGTGGTACCTGCAGAATGAATTCATTGTTTTTACAGACATAACTCAGCAGTGTAGAAAGGATTTTTTTTCTCACTTTTTACTAGTAGAACAGGCTGTAGACTCTCAGTATCAAACTTATCCATTTGTTTCACTCCACTAAACTCACTTGTATACAACTAGAAATCATCTTAAAAAGTGGGCAGTGTGAGTATTTCCACAGATAGTTCTAGGCACATGGACCACGTGTTAGTGATGAATGAGGTCTGCACTCACAAAGAATGGTTGCTTTTCAGCCTTAAATGCCTGAGTTAGGACACCCAGTTCCACATTTGGGTGCTGGTGTAAGAATGAAAGTTATCCCTGTGTGGAGAGTCAGATGAAACATGTTCTGGGGGTGTAAATAACTGAAGCTCTGCACAGCATTGAATTTCACTCTTAGATTGCTCAGGGACAGGGAATGGACACCAACAGATAAACTGTTAGAGACACAGATTAGGTAACTGACTTTATCAAAGTCTGCTTGCTCAATGCCCATCACTAGATCAAAGGCTTTGAGAAGATGGAAAAGAAACTTGTGCAACTGCCCTTTCCTTGCTACTCACTTTAGAGCAGTGGTTCCCAACTTGCGGTCTGTGGGCCCCTGGAGGACCACAGAGTGGCTCCAGGGTGTCCATGGACAGGTTGGGAGCTGGGGCTGGAAGCTGGTGGGATCTCTGGTTCCCATGGAGACCCAGGCTTATGGCCAGTAGAGACCTTCCCCTAGGCAGAGAGCTTTTAAAACTACTGCCCTGAGCATGCTCAGAGTGTGCTCAGGGAGACTAGCTTGGGGGGTGACCAGGTAAGGGGGGAGTAAAGGGGTGGAGGTGTTGGGGACAGGGAACCACTGAGGGGGGTTTGGAGAATGGGCAGTGGGTGGGGAAGATGAGGGGGGCAAGGACAGGGGGCCAGATACTTTCCCCAGTCTCTGGGGTAGTGTAGCCTGCCATTCAGCCAGGGCACACAGCTGCCAGCGCCAAGCCCAGCAGGGTGTCCAGGCGTGCCTTGCTGGAGTGCCGCAGGTTCCTCTTCAGGTGCTGCCCCACTGTGGACTGGCGACTCCAGCTCTGCACCCAGTGCAGAGAGCCAGAGCCACCATGTTGCAACCAGGCATGGGGGAGGCTGCACCCTGGGGGAGCAGTGCAGGCTAAATTCTGCCCCCATGTGGGCCAGATTTTGCCCATGGCACTCCTGCTGTATGGCAGCACAATGGTCCCAAAGGGGCTGCTAAGTTTTTTTTTCTTAGAAAGGGGTCCCCAGCCTTAAAAAGGTTGGGAACCTCTGCTCAAGAGCTTTATCCAGCTACTTCCCTGTTTACCTATTAGTCTTCTTTTACCATCATTGAGTTTTTTTTGTTCACATACACACAAGTGGAACAGCTGGGAGGAAGTTCATTGTGAGCTTTGCCCTAACATTTTTAATGGAAACTGTTAGTTCTGCAACCAATTCTCCAAACGGCGCAAGCTGTGAATGCTTGTGAGTAGCTGTTACATTTATACAGTCCTGAGCCTTATCCCTGGACACCAGCAGATCTCTGTAATGGTTTCCTAGGTGACCATTTTCTCCACATTGCAGACAGTAATAGGCAAGTTAGCAATGCTAAGTTGTGCTTTCTACCCTTCTTGCTGCTGACAGGGAAAGGCAATCTAGTGGCAATAGAACCTAATCTGGTGCACTTCCGTTCCCAGAGGAAACATGTTCACACAGACCTGGTGCCAGAAGAGTGGATTCCTACAGGACCTGTGGTAAAAAGATGATTCTGTTCAGATCATATAAGAGTATTAACATTGCTTTGCAAGTCATGTCTATTTGGCCAATTCATTCTGTTTCTCATGGTGAATTCTGGTCTGCATAGTATATTCCACATGCATAAGAATAGGCATTTTGTCATTGGTGAGCCCCTGAATATTCCCAGCACAGACGTGATAGAAGGAATGCACCTGATTTGCTGGTAGATATTCCATATTTATATAAGTCTATTGTGTCTGCAGTGCTGCTAAATATTCCAGGCACCTTCAGCTGGAATGGATTTGCTGTGCAGCTCACCAGTCCAGGGTCATGCAGTAGATTGGGCCAGGTGCCTTCAGTTAAAACACATCTGCTGCACTGCTAACTGTTCCAGGTGCTTTCAATTAGGGCCATACCTACTGTGCTCACGAATGTCCCAGGTGCCTCCAATTTTGAAAATGCTGCTGAATGTTCCAGAACCTTTTAGCTGGACTGTTTCTGGTGCACTAAGCAAGTATGCCCTACCATTTCATGGATGCCAGTGCAAACGGATGGCCCTGCAGCAGGTGTGGTGGAAAACAAGAAACATACGGTCAACTGGTTTTGGTGGGTGGAGGAGCAAATGTTCAGTGTTTGGAAACCAGCTCTTCGATGCTCTCTTCTGGTCCAAATGTAGGAATGGATAACTTCTTTTGAAAAGTTATATTGCAGGTGACTATCTTGACAAGGAGAAGAGGTACAAATTCTGAGGTGATGAGCCAAATTCTGAGAGAAATGTTTAAATTAGAGTCTGTCCATGCCTGCCAACCTTTTACACTGGAAATTCCCTAAAGCTACTTTCATCCATACTGTGAAAGCTTAAGGGAATCTAAACGGATGTAATTTATATGTAGGGGAGAGAAAGAAGATGTAAATTTAAAGTATACTCCACTTTACTTTATCCCTACCTCGTGCTATGTAGAATACAGTAGTTACCTTACACATCAGTGCAAGTAAATCTAAGGCCTTGTCTACACTAGCAAGTTTTGTTGCAAAATATTGACTTTGCAGCAAAACAAGCCTTACTACAATGCCCGCTTTATCAACAAAACTACCTTGTTTTGCTGATAAAATAACCCCACCTATGCACGGAGAATGCCTTTTGTGCAACTGTTGTATCACAAATGAATCAGTGTGGATGTTGAAGCTGGGGGTTTTTTTGCATTAAACAGTCTCCAGAAATATTCCACAATGCCAGCCCTTACCACTGTGATCATCCAATTGTACTCTACTGTTCTACAGTCAATGGCCCCTTCCTCTTTTTAGTCCTGGGAATTTTTAAATTGTCTTGGTTCCACTTCTTGTTGTTTTGGCATGAAGAGGTAGCATGTCCTGTTCCCAGGTGACAACGGCAGTCCACATTGCAAATGTTCTTCTGCCTGTAGCACAGCAGAGCTACCAGAACTGATTAGCATTTGGGGAGAGTTTGCTGTGTAGTCCCAGCGCTGTGTGTTAGTTGCAGGGAATTTTGACACATATGGATAGATTTCTTGTGCCCTGTAGGAGAAAGGTTATGAGAGGGTCACACTTTACACTTGGCTGAGCCAATGTGAATGAGCTACAGCCAAACTACCATAAAGCCAGGGAGTTAAATCATTGCTTTGGCTCAGTGCCAGACACCTGCCTCTTTTTACAAACAGCTGGAGGTTATCCTCAGCGAGGACTCCACATCCACCCCCAAGACTCCTGTGGATACCTCCAAGGCCCCAGGGATACTGGATTCAGCGCTAAACATCAATGAGGAGGTGATTGATGAAGAAGAGGAGCTGAAGGATGCCCCTGTGCTGGGAAGCAGCTTGGCAGAGATAAGTGGGAGTCAGTAGCCATTTGTCACCCCAGAAACATACAGCCATCCCAGTCCTTTAGCTCCAATCCTCTCAACACAGGAGAGGAGAGCTCTGGTAAGTGAGGAAGAAGCTGATACTGCTTCATTGTGGGAGCCATGAGGTGCCTCTGGCTATCAAAAAGTAGAAGTGGGTGGAAATGTGATTGACTATATATGCATGCATGTGCCTTCCCAAAGCCCTATTGCATTTAAGGTGCACTCATAAGCAGCACATTGATGCACGCAGCAATATTCTGGTCGTCCTCCACTGAGTGCTCAAGATAACTTTCCTGGAGATACTCCCCGATTCTTGGCCTCAAATTCCTTGGGAAAGCATCTGTATTTCTTCCCCTGCAGAAAAACACACTCCCATACCAACGGGCAGGCAGGAGCCCAGGAACCACAGAGATAGAGCCCAGCAGCACAGGGACCTGGTCTAGAATTGCTTGCACCAGGGATATGCTTTCTAGTGTCCCTGCGGAACCTTAGGACTGAAATAAGGAAGAGACAGTGCCAGATTTCCCATTAGGCACTGTAGGCACTCTCTGGACACTCCCAGTAAACAGTCATATGAAGTCCAAGAAAACCAAGGAGTCGTGTGGCACTTTAAGACTAACAGATTTATTTTTCGCAGTGGGATTTTCTCCCATGAAAGCGCATGCGAAAAATAAATCTGTTAGTTTTAAAGTGCCACACGACTCCTTGGTTTTTTTGCTAGACTAACATGGCTATCTCTTTGGAAATTGACATGAAGTCCAAGAACCAACCTGGTACGATGTAACATCCACTTCCTCACACAGTTATGGAACGGACATCTCGACATTCACACATTTGTGATTCCCATAAATGACCGCATATCCTTTCTTCTCTATGCTCACTTTCATTTTGCCAATGTTTGTTGTTTTAAAATAAAAAGAGAAGTTGGTTAAATGTAATCACTGTTTATTCACTTAGGCACCACACAGTTCCCCCACCCACTGCAGTTCTCTGCAGGTCATCAGAACACTGTCAAAGGCACATGTGCATGGCTTAATTATGGGTGTCCATTGTTAAAGTGCTCCCTGAGTGCCTTCCTTATGCAAATGGATCCCTGCTGTGTCCCTCTAATAGCCACAGCATCTGGCTGCTCCTATGCATATGCAAGGCAATCTGCCTCAGTAGTCTATTGATGGGGGGAGGGGAAACTATTCACGCTTGGCTTCACAGAGATTATGGGGAACACAGCAGGCGGCTATAACTGCAGGATTGTTGTCCTCATTTAAGCCCAGTCTCTCATACAAACAACTCCAATGTGCTGTTAAACAGCCAAAGGCACACTTCATAGTCATTCCGCACCTCAGCTTGTTATTGAAATGCTCCTTGCTGGTATCTGGATTGTGTGCATAAGGCTTCATGAGCTATGGAAGCAATGAGTAGGCTGGGTCTCCCAGGATTACTGTGGGTATCTTTTTTTTTTTTTCCATCCAGAAAGAAGGTCCTTGCTTGTAACTTCCGATAAAGCCCTATCTTCCTGAAGATGCAAGCACCATGTACCTTTTCTGACCAACCAGCACTGATTTCTATGAAATGGCCCTGGTGATCCAGGAGCACCTATAGTACCATAGAGCAGTAACCCTTTCTATTTATGTACTTAGTCGTAAGACGCTTGAGAGCCAGAATGGGGATACGTGTGCCATCTATTGCCCCGCCACAGTTAGGGTATCCCATGGCTGCAAGTCCATTCACCATGTCATAGACATTGCCCAGGGTCACATTCTTTTGCAATAGAGTATGATTGATAGCCCTGCATAATTGAAATACTGCAACCGCAATGGTGGACTTGCAGACTCAAAAGTGATTTGCAGCTGATCGGTAGCAGTCTGGAGTTGGCAGCTTCCAGGCAATGACAACACGATTCTCCAGTGGGAGAGCAGCCCTCATTCAGGTGTCCTTGTGCTGCAGACCAGGGCCCAGCTCTGCACATAGTTCCATAAAAGTAGCTTTGCAGTTTTGGAAGTTGTATAGCCACTGCTCATCAGCCCAGATTTGCATAACGCTGTAGACCTACCAGTCAGTGTTTGTCTCCTGCACCCAGAAGTGATGGTGCACTGTGTGCAGATGTTCCATGAATTAAAATAATAGTGCAGTGTTGTTTATCTGCATGTCCCTCAGCAGGTCCCGCTCATCAGATTCTCGTCCTGATCTGGAGCTAATGACATACTGTGCAACCAGGCATGATGTGTTCAGAACTCTAGAAGTGACACTGGAGGGTAGTGTGGGATCCATTTTTGGACATTAGGATTTGTGGATGTGCAGGAACCTTTTAAAATGACACAAGTTGCTAACAGCAACAATGTATGATGTCAAGGAAATGTACTACCCCATGGGACATTTCAAAATACTCTGTGATCCTCTCCTTCATTCTGCAATTCATTGCGATCTGTGGGGGAAATCTGGTCCGGGTTTTCAGCCTGGAAAGAGAAACCATGAATCCTCCCCAAAGATGAAGGCCCGTTCCCAGCTGAGACTCGAATAAGCAGAGAACGAGGTGTGGTTCAGAGTTTATTATTCAGCTGAATAATAAAAGGAAGTGCATCAGAGGGAGCAAAGAGAAGCTAGCCTCTCTGAGCAAGAACCCCCAGTATAGGGGTTACTGGTCACATATACCTTCTAACATGCAAAATACAATATACATAATGCAACAAGCTCATGCATAAGACAACCAGTTACATCATGCCTAAAATCTGAACATGGTATTATTACTCTTAATATGCAGGTTACACAATTGGATTATACTTAATAGGCAGTATATAGTTAAAAAAACAACAAGGAGTTGTGTGGCACTTTAAGACTAACAGATTTATTTTTTGCATGAGCTTTCATGGGAGAAGATCCCACTTCCTCAGATGCTTCGAAGATGGGTGAACTTACAGAAAGGAATGAAACTAAATGCAAGGGGGTATAAAACATAGGATCAGGTCATAAAGTAACAGCAAATCAGAGCAGTTTACAGGCTGAAACCATGGGAAGCCTGAAGTCAAATTACCCTTTATAATGGGAAAAGAATCCATAGTCGCGATTTAGTCCTGCTTTCACAGAATTTAGCTTGCATATTAATTTGAGTTCAGCTGTCTCTCTTTGAAGTCTTGATGTCCCAGGTACAGCTCTAACGACAGTCGTTAACAAATCCATCATCGAGTGATTAGGAAGATGGAAGTGCTCAGCAACTGGTTTCTCTGTTCTTTAATTTCTGATATCAGCTCTGTGCTCATTCAGTCTCTTACAGAGCGATCGTTCTGTTTGTCCAATATATAAGGTGTAGGGGCATTTCTTGCACATGATGGCATAGACCACATTAGTAGATGAGCAGGTAAATAAGCCTTTGATGGAGTAGCGGGCTTGATTAGGACCTATGATGGTGTCTGTTGTGCAGATACGTGGGCAGACTTGGCAGTGTGGTTTTTTGCAGGGGTGTGTGCCTGCTTCAGTGTTCTGTAAGTTCACCCATCTTCGAAGCATCTGAGGAAGTGGGATCTTCTCCCACGAAAGCTCATGCAAAAAATAAATCTGTTAGTCTTAAAGTGCCACACAACTCCTTGTTGTTTTTTTCACTGGACTAGACTAACACGGCTATCCCTTTTAAAATTGACAGCATATAGTTAGCCCGCTTCTGTTGTTGTTTACAGCTTATTTGGGTAACAGTTACTGGCCTTGACCAATGAGAGTGGCCAGACTCCTGTGACCCCTCAGCTACCTAGCCCCTGCCAACGTGTTTACCAGACTAGGTTGATAGCTTCCCAGCAGGGTCCAGACAGGAGGGATTGTCTTATAATCAACCTTTGTGGATTACCTCTTTTATCTATAGAAACAGTCTACTTTGTTATCAGCCTGAACCCCTAGCTCCCCTAACTAACTATGTCCCAACAAACTTGTCTAAGCAAACACAGAGCCTCTGACACGGAACTGCCAGACCAAACTTACTCCATCTTTCAACTTCCTTCACAGATCTTACATTGTGGGTGGAGCAGTGTAGGGCCACCTAACTATATAGATGAACTAGGCAATCGCCTAGGGCACCAGGCTTTAAGGGCATCAAAGCAGATGGAAGCAAATTTTGTATCTATTTAAAAAAAATACTATCTTCTCTTATAACATGGATAGGGAGGGTGTCAAAGTTATAGTTCACCTAGGGCACCAAAATCTCTTGGGCTGGCCCTGGAACAGTGGGATTGCTGCCCAAAATGCATTACTCTCAAAGATGATAATATAGACTTGTGTGGATGCTCTTTTTGTGATAAAAGGAGTTCTGTGTGAATGTGCACAAGATCTATACTTATGTCATTTTTCTTTTACTGATACAACTTCTTCACAAAAAATCTGTAGTGTAGGCATAGCCTAAATTATTGAAAGGAAGTCCACCTTACTGTAAAATGGTGACTTGCCTCTAGGCTGGAAAGCATGGGACTAAGCCAGCCTGGCCTACAGGATAAACCACATCCAGGATGAGTCAGGTGATCCCCAAATGAAAGAGCAGGATGTTGCAGCAAGATGGGAGACATTCCAGGAGTTTCATATGGAGACAGTTAAGTTAGCAAAAAGGCTCCTGCAGGACCCTGAATCAACAGGAGGAAAGAAGCAGAGTGTGGTGAAAGCTCTCTTGACAGGAGACCTAGGCGAGACCTTTGTTAAACAAGGGGGAACGACGAGCAGGAGTGTCGTTGCCAGGGGGCTCTGCCCCCTGGGCCCTGGCCCTGATCCAGAGTTGGGGCCCCAGGCTCCTGCCACTGCAAGCCCAGCCCCTGATCCCCAGTCAGAGATGGGGACAGGTTTAACAGTGGCTGTTGCAGGTGGCCCGGCCCACGAGAGGCAGGCACCGCTGTGTCTGGCCTGGCCCTGGATACCCAGCTGGGAGAGGCAGGGGGTGCCCAGGCATTTGGGGCACTGGTGCTAGAACTTGGGACACGTTCCCCCTGTGCCAGCCGCCAGCGATGCCCAGGTGATGACAGTGTAAATGCCAGTTACATTGGAAAATATGATCCTGAGTTGTGTGTTATTTTGGATTAACTAAGAGAGAGGGACTGAAATGGCTGTGGTTCTAGAAGGTCTCTGTTCACTGGAGCATTTCACAAGCTGAACTCTTAGAGGGGACTGTCTGGACTATTGTTGAACTGAGAGAGTTGATAAAGAATCCTGAAGAGGGGGAAAAAAGAGGCAGGTCATTGCTGAGGCCTTTTCATGAGGGGTTGCTCAAGTGGCTGGTACCAGTGTAACACTTATAAATGCTCTCACAGTGTGACTCTGTAATTTCATTTAGTGCTATAATTGGCCTCTGAAGGCTTTTAAAAGAAAATCAGCTGGATCTTTTTCCATGACACAATATGGTCAGCTTTCTCGTCTGATTTCTCATTTCTGTGTTATACAAACTCTTCCATTGCATTTTCTGTTTTGTAGATAGAGTTGGACAAACTATTTGTAGCAAACAGAATGAAGATGGACTTAGATATTTTCTTCTCTTTACAACTGACCTCCGAACAAATTTGATTTTTGCAAATGTATACGTGATTTGAAATTGTTCCACAAAGTCTTTGTTCAAAGATGTTTCACCCTATGGATTATTCATGACTGGTATAGATGGATGTTTTTAACTAAATGCTGTTTGTTTATTGTTCATGTTGTGTGATTGGTCACTGAAGTCATGGGATATTCTTGATTGGGTGATTGGAGAGTATAAAACACAAGAAGTGTCAAAGAGATTTCAAATCAATGCTGAGAAAAGCTGATTGAAATTTTCACACAAGAAGTGGTTGAAAAATACATTTATATAAAATGAAACTTTAAACATTGTGGTAAATTTCTATTCGATGTAAAATTTTCAGGATTTTGTATCCAAATTTAATTTAAATAATTTTTGAAATTATCATGGAAGTTCCTCATTTATCAAGCTCCCAGTTTTAAGTAAGAAAAAGGGAAGAAGGAGATTGGTAAATTGAAAAATGTCAATAATAATTACAAACATGATATCTGTAAAATGAATACATAAAATGTGATAAATTAAAATGCAAATAAATATTTTTGAAAATCACTGAAAATGTTGCATAAAAATAGAAAATGTGTCTACGTGGAATGAAGACAGGGTTGAAATTCTTCACCAAATTATTGGTTCAATTTCTCAATTTTTTTTAAACCAGCCTGAGTCCTGTGAAGACCTTTGTGCAATTTGTAATCAAAAGATTTTATCTGAACTGATCCAGTTCTCAGTGGCACAGAGGATCCGTGCAAAGTCTTTGCACTGCTCAATCCTTGAGCCTCTCAAGCAGTGCTTGGGCCTTGTGCTGATCTGCAAATGGGGGAGAGGAGTCTAATTTCACTCTCTGAACATTCTTATGAGAAAAAGAATCACTTGTGTGAAAGCTATGTAGGAAATGAATAAAGAAAGTGTTATGATGCCATTGAGATAGAGTTGTGGCTCTTATTGGAATGAATACTTCTTAATACAATTGTGCAATATTTCTTAGCTCTATTCATTCCTGTAGAAGGCTGCACCATGGTAATAATGTTTAATTTTAGTAGACATAGTGACAGCTTGATTTTAGCCACAGCTGCCAATCTTAGGAAGACCAGGAAGGCACAACCATGTTCTTTTGTGACCGCTGATGAAACTTGCTGTGTTGTGGAGTTCAGATGTGTTGACAAGCTCCACCCCCCCCCCAATTGTGGGCCTGTTTCAGTGATGAGATAAATCTCCAAATTTTAAATGCAAGAAAATGGGGGGGGGGGGGGCCTTGACAGTTTTCCTTAGGCTGAGAGCTTCAAAGGAACACAGACTTCTTTGTGCTGGGTTCAGGGGGCAATTAGACATTAGTCTTGAAATGCAGGGTAATTTCTAAGGCAAAAAATCCTTCAAAATATGATATTCAGCTGCTTGAATGATATATATTTCAATATACATGTAAACTGCAACTTATAGGGCACTTGTAGACTAGATTCTCCACTGTTGTGGGCCTTCTGACATCATTTTCACCTGTGCTTGAAGGGCACGTATAATGCTACCATTAGTGTAAGTTTGTGGAAAATGGTTTCTAAGGGTATAGGCAAGACAGGAAGCATTCCAAAGAAACTTGCATATTTGAGGTTAAATCCTGGTCAAAGCCAATGTGAACTTCTACCTGGGTGTAGCCTCTATGATTTGACTTTACTCCATCTGTACAGAGGGACTATGGCTGAAATGCATGCAGCCACCACTGGTATGAAAGATGGAAGCTGTTTGACAATTCAGGGCAATATTGCGCCAGAGCTTTAGGGCAGAAAGTGGGAAAATATTCTTTTAAATTAAAACTATGAGGGGATTTAGACTGGAACAAGATAGTTGTCCATGTCTGAAGCTGTCCAGGACACCCAGGTTTTTAATGACTACAGGTAGTCAGGACCACCTTGATTTTAGGAATCATAGACACTAAGGTCAAAAGGGACCAATATGATCATCTAGTATGCCCTCCTGCACACTGCAGGCCATAAAACCTCACTGACCCACTCCTACAATGAACCTCAAACCCATAACTGAGCTATTAAAGTCCTCAAGTCATGATTTAAAGACTTTAATACAGAAAATCAAACAGCAAGTGAGCCATGCCCAATGCTACAGAGGAAGGCAAAAAACTCCCAGCAGCTAAGCCAATCTGCCCTGAGGGAAAATTCCTTCCCAGCCCCAAATATGGCGATTGGTTAAACCCTGAGCATGAAGGCAAGTCCACAACAGCCAGGTCAAGAAGAACGTCTCTGTAATAACTCACGACCCACTCCATCTTACAAAGACAACACTTTTGCACCGTGGCACCCACTAACTCCATGATAGGTCACTGATGTTTGGTTTTTAACTCCGAAAGAGAAATGCCAGTTATGGAATTACCAGCACCGTGGTTGTCTTTAGAGGTTTCCATCAAAATACAGTGACCTAAGCCAGTTCCAAAGGAGCTGCTGTGTTAGTCTAGTCCAGCAAAAAAAGCAAGGAGTCCTGTGGCACTTAAAGACTAACAGATTTATTTATCACATGAGCTATCCCATGAAAGCTCATGTGATAAATAAATCTGTTAGTCTTTAAGTGCCACAGGATTCCTTGCTTTTTTTTGACCTAACCCAGTATCTTCCCCTGTTTAGCCTTAACTGTCTATGAGGGATGAGGCTCCTATCAATTTCCTTGAGAGATTACTGAGCTTTCCAAGAGAACTAAGAGCTAGATACAGAGAGGAAATAGCAATGGGAGGGATAGAATGCTGCGTGTCCTGTCATATCATGAAAAACAATGGCACTTGTCCAGACAAGTAAAAAAGTCTATAGTGACTCACAAAAGCAAGAGTCTTTTATCCAGTAAAATGCCTGAAGGCAGAATGTGATCAAAGTGGTGCTCCACACTTTCAAAAGAGCCCTAGAGGATCCCACTCAGTGTTCTACCTAATTGTAAGGGCAAGCAGGAATATTTCTGGTGCATGGTCTGTAAATGACAAGAGGCCTAGAGTCTGCTGGTGTAATGTGAGCTTAGTGACAAAGATGAAAATGTCAATACTGTTCATTTCAACAGCACTACCAATCTCAAAGGACTTTATAACCATTGCATACTGGAATCTTTTCACCACCACTGAAATGCCACTCTCCTGGGATGAAACATGGAAGCTGTTTAACAATCCACAACAGAACTGCACAGTTAACAGTATGCAGTAGTTCTTGCTAGGAAGAGTAGACTATCTTATCAAATGGGCATGATAGGTAAGATACTGATGTAGATTGGAGTCTTTCCATTCAATGGAGCTATGTTGAACTACATCAATTGAAGATCTAGCCCTAGAATGAGAATTTTAGAAAGTTAGAACTCACTTAACCAAACTGATGTCCCTTATGGAAAAACAAACAAGGAGGCTAGTGGTACTTTTAGGGTATGTCTACACTGGCAAATTAGTCTGGATTAAGGAGGCTTAATATAGATTAATTTAGCCCCTGGCCACACTAGTCTTTCCCTAGTTCAAACACAGGGGTTTATTTCGATACGGTTGTTTCAAAACAACTTGTATCGAAATAACACCTTATTTCAAAATAACTTAATTCGAATTAACAGTTTGTTAATTCGAATTAAGGAAAAAAGCTCAAAGCGAAATAGCAGGTTCAGGCAACAGCTATTTCGAAACAAGTCACTGTTGTTTCAAAACAACACGTTCGCACGCCATTGTTTCGAAACAGTCATTTCGAAACAACGTTGTTTCGTCCCTGCATGGGGTTTAACTTGTTTCAAAACAACGCCGTTGTTTCGAAACAACAGGAACCGTTGTTTCGAAACAACTGTGCATCATGTGAACAGGGTATTTCTTATTTCGAAACAACCTGTTTTTCGAAATAAGAGTGCTGTGTGAACACAGCCAGGAACGCTTAGTTTGAACTAATAAGTACTGGCACTTAGTCCAGACTTAAGCACTTAGTTCGAACTTTAGTTCGAACTAGGCACGATGTGGACCAGGACTAACGCTTAGTTCGAACTTAAGAAGTTCAAACTAGGCATGTTAGTTTGAAGTAACTGTGCATTCTAATTCAAACTTAGTGTTAGTTAGAACTAGAACACATGATTAGTTGAGACTTATAAGCACAAGGTTAGTTTGAACTAACCTGAGGTTAGTTTGAACTAACCTCGAACTTCTTAGTTTGGACTAACAAATCCAAACTAATCTTGGCTGATGTAGGCATAGCCTTAAGACTAATAATTTATTTATCACATGAGCTTTCGTAGGAGAAAATCCCACCCTGCATAGCTTATGGAGAATTTCTTTCTGAGTAATGACACAGGTTGGTTCTACTTAAATTATTTGGATGCATAATGCTACCAGACTTGCATTGGTGAAATCATCACACAAATTTCAGGCTGACAGAGAATTAGATCCACTAAGTATTTGCAGTATCTCTGGGATGACACAATCTAAGGCAGGGGTCTCAAACTCAAATCACCATGAGGGCCGCATGAGGACTAGTAGAGGTATGAGGACTAGATCATTAGCCCAAGGGCTGCGCTACTGAAACCTTTTCATACAACAATATTGCAAATATTGGTAATAATAGTGTTGTTGCGGGCTGCAAGAAATAGCATTAGGGGCTGCAGGCGGCCCACGGGCCACATATTTGAGATCCCTGGTCTAAGGGCTATTTGCTGGATTTGTGTAGCCTGCACTTTCAGATGGAGGGAGAACATCTATTCCTTCCATCATCTACTGGCTCAGAGAAATCCAAGCTCTGGCAGGGTCCATTAATTTTTAATTTAGCTATCTCCACATGGCATTGCTGTTGTGTTTTATGAGCCCATTGTTCTGAATAGAAGGCTGGTAAATCAGAAAATTTTAAAGTTAAAACGCACACTAATAATTTCTAATATGCATGCTAAAGTGGAAATACACAGGTATTTATAGCATAGCCCAGTATTAATTGTTATTTCATCCTGATAACTCAGCTGAAAATTGAGACATAACTTATACTAGAAATCAAGGGTTGTTAAAAACCAATGCCTTCAATTTTCAGGTTTCATGGTTGCTAGGATTAGATCTGTAGATGACACGTGGCATCTGTAGAAATATCTATTAAGATAATTTTCTCTGCTACCCAGCTCTTTTCTGCCCTTCCCCATTACCAACCCTAGCTCAACACATTTACCATATGTGAATGTGTCCCCATTCTGTCAGTCACACACAATGCCATGCTGAGATTGAAAACTTTCTCCCTATATCTTTCCCATTGCCAGCCTGGCTGAAAGAAGCTTTGGTCTCCAGAAAAGCAAGCAGTACACTATAATGTATTCAAGTGACAGATACAATCATAAAGCCCTGCTCGTTTTATGTCTGTATGGTAAATATGCAAATGATATCAGGTGTTCACAGCTAGTAGCCTCTCAGCTCTCTCATGCTTTTTTACCTGATTTCAATTCAGGTTCACTTCCCTTATATCTCATTAGCAGGAAGGCACCAAAACATACTTTATTGCTGAAAATTGTATCCAAAATGGAGCAATGAGGGGAAAGATCCCCACAAAAAGGTGGAATTTTAAATCATCATAGGACCCTGCTGATACCCAAATGTGATAGGGAAATAACTGTGGGTAATTCAGACAATTTTGACCATTTTGTCATGCCTACTGTCCAATCTATCAATATTATTAATTTTTTTTTTTTTTTTTTTTTTTTTACTATTTAATACAATAATCGGTTATTCTGTGATAAGGATTAGAGCCCCTGGTCATGGTTCAGGGTCCCACTGTACTAGGCAATATACAAATACAGAATAAGAGGTATGTCTACACTATGGGCTTAAGTCAACTTAAAGCCCCTTAAGTCAACTTAAGCAAAACCCAGTCTATATTTAGAAATTATTAAGTCAACTTAAGCAATTGCTTAAATCGACTTAAGCATTTAAGTCAACTGTGCAGGGCAGAGCCTGCCTCCTTCCACGCCCCGCGGTGTGATCAGGATCCAGGTCCCAATCTAGCCCCTGGGGGCCCAATCTGGCTCCTGCCATGTGGTGAGGATCTGGGGGCTGGATCCGGCTCCAAGCCCCTCTCTGTGGGCTGCAGGGATTGGCAGCTGGTTCCTGTTGCCTGTGAAGAGAAGCTAGGAGCCCAATCTGGCTCTCAGCCTCTCTCCACAAGCACTGGGGACTGGCAACTGACTCCTGCCAGAGTGAGAGTCAGCTTCCAGCCTCTGCTGCCTGCTGCAAGGGGCTGGGAACCAGATCTGACTCCCAGCCATTGGCCAGTGACAGCTGGGACCAGATCAGCCCCCCAGAGCTGGATCTGGCTCCACGACTCTGATTGGGACTGGGTTGGGGTAGGGGGCAGGATGGGGCAGACATACCCTGAAGTCAACCTTGTTAAGTCGACTCCCAACAGCCCCTCCAGTGTAGGCATAGCCCAGGATGGTTCCTTCCCCAAAGAGATCTTTATACTTTTTTTCTCTGCCACTGTCAACCAACTTAGCTACTTCTCTATTTTTTAGCAGAAACATGCTATCATTCTGCACTGCTGGCAGAGCTTTGAGTAGAGTGCCACCACTTTTGTGGTGGTGGTGTTCCAAATTGAGCCCTGCATAAGTCTCCCGATTTTGTACAAGTTCACGCTCCTGTTACTGGATGTACAGAACACATAAGTGCAGAATGTGTAGACAGAAGGGATCCGAATACAGTCAGTGTTTCAAGGTTAAACATCTGCCCTGTTGCTTCCATCCAGTTACAGTGATGGGGCAATGAGTTAAATAATTGAAAATGACGGCTGGTACTAACCTATGGTTATTGGCCAAAATAATATTGATGGTGAAATTTTGCTGTCTGTTAGATCCCCCAGAAGGCTAAATTTCTTCTATCAACTATCCTGGTATTGCTCCAGAATAACTGCACTGAAGTATTGGTGATTTATACTGTTGTAATTCCATGCAGAAATAGGATGACCATAACTGCTTAATTCACTGAGATTGCATAAATTCAACACAGCAGAATTTGGTGGCACATGAGGTAGGAGCTACAATTCCTATTTTCTGAACGTTGAATTTGAAATGTACACATAAGCAGAGAACCTCATTAAGATCTCACTTACTGAACTGTAAATCAGGAATGACTCCACTAAATTTAGAGCCTGATCTGGCTCTTAATTCTATCCATCTTCAGGCAATCACTGAGCCACATGCTTAACTTTAAGTGTGTATTTAAGTCTTATTGACTTAAGAAGTAAAACACGTGCTTCAGAGCTTTCCTAAACTTCAGTGGCATTCAGAGAGTTCTACCACTGAAAAACCCATGTGCCATCAGAACCAGGCCTAGAAAGTTGACCTACCCTTTAAAATTGAAAGGTAGATCCTAATCGTAACACTCAATGGGCCAGATTTTGCAGTCCGTGACATGACTGCATACCAGTGAAATTAAAGGAGATGCTACAAGTTCATTCCCATTTTCGTGTGAAAACAGAAAGCCTACAGCTTCCATCATCTGAGGCCAAAAGTAATTTTCAGGAGGTAAACATTACATTAGAATTGTTAGTGAGTCCAGACTGGTATAGGATGTTGTACGCTACAGACCTTAAATAAAGAGAAGAAACAAAACAGTTTGGGCTGCACAATCCAAGCAGCATAATGGAAAAAATCTCTCTCTCCAGTCTTGTGAAATATAATGTGATGCCTCCTAGCTTCTAGCTGCTTCTATCTAATGCAGCCTGAACTGTTGCAGCAGTCCTTTCAGCAATGTTTCAGCTCAGTGAGCTGTAGGGGAGGAAGCTGTGCAGCCAGGAAGGTGCTGAAGTGTGGTGTTTTACTATCCTTGTTTGATACTGTCTGCTGAGGAATAATACGCAAGCCAGCTGTGCCACTCTCTCAAATACTGCTTGGCTCTCAACAAAATTTCTTAACATAAAAGGCTCTGACATCTGAAATATTTTCCTTTTTTTGGCCCCCTCTGAACATCATCAGTGGCCCACCTGAAACGAATCCCTGATCAATCCTCTCTTTGCCTCTGATTTTCTTAAGCAATTCCTTGTGCAACTTCAATGTATTCAGTGAGCATTGGTTTATTATAGGCCACTGACAATAAAGTTCAGTGCCAATTTTTCAATTGCTCAGTCATTTATCACTTATAATCTCCAAGATTATCTGTCTCTCCATCTATCTATCCTCAGCTATTAATTTTAAAAATTGGAAGTTATTAATTCTTTATTCAAATAGGTAAAAATGCAATGGAGAAAATGAAATAATAATCATACTCAAGTATGTTAAGGAATATATATGTTTAAGACTGAGTCCTGCAATCATTATAGAGGATAAATATCTTCTGAAGCCAGTGAGAGCATTGCCTCACTAAGGCCTGAAGAATTTGGTCCTCAGACATTAATCACTGTGAAGGCCAGGATGACATTATGGAGTGTGAACAGCCATTTGAAGGCTAATGGGTTAGCTGGTTTAGTAGCAAACTGATTCAGACCAAAGAAATGTAATAAGTGGTGCCAAATGGCAAAATATTGCCTATTTTTTACATTTTTAGTGAGTATGGCCTCACTGTAAGGGAGCAGATTAACAGCTTGAGCATCAAGGTCCTCTGTTTAACACTACTTTGATTTGCTGTCACAGTCTGACCTGATCCTATGACTGACACTTCCCTGCATTTATTTTACTACCATTCTGTGAGTTCTCCATCTTCAAAGTGTCTGACAAAGTGGGATTTCCTCCCATAAAAGCTCATGAGATAAATAAAATTGCTAGTCTTTACAAGTGCCACAGGACTCTTTGCTTGTTATGTTTAAGTCCAGATCAAGTACAGGCTGGGCCATGACAGGTCAGGTTCCCCCTACCCAACACTGCTTTGCCCAGGTGCCATGCTGCTGATATGAAGAAACAATCCATAGCAGTGGTTTTCAAATATTTTTTCTTGGTACCCAGCTCCTGACCTCTCATCTGTGTGGCAGCTCCCTCTGCTAGATAAACTAGCCACCAGGGTCGTAGCTATGGTACGACCGACAGGGCACAGCCCTGTGCGGCCCAAAGTGGCTCAATAGAGCCACGCTATTAAAGGGGTGGCTTTGCAGCGCCGGCTCTGAGCGCCACTAATGGGAAGGGGCGCGTTCCAAGTGGAACATGCCCCGGGCAGCAAAACACCACATTATGGCTCTGCTAGCCACCACTGGAAGTTCCACTGCAGTGACAGCAGGAGGGGAGGGTGAGTTTCCTCCAGGCACAAGGCTGAAAGAAGTCCAGAGCTCTTCTTTCCATGGCAACCCTGGGGATCCCCATACCAGTCACCGCAGAAAGGAGCTGCTTTGGGGACTTCTTTGAGCAGCCCCTTTCCACAGTCTGCCTAGGAGCAGAGGTGGCAGTGATGGGAAATTTTAAAGGACACCAGGTGCCCTGGGAGGCAGGTAATAGCAGGGCAGCCAGCATCCTTTCAAGTTTTCCACCTCTACTTCCTTCCCCTGGGAGCAGTACCAGCAGTGGGAGATTTAAGGATGCCATCTTTCAGCAGCAGGGCCAGCAGGAGTCATGACCTCTTGTTTGACAACCACTAGTCTATAGACCTCAGATGGCAAGTTGTCCTTCATAACAATGCGGACTCTCTTCTTTTTAAGTGCCAAAGAGGTAGCCATGTTAGCCTAGTTCAGCAAAACAAGCAAACAGTCTTGTTGCACCTTTAAAGACTAACACATTGATTTATTACATGAACATTCATGGGAGAAAATCACACTTCATCAGACAACTTAAAGATGGGGAATGTGTTAGGTTATTATTATTAGTAATGATAATAATATTGTATTTCAATGTAATTGTTCTTGGCTTTTTGCAGTAGAGAGAGAAAGACTGCATTTCCTTCTGTCTTAAGGAGCTTCCAGAGTAAGTTTAATTATATTGTTCAGATTGCAAGGTCTTTGGAACCAAGAGAGCCTTTTGTCATATATGTACATACAGGTACCCAGCACAATGGAGCCCTGATTGGGGACAAGAGCCTTGAGGTGCTACTACTACATAATGCTGGTGGTGAAAAGTGGGGACAGAGGGCAAGGAAATCCTAAGGAGAGGAAGGACAAGTATCACAGAAGTAAGATTATGGAGGTAGGTCAAGTAGGATTCAACCTGGAACTTTTGGATCCAAATAACTTTTGTGTCATGAATTCATTTTAAAAAGGTCACCAGGGCCAGTGTTAGACTTGCTGAGGCCCGGGGCAGAGAGCTGAAGCCTAAGATCAACCATGTGGGGCTGAAGCGAAAGCCAAAGCCCAAGTTTTTAAGTGAGGTGACATTTGTGGTATGCAAGATGAATCCAAGTCCAAAAAGGAGTACAGGGATACAGTAATCTTGAAATGTTGAGAATCATTGCTTAGGGTAGAGCTGGGTCAGGATCAGTTTTTTTGGTTATGATCAGAAAATGGACTGCAAAATGACACACGTTTTTGCTCTGAACATGGAGGGGGAAAAGGTTGGGGAACCCATGCGGCCACATGCACGCAACAAGTTTCCTGACTTCCAGTGTGGCCCCCACATTGAATGAGTTTGACACCTCTGGAGCCTAGTCCTAGAGGGGAACAAAGAGCTACACTCTGTTACTGTAGGTTGCCCATGTGCATGTGAATATAGGTGCACCTCCTCCTTGTCAGAAAGGGATAGTAGTAGGCCTCACCACGCTTTATCACTGCACAGGCGAGTTAGCTTAAGGGTTGCCATGTTACTCAGGGGTTGTTGACCTGATAGGGAAACTAAACTGACCACGCTTGGCACAAGCTCAGCAAAACCTAAATAAGGACTTGTTTGTCAGAATCAGCAACTTGGAAAGTCCCAACTGAGCTAATGTATCAGGAGGAGTTGCGGTTTTAACTTTTAAAAGCAAACAGGGAGAGGGGGCAAGTCAGAGGAGGCGTCAGGTGAGCTGGAGGGCCCACATGCCGGCTACAAGACTGGCCATCTCATAGCAACTCCCTGCCCAGTCTGGAGTGATAGGGTCTAGGGGGGACTCACAGCTGATTTTTCAAGGCGGGACCTGGGGAGAATACCGCAGTTTCCAGGACCCCAGGAGAAGACTGACCACCTGCTTGGGAACATACTGGAGTAGCAACCCAGAGGTGTTTCCATGGGGTATGGGGCTCGAGACCCCTACCTTGGAGAAAGATGGGACTGTAGGAGAATACCATCAAGATACAGGACCTGCGGGTGAAGACCGTCCCTTTGGTGATCTTGGAGGATGTCATAATGGGGATCTCTGTGGTGGTAGTTTAGGTTATAGGAGTAATATAGTATGGGGGAAATGAGACTGGTTTACCTGTTGATGCTGCTAGCTTTCAGGAAGGTATTGTAGTGGGAGCGGTAGGGCTCTTTATTTTGCATGGGATTTTTCTCTTGGTATTTGAGAGGGAGCTGTAGAAACTTGGTGGGGATTTTTATTTGCATGGAACCTTTTTGTTGCTATTAATTTGTAGAGTGGAAGAAACTGAATTCATGTAAGCTTAACACTGTTGGCTAAACTTAACACTCCTATGTTAACTACTGGAATTAATTGGGGACATGTTTGGGTAAGTGATGGGATAATTGTAACTACTTAATAAGCTTAGCATTTTAATTAATGCTGCTATATCAATAAACCATATAACTTAAAAGCATCAACAGTGTGTGGTTTGAGGGGGCTCTGGGCTGGGTCCTGAGAGGGGCCGGGCTCAAAGGCAATCAAAGTACCTAGCTCGAACCTTGGTCCGCACACCCACATTCCTCAGTTCTGTTCCTGGTTTCTCTGCTGAGATTGCTCACAACTGACTATCAAGGTAGTGAATGTTGTGTAGCAAGAAATGTGTCCTTGGAGAACTTGGCCAGGACCCACCAGTGCAGTGCTTGTCAGTCAGCCCCTGGCCATCAGATGCTAATCAGCCACAGCCACTGACTTGTGTTGGCTTTCAGTGGTCAGCCTACAGCTCTCTCTGTTTCCACTGAAGTCAATGGTATGTAAGGGCACTCAGCACCTTGCAGAACTGATCCTGAAATTTCATTACCGACCTCTGCTCACTACCTTAAAAAGACAGTCAATTACCTATAGTTTTGGAGCACATAAAAATAATTCAAATGTAAGCTGGACTAAATTAGGCCTGCTACACAATAAGGTCTATTTATTCTAGAAAACAAGTTTAAAGTCATTGATGTAAACTTTAAAGTGAGGCTAAATAGAAGTTCTTATCACAGTTTGGTTCTGATTCCATGTTGGTGCAATCTCCATTGAAATCTAAGGCATTAAATGGATCCTCAGCTGGTGTAAATCAGTGAAGCTGATCACGTTACACTGATTTACACCAGCTTGGAGGTCTGAGCCATTACTAGTTGTATTACTGTAACTCTTAAAAGCCCTGACTGAGATCAAAGCTCTACTGTGTTCAGGGCCGGCGCAACGCAGTAAGCCCCGTAAGTGTTGCAGGGGGGCGCCAACACTTGAGGGGCGCCAAAATGGGGAGTGCGCCATTGCAGCATGCTCTGACATTATTTGTCTGCACCAGCATCTGCGGCGCTTGAAGGGGAGTGCCAGAAATGGTAGCGCTGCTCCTGACTGTGTTGCTGCAAGGGGCAGCATGTGCCCGTAACAAGGGGCAATCCTGGATCTAAGGAGCCTCAAATCTAACTAGCCTGGAGCACAGAAATTAAGTTATTTAGCTATGGCCCATGAGGATATCTGTGACAGAGGAAGGAAAAGAGCTCAATTCTCCTGATAATCCAGTGCTGTAACTGCAAGGACATTCAGTCCCATTGCCAACAGTAACCACTGTAAAAGGAGGGCAAAAGGCATCAGAATCAGGCATCGAAGCTCTGCAAACTCTTTAACTGGGCGTACTGCACCTTGACTTTTCTGAGAGCCTGATTTCTGCAAAAAGACTTACTCTGGTGGTTAAAATTTTTCCATTAGAACCGGAGGTTTTATGAAAGCAAATAGCCTGTCTACTTTGTGAAACCTTTCCTCTTTTAATCTAAAGGGTGAAAATCAAAAGTTGTCAGTCGCAAAATGAAAATCTAAGATTATTTTTATTAAAATTCCAACTTTTTCCATGAAGAAAAATACATTCTAATCATCTCGGCTTATAAGTAACCTGTAGAAATCAATCACTGACTTCAATAGGCCTACTCGCAATGCATACATTTAAGGACATGCATAACTCTTAGGCTATGTCCACACATACATCATTATTTCGAAATAAGTTATTTTGAAATAAAGTCCTTATTTCGAAATAAGTTAATTCGAATTAAGGGAAAGCCTGCTTTCGAAACAGTTGTTATTTCGAAATGGTTATTTCGAAATAACGCTGTTTGGACATGTTGTTTCGAAACAGTTGTTTCAAAACAATGGTGTTGTTTTGAAACAACATGTCCAAACAGCGTTGTTTCGAAATAACCATTTCAAAATAACACCCATTTCGAAATGAATGGGGTTTAAGCTATTTTGAAATGACGGTTCTTATTTTGAAATGACAGAGGCTGTCATTTCGAAATAAGAAAACGTCGTGTGGACATTCAGTTTTTTATTTCGAAAC
This sequence comes from Podocnemis expansa, assembly GCA_007922195.1. Classification (NCBI taxonomy): domain Eukaryota; kingdom Metazoa; phylum Chordata; order Testudines; family Podocnemididae; genus Podocnemis; species Podocnemis expansa. The sequence continues at coordinate 18,915,070 of ML682025.1, forward strand.
AACCAATGTTGTTTTGAAATAAAAGAGTCATATGGACATACCCTTAGAGATCACAGCTTAGCAGAGGACTTCAGAATTTGCCCCCCCCCATCTTTTAGTCTGTGAGGACAAAATCTTCCTGAAGAAGAATATGCAGTGAAGAGATTCAGTTCTTAGTGAAACATGATGCTACTCTCAGCCATGTATATTTTATTGAGGTCATTCCCAATATCAGATTTCTCTCTCTCCTCTCCCAGCCTTCATGTAAAACAATTCTATGAAACTGACATTTGTGACTCCTCTGCTTTAGAAAAATAAATTATGTGGGGAAAGCTGACAGCAAAATATTTGTTTAGATTTTATTAAGCATCAGGAGAAAAGCTGTGTAAGATGCCAAAAGAACAAGATGAGCAGAATCAAATCTCAAGCCATCAGAGAGAGGCCCTCCTTTTCCCATCCACATGCACATATAGCTGTTAGCAAATGGCGGGGGGGGGGGGTAATTTCAAAGTTTAGGAAATACTAGGAGGAAATGGTTTCTACTGAGACTTTTCTTTATTACAAATTATTCTTATAGGGTGTTTCTACACTTGGAGGTTAGGTCGAATTAAGGAGGCTTAATTTGAACTAACCTACTTCCCATCCACACTGGGCATTTCTAATTAAGCCTTTCCTTAACTCAACTTAAGGAAAGGTTAATTTGATTTAATAAAACCTCCTTTAACTTCAAATTACTGGTTAATTTGGCATTATTAAATTGAATTAACCCAGTGTGGATGCCCTAAGAAGTCAACTTTAGTCGACCTAGAGCTGGGGACAAGGGAGCCATGCACAGCTCCTGTAGCTCTCTTCTCCCCAGACCTACGGCTCCTGGCAAGAAGAGAGTCCTTCTTGCTGGGAAGCTGCATGTCCAGGGAGAAGGGAGTGCCAACTCCCTTTTGCCAGGAAGCCACAGCTCCTGGGGAGAAAGGAGCCACCGGAGCTCTGCGGGGACAAAGGATCCCCAAGAAGCAGCCACCCGGAGTCCTCAGACAGGGGAGCCTCTGGGGCACAGGGGGAAGAGAGCTGCCTGCATTCTCTTCCCCAGGACTACCCTGTCCTGGCAGCTGCTGGTGGCTGTCTTCCCTGTTGTTCCCCAGACAGGAGGAGTGCCAGGGAAGACAGCCACCAGCAGCTGCCAGGACAGGGGATCCCCAGAGAAGAGAGCGCCAGCAGCTGCCAGGACAGGGGAGCCCCAGGGAAAAGAGTGCTGGTGGCTCTCTTCCCTGGGAGCCCTGGAGGCTCCGGGATCCCCTGTCCAAGGAGACCCAGTAGCCGCTTCTCAGGGCTCCCTTTTCCCCATGGAGCCCCAGTGGCCCCCTTCTCCCCAGAACTGCAGCTCTCCCAGTCAACTTTGAGAGTCTAGGATAGATTTTCTAAGTCGGATTACTAAAACCTGCTTTAATTCAACTTATGAGTCCTGTGAAGACACTCTAATTCGAATGAATAAATTTGACTTAAAGTCACATTAACTAATTTGTCTTTATAAAGTCAAATTAACTTTTTAAGTGTAGACATAGCCATAGTGTAACATAAGAAATGTTGCTATCTATGCTGTTATACCTACACGGGTATAACTTTCACCATGTTACAGGCTGATCTCAACATCACAGTAACAAGAAGAGAACTCAGGGCCACCAGCTCCAGAAGAATTTTAGTTTCTTTTAGGTGTCATAGTAAATGCACGTAATTGAGTAGATTTGCTTCTAATTAGTAGACAGACACACATGCACACAGAGCTAATTCAGTTTAATATAATAATTCCTGATTCTTTCCACTCTCAGACTCAAATATTTGAAATAGTGATGGATATAAATAAGATGTTCAAATGTAAATTTACATCTAAACTTTCTCTAAGTTTGGGACTGTCTAGATAATGTTTATATGTTGGGCCATTAAATTTATAGCAGTAAATTCAGCTACCCATCTGCGTGGTGTTTTTCAGTTCAATCCCATCTCTAACTTTAATTTAACATATTTTTGTTTTTTTCAGACAAATTACAAATTCGTAAGGTGAAATCCTGAGCCCGTTGGAGTCAATTTCAAAATCCTCAGTGACCTCAGAAGGGCCAGTATTTCTCCTTTAAATATAACACAAAGTGTTAAATAAATGCATGAATATCTGAGAATCAGCTTCTATTGAAACTATATTTATAAATTGAATCAATGGAATTTAACTGAAGCTTTGTAGCTTATATCAGTTAAGACCAGGTTTGGTCTCTGTTTATTTGTCTCTGCATTGGTGAGCAATTTGCAAAATTAAATAATTAAGCCATTCCAAAAACCGTAGACATTTTAAATCAATTTTATTGATAGGGAAACTGAGGCACATGGCTAGCACCTAAGCACCAGGGGTGCAATGCAGCTTCATCCAGAGAGCCACCACAGATCCTGCACATCAAATAAGATATAGTTTGAGCACTCAGCTGAGTTAGTAGTGCTGAGCTGTCTTGTAAAGAGAGATGAATTTTGCACATCAGAGACCTTGGAATAGAGGTCAGGAGACCTACTCTCAGCCCTCTGCTCTGACCACTAGATAATACTCTATCCCAAAGCCTAGAATAAAACCCAGAACTCCTGGCTTCTGGTGCATATTTACTAGCAACTTGACAATAGTGCTTTGTCAGCATTTGTGTGATTTGGAAGGTCCTTCCTGTATGAAAATTGCAGCATTAAAAACATCAGAGAACATCCTCAAAAGTAATGAAAAATTGATGCAAGACCTTTCTGAGAATGAAAGGTAGGAGGAAGTTGGCAGCCAGCAGAAGACAATGAAGATGGTGAATCAAGTTTCCACAGCTAACTAATCCCTCGTGTATTTAATAAATACAAAAGCTCCATTCCAGAGGTAAACCTGACCCCCATGTCTCACTGGACAGACACCTGCTGTCATTTTCCTTATATCTGAATCTGTACAGCTGGACCAATTACCCTGCTAACAAACTGGAGACAAATCCTGCACTGTGTGCCATCCTATCCACTGAACTAAAGATGTCATGGTTACCAAGGCAACTTTGTTTCAGATACCGATGGGAGAAGCAGTTGTGATTAAATTATTGAGGGCCAGATGCATGGTATCCCATCCCACCCCCTCCCCATATAGATTTTCAGGGTTATATCACATGGTCAGAGAGACTAAAAATGACATCTTTATCATAAGAGCTGCTGGGTTGTGATTCCTTTCCAAAGTAAATTGGCCAGTTAAAGACTTAGTGCATCCAAAGGAAAAGTTGGTATGTGAGATGCTACCAAAGATGGGAGAGGACTGCATAAAAGTCTCTGAAGCATCTATGCACCTTTATCACATGTAACTGACTGCATGGAAGAAGAATAGCTTTCACCCTACCATGGACTCCTTTCTTAAGCCTTGGTCTTTGAGTTGTCCTTCTACACATATGTTCTGTATGATGCAAGTGTAATTTGGTGCCCCCACACTGGCAGTGATGATGGAACTGATCAATTATTTCTGGATCTAGAACCATGAGCTTCTACTACCTTAGTTAAAAGATCCTGGAACCGTTAGCACAAGGACTGTAACACATCTAAATTCCAGTGTTGTGCCAGATGTTACTGAGCATGCTCAAATCATGTGAGCATGCTCCATACAAGCCAAGCAGAAATGGGGGGGGGGGCACATGACCCAGCATGTACTGCTTCTCCCCACCTTCCCCCTGGGCTGGCCCAAGTTTTTTTGGCATCTTAGGCTCATGTGATTTTGGAGCCCATCCCCCCACTGATCAGGGCCATCCTAGGCAGGTGTGGGGCCTGGGGCAATTGGCCTACGGGGAACCCCCCAGCTGTCCCTCCCATCACCCTGGGTAGGGGCGCTGGCCCAGAAGCTGGCCCCACACTCCAGCCCTTCCCCTGAGCTGGGGGTGGAGCAAGTTGGTCTGGGGGCTGGGCTCTACTCTTCTGCCCTGCTTCTAGGGCAGAACAGCCGGCCCAGGGGAGGGTGGGGAGAATGAAACCCTGTCTCTGAGCTGACCCGCTCCACCCCTGGTCAGCTGGTCCCCAGCCTGAGGGCAAGGCGAGCTGGCCCAAAGTAAAGGCCAGCTCTGCACTCCCACTCTCCCCTTCCCAGCTGCCTTCGGCTCTGCGCTGAAAGCAGTGGGGAGGGGGCAGAAGACAGTGTGGCTGTGGGGGACAGCAGTGACCAAAAGGAGAGTCTCATCATTTTCTCAAAGAGAAGTCAACTGAGAGAGTTTGCTTGGAATGGAAATGAAGGCCCATTTCTAGTCTGGACCCCTTATGGTCATAAACAATCCAATGGCGTTTATCTCAGGAACAGAGGTGTTATCCCTTTAAGATTATTTTGTGGACTCAGTTTAACTAAAGAGTTAATGTATAAAATTTGTTTGCAATAGCAGAACGAGTGAAAAAGAGAAATTTCTCCCAAGGGATCAAATATTGCACAGTAGATTAACTACAGGTTAATTTGTCCTTGCTGAAATACTATGCAAGTAGCTGATGAAAGTGGCCCTAAATACCTACAGGCAAAGAGCTGAAAAAGCTCATAGGAATGGCTAGCACCATACTACTATGTATGATGTCTCTTAGGATAGAGAATAGTCAAGATTTGGGTGTAATGAAGGTAAAGGAGACTCCTTATTGAGACTAGTGGAAACAGACAGACCTTCTGGTTGTGTAGTTCTTTACTGATAAAGACAGCCTCTGTTATCTAATATTTCCTTATAGGGACTCCCAAAGTCTTGGCCTCAACTAGGAAATCATGGAATGAATCCACAGCTGACTCCTTTAGCCTACGCAATGGATATTAGCTCCAAAAGGAAATGAGCAACACGAATAGGACACAGAATAAAAAGCTGACACTGTTGCTGGAGGAAGGGCTTTAATGTCTTAGAAAGCAGTATTTTTTAACCCCATGTCAACAGAGTAGAGGCCTTTTGTTGCTTGTCGTAGTTTGTGTATTTTAAATGTGGTTTTTTTTTCAATCTTGACAATGTACTGGTAATTAAAACATATTTATAAAGCAATATAAAAATTCATTGAGGTTGTAGAAATTAGAAGAGCTGATTAGACTACCCATTACAGGACTCTGATGGTTGGTAGAGATCAAGAGGTCTTGCAAAGAGCCATCTAGTGTCACATTCAACATCTGCTTTGATTAGATTCTAGAGACATTAATTACTAGGATCTCCTTAGATGGCCAGCAGCCATGGCTGCTCTTTGTTGAGAATTGCACTTCTTAGCCCAGACAGTTTGTGGATATCAGCTTTGTTATCTTTATCTAGATATAAAGGGGCATTTAGTTTTTACCTTTCTCCCCTTCCCTTGCTTGATTGCAGCCTCGGTAGCTGGAAGTCTCTAAGTTGCTGTGTTTAAAGCATCTGTCTCCATTGCTTTGCAGTGATTTACTATACTGCTGTTTACCTTGGATCACTGGACTGACTCTCAGAACTAGACACAGTGTTGAAATGGAGAGAAGCCTCTTCAAAGACTAGTGATAGGCAAACACTTAAGATATTGCCCTAAAGGCTCCTTGTTAATTTAATCGAGGGAACTGTTCAGTCCAGAACATCTAAGGAGTGAAATGCCCTGAGGCTTAACAGCTCATCTGAAGGACAGCACCCCTCGTAATGAGAGTTCTGGAACAGAGGTCAAATTCCCAGCATGCAGAACAAAGCCACAACAACTTGCCTGCTGTGGGGTCAGATCTAAGCCTCTTGGCCATGCTGACATAGAAGGATCACCGCAATGAAATTAAGTACAAGACTCAGAAGATCCTGTTATGGGAAAACTCCCATTTAGGGTGCCTAGGTGGGCCAATTAGTACCAGACACCACAGCTTAGTGGTTGAAAAGATTTCTATTCTTATATAAGAAGGGGAAAGTTACAGAGTCCCAGCAGAACCAGTAAGCTTCCCACCCCCCCGGGTGTCAAAGCTATAGCTTATATACTGTGTAATAAACAACTTGCATCACCATACATATGTTACAAGATAACCACAAGGCTTTCCCTTCAGTAGTTCTTTGTATATCCTTCATGGACATGTCCTTGCCTACTTATGTCTCTTACAATTGCTCTTTGTATTGCTGGTGACTTAGCAGTTTTCCACTGAGCCTTGCTTTATTACATGGCTATCCTGCATTGTTTTTGCCTGCTACACTATTAGTTTTTATTCCCAATCTATGTTAGTCTTATTTTTATTAAGATGCACACAGACCTTTATAAATTTTCCATAACAACCCCTAACACCAGATTAATAAATAGGAGTTTCAACCAAGCACAAGAAGACAGTGTAACCATTGGGAGGGAGCCTTGATATGATTGTCAGACAATTGGGCCTTGTCCCTCCCTTGATACACTGTGCAGGAGAGCTGGTGGAAGAAGCACAATCTTGCTTGGAAGCAAGGCATTACTTTAAGTTAACACTGTCAACCACAGGAGGCAGGAGCAATATCACAGCCCCCCACCTCGCCAGATGTGTTCCACCTCTGCTAGGAGAGCTCATACTAAAATGGCAGCAGACAAGTCCGGGAGCACATGCAGACCCTCTAAAAAGGTAGCAAAGCTGGCACCCCAGCTGCTCTGGAGCCTGAGAGGAAATTCTAAAGGACTCTGCCAGAATTCTTCCCAGGGTTCCCAGGACAGGTCATTTCTCCCTATAGACAGTACAGCATGGGTGACAGCCGAAGAGCAAAAGCTGTCCTCTAGCATGGCTACCTACCAAAACATGAAGACATATTCTGGTTTAGTATATATAAAAAAGAAATTAGTCATTTCCTTTAACCATTCATCCTGTGGGGCACATGGCACCATACTAGGGTGCCATGTTTATGTTCCTGTGATTTAGTAATCCTGATGTTCTTCTATATGAATTTAAATCTGTTCTATGAGTTCTCCCTCTGATCTACAATGTGTGATTCCTGTTTGTCTCATTATGTGAAGCCAGGTAACAGATTGGTAATACGTTTGTCCAAAACACTGTCCCACCCACATCGCCACTGCACTAACAGTTGTTGATCCTGCTAGGAAGGTGTTAAATAGGTTCTGATGACTCACAGATAAGAGAGATTCATTAATTTCACCCAGGTATAATGGACGAGGGAATGCATTATTTAGACAGAAGATCTAGGTAAATGCAGAGCAATCCTGGAGCCACAGGAACAACCAAGGCTATGAAGAAGGTTTTTGAAGAAGTTTTTGTTGCATTATTATTACTAAAGCCACACAACGGGTAGGGGGAGAAATTGCTCCCAGCCCACAAAGTTTGCTGTAGGTTAGGAAAGATGTTTTCACTGTTCACCAATGGCTAGAACATCCTCCTTTCCTCTGACAGATGTGTGTCAGTGCAATCCATTGGTCTTAGTACCTGTGATGGCTCCAGCCTGCCTGATGTGCACTGCAGCACCATTGCGCGGCTGATAATATAAATGGTATTTGAGCTCAAGCTCTCCCTCTCATTTTTAAAAATAGTTTTCTCTATATTTATCTTTTATCCTTCATCTCACCCCCTCATGCTGCGGTTGTTTCTTGGACACAGAACAAGCTATTATTATACTGAGGTTGGTTTTTTTATTTTTATTTTTATTTTTTTTGTTTGTTTCCTTCTGCAGAAGAGATTTAATAGAAAATCTGTCTGAAGAAGGAAAGCAGCTCAGCTCAAGATCTGGACTGTGTAAGGAAAGGACAAGCCTTGTGGATTCTGCTGTGTTATGGTTTCTTTAACTCAGTTCTTTGGTAGTGAACAATGCCGGTGTGACCGCCCTTGGGACCAAGTTCTCTGTTCGTCCGGGAATGGGGGGAATACAGGCAACAGCAGCGCAGTTATCCTTCATCCCGTGATGCTCTGTAGGGGTTAAAGTAAGCTGTAACACTCTGGAACGGCCCACAGATCTGAGCGTTCCAGGGCCCAGATTCCAGAATCTAGAAAAATTGGGCCCACATGCATGAAAGGGGCCCAGACAATAAAGGAGGGGCATGCAGAGATTAGGAAGGTTCCAGGGGCCCTCAAATTATACTTTAGCCACTGCTGCTCTATCAGTGTAGTGCAGCTATGTTCTAGAGAAGAGTCCACACTCCATGGTCTAGCAGGGATGGCCAAACTTATGGAACCCAAGAGCCATACAAGTTGATCATTAAACCTTCAAGAGCTGCGCTGAGGCATATAGCCATATACTTTTACCTACTAAATTGATTTGCTTACATTCTTCTACAAGCCACATGTGACGGGGCAGGCCCGCCGTGCACTCAAGCGGGCCTATATGCCCGGAAGAGAAGGGAAGCCCCGCCCCTCAGGCCCTGCTGGGCATGCTCAAACAGCTGCCCAGGTATAAAAGGCTGCGATTCCCCTCAGTTAGGGGCTGGCCAGTGGAGGGAGCAGATGCAGGCTAGAGGCTCTTGCTCAGACTCTGGTCTGGCTCCTACTTCAACAGGGCAGATACCGGGGACGCTGGAAACGCAGAAGGCACTGCTGACCAAGGTGTCCTCAGCTGTGAGGATCCTAGGACCCAGACTGAACAAGACACCTGACCAGGTGGACATCAGGAGTCCCGGTGGGGCACCTCATAGCGCCCCCAGGTAGGAAGTAGCCCAGGGCAGGGTAAATCGGGGTGAGCATTGACCAAGTCTGGGCCTTAGTTGGCGCGTTGCGGCTTGGATCCCTGCCGACTGGGCCAGGATTCCCGTACACCCCTGGGCTGGGGTTCAGAGGAGTGGGAGGGCCTGAACCCCCCTACCTGGGCCTGCGTCCCTCAGGGCCCCCAACCGGGGCTTGGACTCGTTGACTTTGGCTGTTAGGCCGCACTGCCCTGACGTGAAGGGCTGGGACTTATTGACTCTGGCCAGTGGGCCGCACTGCCCTGGCGTGGAGGGCTGGGACTTATTGACTCCGGCCAGCGAGCCCTACCGCCCTGCCCACAAAGTACCCCGTGGACAGGGTCAATAACCATAAGGCCATCTGGCCTTAGACCGAGAGCTGCCCTGCTCGGGAGCACGCGGAGCTAAAACACTCCGCGACACCACACTTTCATTCAAGAGCCACATGTGATTCCCAACCCGCAGTTTGGCCACGGCTGGTCTATTGAGTCCTTGGCCTCTGCATAAACTGCCAATAAGAGGGACAAATGTGTCTGTAGGTTTGTGACATCTGGCTGCTATTAATTAGTCTGTACTGAGATATGATGCAGGTTAGGAAATTACTCTCCAGCGTGGTCCAGAAGATAGGGACTAGCACTCAAGAATAGGGAGATAGTCACACCTTAACACTGACTTGCTGGATCATCTCAAGTTGAGTCATTTTACCTATCATGGCTTCAGTTTCCACATCTGGAAAATGGGCTTAACACCCAGGCGTTGGAAAGGAAGTGCTGTTATTATTATGTGTTACTGATCTCAGTGGGTTTGGGTAGGGCTAGAAGAGGAAAGACTCTGTAGTGTAAACAGTGTCGCACCTTGAGTGTAGCTGCAATTGCATTGTTGTGAGAAAAGGCAAAGAGTTTGAGACTTACTCAATTGCAGTGGAGTTCAAAAAGCATATGGCTCTTTGCTTCTGGATGCACCAGCCGATGAGAAATATACTGAGGCCTCAAACTACAGCAAATTGGATAGGAGGCCTCAGAAAAGGAGAAGGTGTAGGTTGGCTATTTCCCATGTGATATGGCATGTAGGCTAGGAGTTGATGTAAAGATGAAAGCTTTGTTCACACACAATGGTCTGCAATATTGCCTCACAGTAGCATTAATGTTGCAAATATTTGGGCTTGATTTTCCTGTTTGATATACAACATACAGTTGCACAAAAAAAAGGCTAAGAAATATCTCTTTCCCACCCCTGAAAAGGGAGTGAGCTACAGAAAATCATGGGAGCTAATTATTAATATTTTTTAATTCATTGTGCATGGACAGTACCCCAATTAAACATAGTCTACTCCAACACATTCACAATCTTTGACTTTGATCTTGCAATGAACACTGCATGTGTGTTGTCAGGACTCTGTGCAAGTGGAGTTTATTGCAGGACTGGTGCCTAAAAGACAAAGTTTAAGGGATTGTTCCCATGGGAAAGTTATACTGTTTAAACTAAGGTGTGACTGTAAACCACAGTAGTTATACTGGTATAAACACTTGTTTGGACATGCTTATTCTAGAATAAGTGAGCCCTTTTTGTTTTAGGTTATGTCACTTGGGAATGGATTTAAAATAACTGAAAAACTGCCCTTATACCAAAATAAGGATGTGTCTATACATACACTACTTCAGCTGAGCGGCTGCAGCATGCCTGAAGGCTGTATGCTGATGGGAGAGAGCTGTCCTGTCAGAATAATAACCACATCTGTGACTAGCAGAAGCATCTCCTGTCGATATAAGGCTATGAACACTGACACTTATGTCAATGTAGCTTATGTCACTCATAGGGATGGTTTACTCACCCCCTGAGTGTTACAAGTTCTGCCAACATTGACTGCAGCTACATTACAGCTTACGACTGTCCACATGGGATGGAGGAAAGGTTTACACCAATATCATGATGACAGTTAAAACTGCTGTGTAGACAAACATTAAACAAGACATACCAGGAGAGTCAGAGAATGGTGATAACTTCTGTGTTGCAAACATAATGATTCAGAGTGGCAAGTCAAGCTGCCTTTGCACAGAGGAAGTGCTGGGGCTTGGTGTCCTTAGACAGTTTCTATGGCGGAAGAGGCAGAACCAGGCAGGCTTCTCTGTGTGTACTTTCAGGGTGCACTTATTCTCCTTGATCACTTTACTGTATGCAAGTGGATGATGGGGATCATCAATTAGGGGAGAAAGAGAGGAGAGGGAAGATATCTCAAACCTCTGCAGCTATTCATAGAATCATAGGGTTGGAAGGGACCCCACAAGGTCATCTAGTCCAACCCCCTGCCAAAAAAAGCAGGACCACTCCCATTAGATCATCCCAGTCAGTGTTTTGTCCAGCTGGGACTTGAACACCTCCAGAGATGGAGATTCCACCACCTCCCTAGGCAACTTATTCCAATGCTTCACCACTCGCCTAGTAAGGAAGTTTTTCCTAATATCCAGCCTGGACCGCCCTAGCTGTAACTTGAAACCATTGCTTCTCGTTCTGCCCTCTGTTACTACCGAGAACAGTCGAGCTCCCTCCTCCTTGGAGCAACCCTTCAAGTAGTTGAAGGTTGCTATCAAATCCCCCCTCAGTCTTCTCTTCTGCAGGCTAAATAAGCCTAGTTCCTTCAGTCTTTCTTCATAGGGCTTGTGCTCCAGCCCTTTGATCATTCTGGTTGCCCTCCTCTGGACTCTCTCTAATTTGTCCATGTCCTTTTTGTAGTGGGGAGCCCAAAACTGGACACAGTATTCCAGATGTGGTCTCACTAGTGCAGAATAGAGGGGAATGATCACATCCCTCGATCTGCTTGCATCCAAATATCTTGGACCTCGGCAGCTATTGCTTGCATCCTATAGTCATACTTTCTTTTGGTGCTTAAAATGGTGGGACAACTGGAGGCAGCCAGAGCTTCGGTGCCCACTGTAGAATGTGGATGGTGACTGCCTTTGGTCTTTGACAAGACGAAGAGCACTGTAATACTGAACATTTTCCTGTCTGGAGATGAGGTCAAGTGCTCCAGCAAGAACAGTGGATTCTTTAAAAAGATTTCCTTTTCCTTTCCAAATGCATCTTTGCAAATAGCATGTTTACCCCTAGGGGGTATAGGAAAAGCTCTTCAAATCAGCTTCCATAGGGGAGATAAAAATGGGTTCACTACACCTCATAGACAAAGGCAAACTGGGGATATACTGATGGCATTGAAACAACCAATTCCACTCAAGGGAAATCATCTAATATGGACGTCCAACATGCTAAAAGGATTTTGCTTTTTAGAATCATCAAGAGTTTGAACAGTAAAAATATTTTGAACTGTCTGCAGTCTGTGGATGGTACAGTTCAGACTGGGAGGCTAGGATCTTAGCGTATGAACAGCTCTCTGAACTTCATACTGCCAGCAAAGATTAGCTAGTGATGAATTCAACCATTCTGTAGAAAAGTTACTAATGAAACTTTTATCCTGTTCTACATGCAACCCACAGAGGTCAATGGGGACACAGGGGTCTGCCCATCCACAGTTCATTGTAGGATGAGGGCCTAAAATCACTCATACTTCAAAATGAGGAACAACTGTGGACTTACAAACATCCCTTTTTCCCCCACAGTAAACTGGCCTCATCCAGAAGCTCGGCAAGAATGCTGTCTAATGATTAGGACAAGGGACTGTGAGTCAGGATGCTTAAGTTCTATTCATAATAGTCTCTATCTATACTGTACTCAGCACTGGCAGTTCTTGACGAACCCTGAAAGTAAACATGGGTTATCTGTAATTAGAGCCCATTCATGACACTGCTTTGGAACTGAATGCTGACACCTTCAAGTTGCTTCATTGCTCTGTGCCTCAGTTTCTCCATCTTAAAATGATTGTGGCAGGGCCAAGATGACCCTACCTCACAAAGAAGTTGTGACCTTTAACCAGTTAATGCTTGAAAGTACTTAGATGAGATGCAGGAGGAAGAGCAAAACATTCTGTATCACACTTACAACATATACAGCAGAAATGCAGAGTAACTGAGCTGAGTTCACAAAGAATATTAATTATACTTGAGGGGAGGGAACAAAGCAGTCTTCACTCACTTTTGAGTTTCCTCCACTTTAGTTTGTCTGTGAAAAGGTTAACACAATCAGGGGATCCTTGCAGCACAGCTCTAGAGCTGATCCCTACACAGAACAGAGTTAGCCAGCTTCTCCATGATCTCTTCTCCCAGGGAAGGAAGGGTGGAGTATGCTGGCAGCTGAATGTAATCAGAAATCCCAATCAGCAACTCAGAAGTTAAGGCTGGAAGCTGTATCATTTGCCTGTCAAGGCTATGCTTAAGAAAAGTCTCTCTGGAATGAGTGTGTGCTGTTGTTTTTTCTGAAAAGGTAGAGTATTACATCCCCTTTTCAAATCAAATCAATTTTGTCAGGCTTGTGATTTAAGTTCTGGGTCCATTTTAAATCTAAAATCTCTAAACAAATCCTGTTGGAAAAACACAGTTCAGTTTACTTTCCCCTTGAATCACTTTGCCGGCAGGCACTCAAGAGCTGATGTGCTCCATGCATATTAACAATAATGGCATTTATAGAGTGCTTCCCAGGCTGTAGAGCTGAAGTCTTTTGCATGTTGTCATGCATGAAGACTGTCAAAATACATGTGTCTCTAGCCTGTAACATGGCAATTATTTTAGTGAGCCCAGCACCACTATGAAACAGTTAGAGTAGAAGGTGAAGGCTGTATCCAGTGGAAACTCCAGGGGTAGGTAGAAATAGGTAGAATGTACAGTAGTTGTCCAAACTGAATTATAAATGTGAGCTGAGTCATCAGATGCTTGTGTATATGTGTTTAGGAAGAAATATATTCATGCTCCCCAGGTCCTTCTCAGAAGTGGCTTTTGTTAGCCCTGCAGTCAGCTGCTTTCCTAATGGATATAAACCACCTACTTACTTGAGGAGCCTGATCTGAGCAAATTATCTGCTTCTCACAGGCAATTTAAGGGAATAGGGAGTGGTGAAAAATGGCAAGAAGGATGATGGACCTCTTTTAGTCTTAGTGTTAGTTAAAGCCTGCCTGTGGGGTGAATTCCATTGAATAATATTGGGCTTCTTTGTCCAACAGCAAAGAAAATTTTACAAATTATCCTCCTAGTAGAAGGTGGAATTTTAAGACTTTTCTTTAATAAGCAGTTGAAACAGAACTAAAATGGCAGTTTTGGAAGTTGGTGGTAATAGTAAAAGCTTTCTTTGTAAAGCTGGTGAATATGACTTCATGATAAATTTCCTCTTATAAACCTGATTTATTCAAGTGCCATAAAGGTAACATTATTATGGTCTCAATGGTATCAGTGTACTTGGTAAATTTTATCTTGTTTGCAGCACAGTACTCTGTTTTATTTTGCTTTTCTGAATTGACTGTATTTGAAATGATAGAGCAAAAAGTTAGACAAAGGGAGCACCTTAAAAGTCAAGATGGGGATGTCTAGTGGATAAGGCAGTTAGGATGAGATTTAGGTTCTTGATACAGACTTGCTATATGTCCTAGACTAAGTCCGCATGCCCCAGTTGACTTATGTGGAGCAAAGATAATGCTATTTGCCCTTTTAAAGTGTTTTGTGAGTTATGGGTTCTTTTGCTATATTTTTATGTAAATTAACTAGAAAGGCTGTCTTTTCTCACCAGACCCCTTGGTACATCTTGCTTAAGGGTTCCCACCCTCTTCAGCATGATGTACCAAGTGGGGAATTGTTTCAGTTCCTGTTAAAGGAAACAAAGTTTCTGTGTCCTGGTTACCAGATGAGTGACTTGTGTGTACTTTTTCCTTTGCTGAATACTTTGTTCTTTACCTGTAAATTGGCAGGAATGGGGGAAACAGTGGGAGGTTGAGAGCAAGTGGGTAATTTGAGATAAATATAACAAGTCTGAGTGGCCACAGCAGGCAATGAAGTGGTAGCCCTGAAGCTGGGTGGCATGGAACTTCACAGCAATGGTAGGGGTGGAATTCTCTAAGTGTGGGTTTCTGTCACTGCAGATGCAGAGGAGCAGCATAAGGACCAGAGACTTTGTGTGCCAGTTTTGTTCCCATACCGTAGACTAGTCATTCCCAGCCTGTGGCCCAGGTGCCAAAAATGACCCATGAGGACTTTCAGAGTGGCCCACAACTCCCCTCCTGCTGCTACAGAAGTGAGCTGCTGCCTAAGGATTCAGGCAGAGCACATTTCCAGGATACTAAAAGATCAGGGTTCAGGCTCCTTGCTGCAGCCAAGGGGATGGGAGGTCAGCACTCCTCTCTCTCTCGACTCCAGCAGAGAGCAAAGTGCCATAGGTGCTGGGGTCCCTGCTGGATCCAGAGGGAGAGGAGCGCTAATCTCCCATTCTCCTGACTGCAGAAGACAGCTACTGCCTAAGGACCCAGGCAGAGCAAACAAGGCTCCAGGATGCTTGTGGTTTCCCTGCTGCAGCCAGGAAGAAAGCAGATCTGCAAGGAGGTTGTCTCCTCACTGAACTCATTTGATCTGGCTTGAGTGGGTGGGGGTGCCTGATGGTGCAGACTGGTGGCCCTTCAGAGTTGTAAAAATGATACCTGTAGCCCTCAAGCCAAAAAGGCTGGGATCCACTGCTGTAGAGGGCTCTGTTATGCACATTCAGCAACAGAATCATGACAGTATCAATGCAAAATGTCCCCTGGGTATGAGGATTATTTTATTCATTGTGGCAGTGTAAAGACATGAACCAGTTTTGTGGTATTTAGAATCCATGTTCAAACTCTGCAAGTGGGTTTCTTTATAATGAGCTCATTCAGAAACTCAAGATCAGAGCATCTTCAGCTCCTAAATGCTGAAGCGTTCATAAGCTGAGTCAGAAATGTATAGTGTGATTCCCATCTCTAAAATGGCCAGTGCATGTGGAACTTATTTTAAGTCATCCTTACTTTAAAAAGTTATTCCGACTATGTGGTAGAACTGACTGAAGTGATGAATTGCTCTTTCAGAGTTCAGAGGATCATTTTGGAGAAGCCAACTGATGTTAAAATACCAGTCTGACTTCTCTGTGTGTCACATAACTTGTCTAGAAACTTCAAAGAACTGATGATATTGGGAGATTGCCACAGCATTCATGTGTGTGAGAGATTCTCTGCCCTTCCCTCTTGTATTTCTCTGCATACTTAGGGGCATGGCACTCTCTTAGTGTAGGTCTGTAAAGTGGCTGACCTTCCAGTAGCTTTCTGCTATGCTAGAAATATAGGGATAAAAGTTTCCATCAAAATGAGAGAACTTCTGATCCTATTTGCAACTGTTAGGAGCTAAATGGAGCAGTAGAAATGAGAAAGCTAAGAGAGGTTGAAATAGTTTGGTTATTCTATGTAAAGTTCAATTTGGGTGGCAACTGAGTGCTGGTGGTTTGACTCAGTTTCTCTGTCCTTAGACAGTTCCTTTCTCTCCTATGCTATGTGTGTCAAACTCTGCCCTGACTTTCCTAGAGTGTTGCCCTGTGTGCTCCCCCAGGAGGGTAGAACAGCACTAGGTGTGTCTAAAAGGTGCTAAAATAATTCCTTCTTTTCTTTTCCTCCCTGCCCTGGTACAGCTGTGGTTAAAATCAAATGTATTTGATGAGACTGGCCACTCAGTTTCCAGGGTGTCTGCTTCTCAGCTGGGATTTCAATTCTAATTTTCAAAGCTGCTGTGCATATAAATTGTGTCACTAGTCACCTCCTGTGTTAATTGGTGAACCGTGGTACTTTATGGTGGAAAATTCGTCATTGCCAGCAATTGAGTGGAAAAGTCCCTGTACACAGAGCAGTGCAAATTTGCTGGAGTGACACAAAGGCAGATGAGCCTGTCACTCTAAATCTGCAATGCAGACAAATCGGTCCCTGGAAAAAAGTTACTTTGGTCCTTTGGAGACATTTTAGTACAATACTGATCTTTTTGCCTTCTGGAGACATCTTCACCCACCTCTACCTTGCTTGGCCACTTCAGCAAGAGAAACATTTGTCCTGTGACTGGAATGTTGAGATTGGGGCCCCAGGGAACAGGGGACATTAAGTAGAGCCTGACATGTTCTCAAAGGCTCTGAGTGCTTGCTTGCTCCCGTTAACTTCAGTGGTAGCTAGAAGTACACAGGCTCTTTGAAAATGAGTCTATTAACCACTGTGCCTCAATTTTCCACCTTTTGGCCAAAAGGGATGTAAAACTGAAGTGTGTCTGAAACATTGGTTTACTTTGGATGAAGGATCTTGCATAAAATAATTCATTCCTTGATCTTGACCCACCATTGAATTTTAGGACAGTGCCATGCTGTCCTATACTAGAGCTGAGCAAAAATTTGTGGATGAATAGTTCTGTTTAGTCAAAAACATAGTTTGGGGTTGACCAAACTGTTTTCAACTTACTCACAAAATTGTTGAATAGTTTTCCAACTCTTTGGGGGGGGGCTAAAGTCAGGGGCATCACTGGCACCTGGCACATGGGGCTCGTGCCCTGAATCCCAGCACCAGTGCCCCAAGTCCTGGAGCAGCCCCTGTTTCTTCCGGTCTCTGGCTGGAGATCCAGGGCCCAGCCACCCACGGCGGCAACTGCAGCTTCCAGCCCTGTCCTAGGCTGGATCCCTGGCGGCTGTGGCTGCCACTCTCTGTCCTGTTCGTGGCCAGGGACCTGGGGCCAGGCTGGTGCCAGCAAGCACCCAAGCTGGGTCAGGCCCGGGCGTGGAATTAGGGCCGGGGGTGTAGTCAGCGGCCAGGGAGTGGGGCCTGGACCCGTGCCCTGGCTCCTTTCCCGGGGCAGTGACGCTCCTGGCTAAAGTCACAATGGGACCTGGGCTCAATTCATAAAACCACACAGGGCTATGTCTATGCTAGGGGATTAAGTTGATTTAAGCAAAGTCAGGGCTATGTTTAGAATTCGTTAAGCTGATTTAAGCAGTTGTTTAACTTGACTTAATAACTCCTGTCCCATAAATCGACTTAAGTTTTTAAGTTAACTTTACAAGGCAGGAAGCCTTGGGCTCCGTCCCAGGTCCCAATCTGTCTCCTAGAGCCTCATCTGGCCCTAGCCGCTGGCTTCTGCCACCTGTGGAGAGGGGCTGGGAGCTGGATCTGGCTCCCAGACCCTTGCAGCAGAGCTTGGATCAAGGAACTGGAAGCCAGATCAGGATCCCAGCTGTAGGTAGTGGGGGCTTGGAGCTGGTTCCTGGTGCCTGCAGCGAGGAGCTGGGAGCCCAGTCTGGCCCCCAGCCCCTTGCCACAGCTTGTAGTCCATGAAATTGACCAGGCTGTAAGCTGCCTGCCTGAGGCAGCGAGCAGCTCGGGGCCAGATCCGGTTCGGAGCCAGCTCTTAGCCCCTGCCAGCTTCAGCAAGGGGCTGGGGGCCAGATCAAGCTCCCAGCCCCTTGCTGTCAGTGGTAGGAGCCAGCTCCCTGCCCTGCAGCCTGTGGCATGGGGCTGGGAGCTGAATCCAGCTCCCAGCCAGTTTTCTGCAGCCCCCAGAGCCAGATGACACTCTGGGACCCAGATTGGGACCAGGGGTGGAGGAAAGGGTCTGGCAGGCCCTGTATGTCTGCACTGTTTCCAGTGTAGGCATACCCAGAAATCAGGGGTTAAAGTATAATTTGGGGGGCCCCAGAACACTCCCATGCCGGTGGCCACCTGCAGCCCAGCTCCTGCCCCCCAACATGGCAGCACCCCACCCCCATCCCCAATACCCCCCAGCATGAGCTGGGCCACCCCCACACTTACTGGCAGCAGCGGTGCATCTGCTGAGGTAGGGTTGGTAGGCCCTAGGTCAGGGCAGTGGTACTGCTGCAGGCCTCAAGTTGGGGCAGGGCCTGGAAGGGGAGAGGCTAGGGGCAGGGCATGAGCCCTCCCCAGGAATGCCCCTGTCCTTGCCCCCTCCCCTGCCTGCCAGAACACAAGGGAGTGCCACTCTGGGGCCTGCTATTCTTAGGGGCCCAGCATTTGGGCCCCTAAAAATAGATCATGGTGCTGGAATGCTGCATTTCAGGCCCTTCTGTTTTTTCAATGATGGACCCTGGAACGCAGTGTTCTGGCTCTATTTTCTATTTTTAGGGGCCCCAGAACAGTGGGCCTCGGAATGGTGTTCCCCCGCATTCTGGCTTACTTTAAACCCTGCCTGAAGTTGTCTTAAGAAGGTCAATTTCCAAGGGGGACCCCCCCCACCCCCAGGTAGAGAGAGCTATGGAGAAACTGGTACTGTCCTAATGGGTCTCACTTCTGTTGAAGCTGTTCCACTTCATACCAAAGACATCAATAGCCATTGTGGAAAGGTCAGAGAATGAGAACAATCCACAATTAAGAGGGCCAATCACTAATCTGGGAGGTGAGATACAACTGAGTTACAGTCCCCACTCTAATGAATAATTATTTATACAAAAGTGGAGCAGCTTCAGAGGGAAAGATTGAGAAGAATAGCCCACCCCACAATAGCTCATAGCCTGGTATTGGGGCATTCACCTTGGAAGAAGCAGACCTGGATTCAAATGTCTGCTCCAGACTGGAGATTTGGACATCAGGGTCTTGCATGTTAGGTGAGTCCCCAAAATACTGTACGTAAAGAGGAGGGGAGCACCACCACCACCTCCACCTCCCACTCCTTTTTCATTAATCTTGTCCTTTTCATTTGCTTGTATTTTAAAAAGGGTAAAATGTCTGGAAATAAAACATTTTTGTTGGACACTAAATGAAATTTTAATGACATTTTCAGCACTGAAAGTGAATAAAAACATCAAGTATTTACCTAGCTCTATTATATTTGCAGTCCTAAGAATGAAATACAACAGGTGGGTGACCTGCCAAGCAGAGGACATGGGGTAGCAATTTGCAGGCTCCAGCCTTAAGCCTCCTACTCAGTAAATCTGTATTGCTGCTTCCTTCCTCTCACTTCTCTAGAGACTGAATCAACTTTGGAAACACCACTGAAGTGCTTTGGATGACACAAAGAATAATTTCTGTCTAGCCCCTTATCTTTGGGATATTTGAAAGAACATCCTGATCTGCCTACAACCTCTTTCCTTTCCTGGTTTTCCAGCATCCTAGGTTCTGTCATTCTTTCTTCTAGCAGATCAAATTCATCATCCCCATTCTACCCATCTCTGCACAGGAGCCTATGTGACTAGGTGACTTTCCATATCCTCTGATTCCTGTTTTCCTTTCACTATAACATGTAACCCATAAATACTCCTAATACATTTATATATATATATATGCTGTTTATGTAACTGTAACAAACTGCAGTAAGCTTGGAAGGTACATGTGAGCCCCTTCTAATGAAGTGTCACATAAATTGCCCATTGTGGGGTCAGTGGGTGAGAGAGGGTGTGTGTGTGTGTGTGTGTGTGTTAGAATCCTTCCTGATGCTACAGAAATATGCCAACAGTGTGGTCTATAGTTTGATTCATGGGGGTGCATGGGAATTGCTGTTGTATCCGAGCATTAACTGCTCTAGCAAATTAGTGCAACACCTCCTCAAAGTCAGCAAAAAGTTGCAACCCAAGAAATGTCCTCCCTGGGTTTTAATCACTACCACATTTTTCCCTAAATGCCTGGAGATGAGGCTTTGGGGGATAGTAAATCAGATATCTATTAGGAAGTCATGGATGTAGATGCAGAGAGCATAATGTGGTTCCAACTATGGGGCATATATTTATGTGCATATATCAATTTGGTTGACTGCAGTGTGATCCAGGGACATCCATGTTATCACTGTCCAATAGCTCTGGTTTTCACTGTCCTAGGGAAAGATGAGCAAGAAGTTACCTTAAATCCTCAAATATTTATATGTTGAAATGAGAGCAGATCTTGAAAAGTGGACTGCCAATGTAATCTTGGAGTATGTTTATAATGAGAGAAGTGATACTGTAAAATGGCATGGGGGTTCTTATTATTCTCCTTCGAGTGCTTCTCACATCATTCAGTTACAGTTGTCTACGTGCCGCAGCACGCAGTAGCTCAAAGTCTTCAGCCTTAGCCTGTCAGGTCAGGGCATGTGGCCAACACTCCCTCTATGCCATGACCATGGCTATATAGGTGACCATGATCCTGACCCTCCCAGTTCCTTTTTCCGTCCTCGGTGATGGTTTCAGATCAGCCAAGAAACTTGTGTAAGCAAGTGCCTGTCTCTTACTGTGAAATTCAAGATGCCTGGTTTCAAACAGTGGCTAGGATGTTGCAAAGCTTTCCCACTCAGCGATCCACATGATAAATATCTCATATGCCTGGGTGAGTCCCATCTTGCTGAGAGCTGCCCTCTCTGCCAGTCCTTCAAAAGGAGGACTCGCAAGGACAGAGCTGCACTTCTGATCCCTTGCTGGGAAAAGCGCGCAAGCCTCTGATGCCGCCCGAGCTGTGAGTGCTCCGCCGGCTCATCGATCAGCCTGGGCACCAGAACCCCAGGACCACTCTTTGGTGCTGAGCCCAAAGTCTCGGTCAATGTCACCGTCGGTATCGTTGGGGCACCGAACACTGGTCACGGAACCAATCCGGTGGTGAACTGAAAGCAGCACCACCAACCACACCATCGATGCCGTAGGCCCCTGAGACAATGCGGGCATGCTCCCCAGACTGCATTCCGGCACCATGGAAGAAAACCAGGTTGCCACTGACCACGGCACCAGGAGCCCAGTTGGCGCAGGAAGTGGTACCGCCCACCAACCTGGTGCCACCCAGCCTGCCACCGGTACTGCAATCCAATGCAGGGGACTGCTTCCCGGCCAATCTGGTGCCGCCCAGTCTGCCTCTGGTACTGCAACTTGCTGAGGACTGTTACCCGGCCTCCTCCCCAAGTTCCTACCAGGATATGCTGGTGCTGTGCTCCCAGGCTTCGGGGGACCCTTCCCATGGTGTGGCATCGACTTTGCCTCCAGCCTCGGTCCATTCTTCTCCACTCAAGATGGTACTAAGGGTAGGAGAACATTTAGGGAAATAGTGCTGCAAGCACTCCCCCTCGCCCATGCTTTGATGCAAGAAGAGATCATCAGGACTGTCTGGGCCAGTGGGGCCTTCACCTTCCGGTACCGCACCGTAACCTAGTGGAGGCCATTCTCCTCCGTGCCACCTAGAGGCTGGAGTATCCTTTAATGACTGGTCACATGATTGGCCAGACATGGCAGCCGAAGATACCCTAGTCTCACAGCACCGCTCTATCCAGTCTCCCTTGCAGACCATGGACTTGGACTTCTCAGATGATGAGCCCAATCCAGACTCCACATGTCCTAGTAGATGGCGAGTCCGCTCATCCTCCTTGCCCCATGAGCATACCTTTTGAGAGACCGATTGACTGTAACAAGGACTCTCGTGCCCACCAAGAGTTGCTACGCCGCATAGCAGCAAATCTGAACCTGGAGCTCGGAGTTGTCCAAGCAGAGACTAATCCCCTCTTCGACATCTGCTGTAGGTCCCCACCCGCTAAGGTGTCTGTCCCGTTCCATGAAGGGTTTTACAGCATCATCAAGGCCTGTTGGCAAATGTGGTCCTTGATTCCGCCGGCATCAAGGGTTGTGGACCATAAGTACCACGTCCCTCAGGACGAGTTCTCCTTTCCGTTCCAGCACCCTACTCCAGGGTCGCTGGTCATCGATGCCATGAACCAGAAAAAAAGACAAGGTCAACTGGGTTCCACCCCTAAAAATAAGGAGATGAGGAACCTCAACCTGCTTGTCAGGAAGGTTTACTCCACAGCAGCTCTACAGCTCCACATAGCAAACCACTTGGCCCTTATAATAAGGTATATCTTTAACCTCTGGAATGCCATTCAAGGCTTCTGCGGCATTATCCCAAAGGATCGCCTTAGGGACTTTGACACAATGCTCGAAGAAGGGGAATTGCATCCAGAGAGACACTGATGGCCATCTGGGATGCCGTAGACACAGCCGCACATACGGTGGCATTGGTTGTGGTAATGCATCACTCGGCCTGGCTACAGGGCTCGGGCCTACCACCGCAGCTGCAACTTACTATTCAGGATCTCCCGTTTGAAGGCCCTGACCTCTTCGCCGAGTCCACAGATGCAAAGCTCCATGGCATGAAAGACTCAAGCCACATTCCAGTTGCTGGTGATTTACACCCTGCAACCTAACACACTCTCTAAAACCCCATCAAATCCTCCAACAACTTCAGCAGTTAAAACAACAGATTCAACTGCAGAGTCCATTCCTGAGGTCCCTCCAATTTCCCCAGTGCCATCTTGGGGACATGGACAAGGACAAGGTCCATTTGGGAAAGAATGAGAAGTCCCACGCTCTGCAATTGGGTAGGCGCAGGCAGGTCTCTGAATGCTTGTCGGGGAAGAAACAGCGCTATTGATGGTTACTATGCAGGCAGCGAACCCACAACCCGACCAATCCCTAACTGCTTACACTGCTTCACACACCACTGGGCCAACATCATATCCGACCAGTGGGTCCTCAAGATGGTTGTGGAGAGGTCTCGTATTCAGTTTCTTTCGATTCCTCAGGACAGAAAACCACCTCCTCGTCCAAACCTCAGAAACCGGGAACTGTCCCACCTTCTTGAGATCGAATGCCAGAAACCCCCACTCCCGCTTGGGACTCCTTTCTATGACTGAGGGAGAGGAAAGAGTTTTACTCCCGATACTTCCTGGTCCCAAAATCCAACAGGGACCTTTGACCTATTCTAGATCTCAGACCCTTAAACAAGCACATAGGGAAACCATGTGGAACTTTATTTTTCTTATCACAGATCCTTCCATCTCTGTCTCCTGGGGATTTGTTCACAGCCCTCGATCTAAGACGCCTACTTTTACATAGCCATACGGCCCCACCACAGGTGGTTCCTAAGATTCATGGTGGCAATGACCACTTCCAGTTCACCCCTCTCCCTTTTGGGCTCTCCCTGGCCCCCAGGGTGTTCATGAAATGCATGGCACTGGTCATGGCGTACCTGTGCAGATGGGGCATGGGCATTTACCCCTATCTAGATGACTGGTTAATAGTCAGGAAATCGAGCTCCCAAGTAGAGCTCCATGTCAGAGTGGTACTGAGGCTCTGCGACTATCTCGGCCTCCATGTAATCCAAAAAAAGTCAAAGCTCCGCCAGTCTCAAAACAGAGTTCATAGGGGCAAGGCTAGATGCCCACAAGGAGTTGGCATTTCTACCCTTCTCCAGGTTTGTCCATTTGCACCATCATTATGGAGCTGCAAACGTCCCCCGTGACCACAGCCCACCGATGCCTGCAGCTCCTTGGCCACATGGCAGCCTCCACCTTAATGATCCAGATGACGTCTGAGGATGAGGCCTTTCCAGATCTGGCTCTCCACAGTGTTCCACATATGGAGGGACTCCCTAAACAATCTACTGTCTGTCCCCCAGGATACTCTCTGCAGAACTTCAGGTTTGGAGGGATCCCTGTTTTGCCATGGGGGGCATCCCCTTCAAAGACCTCAGTGACCCTAATAACAGATGCCTCAAATGCAGGGTTGGGGGCCTACATCTCTGGGGGACTAGCCACTCAAGGGCTCTGGTTCCACATGGATGGTCCTCTCCACATAAATGTGAAGGAACTAAGGGTCATCAGACTAGCTTGCTTGACCTTCCTGGACAAGATATGGGACAGGTCAGTTCAGATCCTCACAGACAATACCACAGCCGTGTTCTATACGAATCGGCAAGGGGGGGTCGGCTCCCCAACACTTTGTGAGGAGGTGTGGAAACTCTGGGAATTGGTCATACGACACAACTTCACCCCGATGGCCTCCCACCTATTGGGCGTGGACAATGGACCAGCGGACTCACTAAGCAGAAAACCGCTAGCAACCCACGAGTGGTCCCTCCATGACAAGGTGTTCTCCCTCCTAATAGACAAATGCCCCCCCCCCCCGATAGACTTGTGACATGGCAGAATCGCAAGTGTCCCCAGTTCTGCTCCCTCAGGGGCCAGGAGGAGGGGTTTCTCACTGATGCCTTCCTCATCAACTGTTCGGGGCCCCTGATGTATGCCTTCCCGCCGGTTCTGCTGATACAGAGGGCTCTTTTGAAAATAGTCAGGGACGGAGCGAACATAATACTAATAGCTCCGGGCTGGCCTAGACAGCATTGGTTCCCACTCCTGCAGGACATGTCCATAGAGACCCCACTCCGCCTCCCACAGTGGGCGGACCTCCTGATACAGGACTCGGGGCACCTTCGGCACCCAGACCCAGGCCACCTACACCTGAAGGCCTGGATGCTCTCTGGCTCAGCGAGCAGGAGAGGCTCTGCTCAGACAGGGTTAAGAAGGTCCTGGTTGGTAGCAGAACACCATCCACCAGGTCTACATGCACAGCCAAATGGAAATGATTCTCCATTTGGGCTTGGGACAAAGGTGTATGCCCTATATTAGCTCCGATACACCTAATCCTCGACTATCTGCTAGACCTCAGAGAAAAAGGCCTTTCTCCTTCCTCACTGAGAGTCTATTTAGTGGCAATCTCAGCCCTCCACAAGAGTGGATGGGCAATTAGTTTTCTCCCATCCCATTTCCGTCAGATTCCTAAAAGGGGTGAAGAGACTTTTTCCCCAACCCTGTAAGTCCACCCCACCTTGGGACCTGAATGTCATCCTCCAGGCAATGACAGAGCTGCCCTATGAACCTTTGGACTCAGCCACCCTGCTGGTCCTGTCCTGGAAGTTGGCCGCCTTAGTAGCAATCACCTCTGCCAGAAGGGTTTTGGAGTTGAAAGCCCTCTCCTCGAAACAACTGTGTAGGAGATTCTACCTGGATAAAGTGGTTTTATGTTACCACCCATCCTTTCTCCCTAAGGTGGCCACCCCCTTCCACCTTAACCAGGAAATTTGCTTTCCAGTTTTCTACCCGGACCTTCAGGTTACACAGAACCAGAGGAGGTGGCATACCCTCGACATGAGGAGAGCACTTCTAACTTGCATCGAGCCCACCTGGCCATTCTGCAAGACCCTGCAACTGTTTGTGGTGGTCACTGAATGTAAGAGAGGTTTATCAGTTTCCTCAGTGTCTCTCTAAATGGATTGTGAACTGTATTAAAGACTGCTAAGGAAGGTCGAATATGCCCCTTCCTGGATCTATTAAAGCTCACTCTACTAGGGCCCAAGTGTCCTCTATGGCCTTCCTTGCCGAGGTCCCGATCCAAGAGATCTGCAAGGCAGCTATGTGGTCATTGATACATACCTTCACGACACACTGCATCATCGCCCAGCAAGCTAGAGATGATGCCACTCTGGGCAGAGCTGTACTCAATGTGGGTAGACTAACTCCTCCCACCATCCAGGGGTACAGCCAGCAGTCACCTGTAACTGAATGATGTGAGCAGAGCTCAAAGGAGAACAGTGGGTTACTTACCAGTAATCGTCCTTATTCAAGATGGGCTGCTCATATATATATATATATATATATATATATATATATATATATATATATATATTCAGGCCCCTCCCACTGTCCCTGCTAACAGAGTTGGCGAAGGTATATGGGACTGGGAGGGTCACGGTCATGGTCACCTATATAGCTGCAGTCATGGCATAAAGGGGGTGTTGGCCGCATGCCCTGACCTGACAGACTAAGTCTGAAGACTTTCCAAGCTACCGTGCGCTGTGGCACTTAGACACTTGTAACTGAATGTATGTCAGCAGCCCATCTCAAAGAAGGACGGTTACTGGTAAGTAACCCACCATTTCTCAATAGTTTCCTGGGTCAGATCTGCCCAATGTACAAGTTGAGAGGTGATTATGCTAATTACCAGCTCCGGAGCTGGATCTGAAATTCCAGCAATATTCCTCCTGCCTCATGCATTTCCATCAGTAATAAAGGGACTGCAGTCAGACATCTTGGTTGGCCACTTCACTGATGTTATGTGAGGCAAATTCTCACCTGTAGCTGTAGTTAGCAGACTGAACAGAGTGCAGGCAAGGTGCAGAGGTGGCCTTAGGCAATTGGGGGCCCTAGGCAAAGGCCCACTTTGGGGTCCTCTAAAAGGCCCACTATTGGCCCCCACTACTACCCTCCCTGTGGCCCCAGCCCCCTGTACCCAGCCACCTCACACCACCCCCAAGGACTCCTTGTTTGTTCAGCTGAACCAAACTAACATGACTGTCCTTCTGGAACTCATAAATTTATTCTTGGGTATGATATTTTTAAAGATCTTCCCATCATGAAGCTTGTAAGGTGATCATCTTTCACTTAATGTAAATGAGCTAATGCTGAACTACAAAGTTAAAATGAACATTTTAAAAAGTATGAGCATTAATGAATAACTAAAAGGTGGTAACACTAACAATGGCTCAAAAATAACTAAAATGCCACATTTAAAATATTGGCAGTCAAATCTTACAAATTTTTCATAGGGGCTTAGGTTTATGTGCACTAGACATTTAATATAAATATAAATAAATGAAAAGGTTTCTAGTGTGTAGCTATAAATGAAAAACACCAAATTTCAGTGAAATTCTCTGAAGCACTCAAGGTTACAAGACTCTGGGCCCCACTAAAATATTAAATAGTAAGTACAGAAACTAAAAAAGTCTTACTAAAAGAAAGACATACAGCACAGACATCACACAGCTGTAATGATTCCCTAAGGGCGGCATTGTATTTATATGGACCTACCTGGTAACCTGACCTGAGCTAACCAAAGCCAAAGGAAAAGGCAAAAGAACAGATAAAAAAGAAAAGGAAAAGGCAATATTTCACAAAATTAAAAAATGGAAGAATAAATGGCAATTTCAAAAGGGATAGCCTTGTTAGTCTAGTCCAGCAAAAACAAGGAGTTGTGTGGCACTTAGACTAACAGATTTATTTTTCGCATGAGCTTTCGTGGCCATATGGAGGAATTTAAAAGCTGAGGCCACTGGAAAAGTTCCTGCTATTGTGCTATCTATTGCTTGCTCCTGCTTTTTTAGCATGTCAGTGAAGTTGATGGGCAGATAATGGTGAAATCTGCAACTCAGATGAAACACAGAGCCTAATGATGGCTTCCCTTGATGAGCCAAGAGTGAAAAGTGCTTAGGTTTACAGCCTTACTAGCTCTGCTAGATGGGCACAGTTTGTGTTTTTATATATTTTCATTTGTCTACCAAATTGAGGATGGGGCCCCTTATTGCTTGGGATCCTAGGCAGCCGCCTGCTTCGCCTACCCCAAAAGCTGCCACTGGCAAGGTGCTGGAAGATCTAAAGCAGGGGTGTCAAACTCATTTGCTATGTTGAACCAGATTCAACTTACCTGTACTTCAAGTGAGCCATATGTACAATAAATGAAACCAAGAGTCCTGTGGCACTTAAAGATTAACATTTATTTATTGAATGAGCTTTTGTGGGGAAAAATCCAGCTTCATCAGATGTTTTGAAGGTGGTGGAACTTACAGAATGCTCTTGTTTTATTTTATTGAACTAGACTAACATGGCTGCCCCTTTTGGCACTTGGTAACACCATAAATTGAAATACAAGGGCACTCTCATACCATCATGGAGTGCTGTGTATGAGACTCTGCTCCATGAGAACCATCTGTCTCTGTTAAGGATGAAATTTTATAATGGGAAGTGCAAGATCACACATTTTGGGACAAATAAACATTTTTCCTGTAAGTTGGGAATGCATCAGTTGGAAGTGATTGAGGAGAAGGACCTGGGAGTACTAGTTGATCACAGTATGACTATGAGCTGCCAAAGTTATGTGGCCATGAAAAAGCTAATGCAGTTCTTGGATGCATCAGAGGTATTTCAAGGAGAGACAGGGAGGTAATAGTGCTGCTGTACAAGGCACTGGTGAGGCCACATCTGGAATATTGTGGCACTTAAAAACTAACAGATTTAGTTGTCGCATGAGCTTTTGTGGGAGGAAATCCCACTTCATCAGACTTTTTGAAGAGCGGGAACTTAGTCTGGGATGAAAATAAATGCAGGGGAGCGTAAGACATGGGATCAGGCCATACTGCAAGAGCAAATCAGAACATTTGTAAGGATTCAAACTCTAGGACAGTGGTTCCCAACCTTTTTCAGGCTGGGGACCCCTTTTTAACAACAACAAAAAAAAAAAAACCTCTGCGCCCCCCTCCCCCCATTTATGGAATCTGGCCCACACCACTCTGGCAGCACCACTGGGACAGCTGGCAAACAGTGCTGCCACCACCATTGCCCATGTTGCTGGGGAGCCAAGCTGTGGCAGGGGAAAGGCGACTCTAGCTGGATTCTGGCCCCAGTAGGGAGAGGCTCTGTGGACACCCTGCAACGTGTCCACGGACACCTGGGGGTCCCCAGACCACAGGCTGGGAACTGCTGCTCTAGGAAACAACACACAAATGGAGGGTGAAGTCAAATTACCTGTTATAATGTGAAGTTTGCTGATAGTACAACAACATTACTAAGATAGTTAAGTCCAAAGTTTACTCTGAACAGTTACAAAGTCTCACAAAACTGGGTGATTAGGCAACTTAATAGCAGATTAAATTCAATGTTGATAAATGTGAAGTAATGCGTTTTGGAAGATGGAATTCCAACTTCATAAAAGATCTAAATTTAGCTATTACCACTCAAAGATCTGAGTCGTGGTGGATGCTTTTCCGAAAACATTTGCTCAGTGTGCAGCAGTATCAGTCAACAAAGCTAACGATGTTAGGAACCATTAGGGAAAGGATAGAAAGTGTCAAGATGTTAGTAGTATAAAGCCACTGTGCACCCACTCATGGCAAATTGTTTGCAGTTCTGGTTGTCCAGTTGGGGGGGGGGGTATAGAGAACAACAAGTCAAATGACTGTGGGCATGAACCACCTTCCACAACTGAAGAAATTAAAAATACTGGGATTGTTCCGTTTGCAAGGAGACAACTAAAGCAAAGGATAGCAGAGCGGGCCATACAATCATGAATGCTGTGGAGAAAGTAAATAAGGAAGTGTTTACAAATTCACATAACACGAGAACACACTACTAATCTAACAGGCAGCAGGTAAAGAAGTACTTCACACAATGCAGAGTCAACCTGTAGAACTCCTCAGCATAGGATTTTGTAAAGGCCAAAAAAGTAATTATTTAAAAAAGAATTAGATAAGTTCATCAATGACTATTAGCCAATATAGTCAGGGACGCAACCCCATGTTCTGAGTGTTCCTAAACTTGAACTAGATGTTGTGACTGGATGATGGGATGGATTGTTCAATAAATTACCCCGTTCTGGTCATTCCCACTTAAGCATCTGGCACCAGCTACTCCTGGAAGACAGGATGTGGAGCTAGATGGAACATTGTTCTGACACAGTATGGCCATTCTTATGATGTGATCTTAGTGTATATAACCCATAAGAATGAGTGTGTACTCTGAACACACCTCTTTCTGTAGAGAAGTTCCCAGCTTCTTTTGTCCCATCTACAAAAGAGAGGGAAGACTGTAAACAGTCTGTTTCTCTTCTAACACTGTTTAGTAAGGAAGTCACATTCACTAAGTGAAAGTTCATCACAAGGAAAAGCTGAGCCCAAGGCCACAGCGTGAGTCAGTGGCAGAGCCAGTAACAGACTCCAGATCACGTGTCCCAACATACAGCCCACAGGCTGGATGTGGCCTGTGAACCTCTTCCATCTGGCCTGTGACTATGCTCCAAGGGACCACACTCTCTGCCTAACTCAGAGAGAGTGGAGAGAGTTGTTGCATATCTAGCACTCCATAATGCTGCAAGTGTGTGTCAGGTCTTGTGACATCGCAAAGCATTGGGTATGCAAGACTGGTCTCCACAGCCCACACTCTCATAAACTCATAGGTCAGAGACCAGTATGATTATCTAGTCTGAACTCTTGCATGATGCAGGCCTCAAAACCTCCCACTCCAGCAATAAGCCTCCAAGCTATGACTGAGTTATTTACCTCCTCAAATCATAATTTAAAGACTTTAAGATACAGAGAATTCACCAGTGGGTGGGCCATACCCCACGCTACAGAGGAAGGCAAAAAGCTCCCAGAGCCCTAGCTAATGTCCCCTGGGAGAAAATTCCTTCCTGACCACAAATATGGTGATCAGTTAAACCTTGAGCAAGTGGGCAAGACTCAACAGCCAGTCATCCAAGAAACAATTCTCTGTAATAACTCAGAATCCAGCCCCATCTACCCTCCCTTCTTAGGCCACTTCCATTTCCACCACCAGCAGCCATAGATCAAAGATTAGTCAGTTTCCAAAGTAGGCTATCCCATCATACCATCCCCTCCATAAAATTATCAATCTGTTTTGAAAGCAGTTTTGGTTTTTTGCCCCCATAGCTCCCATTGGAAGGCTATTCCGGAACTTTATTCCTGTAATGGTTGGAAACCTGAAGCTAATTTCAAGCCTAAATTTCCTCACAGACAGAGCTGTAACGTGGCAACCTGGCACCTAGAGGACGTTCCAATCAGAATGCACCCCTTGCCATTAGCAGCACTTGGGGCTAGCATCGCAAAATGAGTCTTTTAATAGAGTGGCTCTATTGAGCCACTCTGGTGTGCCCAGGGCAAAGCCCTATCGGCCCTGCCATAGTTACAGCCCTGCTGATGGTCAGTTTATATCCATTTGTTCTAGTGTACACATTGGTGCTGTACTCAAATACTTCCTCTCTCTCCCTGGTATTTATTACTTGGCTGTATTTATGAAGAGCTATCATATCACCCCTCAAATTTTTTTTGGTTAGGCTAGACAAGCCAAGCTCCTTGAGTCTCCTCTCATAAGGCAGGTTTTCCACTCTATGGACCATCCTTGTAGCTCTTCTCTGCACCTGTTCCAATTTGAATGCATTTTTCTTAAACATGGGGGACCAGAACTGCACGTGATATTCCAGACTCCAAAGGGGCAGCCATGTTAGTCTAAGAAAGCAAACAAAGCAAGGAGTCTTGTGGCACTTAAAGACTAACAAATTTATTTATTGCATGAGCTTTCAAGGGAGAAAATCCCACTTCATCAGACTCTTTGAGGAGGGGGAACTTACAGAATGGGATGAAAATAAATGCAGAGGAGTGTAAAACATGGGATCAGGTCATCCTGCAACAGCAAATCAGAGCATTTGTAATGATTCAACCTCTAGGAAACAGCACACAGAGGGAGGGTGTTATAATGTGAAAGGAATCCATAGTCATGATTAAGTCCTGCTTTCATATAATCTGACTTGCATGTTAGTTGGATTTCAGCTGTTTTTCTTTGAAGTCTTGATGTCCCATTGATTTTCTTGAGGACCATCATTAACAAATCATCAATGGAGTGATTAGGAAGATGGAAGTGCTCAGCAACTGTTTTTTTTTTTTTCTTTTGTTTTTTTGGTTTTTTTGGTGTTGTGATTTCTGATGTCAGTTTTGTGCCCATTTATTCTTCTGCATAGGGACTGTCCAATCTGTTTATTTCTCCAGGTGGGTACTGTAGTTTTAAGAAAGCTTGATAGAGATCCTGAAGATGTCTGTCTCTGTCTGAGGGATCAGACCAAATGTTGTTATATCTTAGGGCTTGGCTGTAGACAATTGATCGTGTGGTGTGTTTTAGGATGGAAGCTTGAGGGATGTAGATGACAATACCTGGGGAAGTAAAGAAACAGATTGACAGAGCCAGACGGGTACCCCGCAGTCAGCTCCTACAGGAGAGGTCCAAAAAGGAGAACAACAGAACGCCACTGGTCACCACAAACAACCCCCAAGTCAGACCTCTACAACAGATCATTAAGTACCTACAGCCTATTTTAAAAGATGACCCCTCACTCTCTCTAGCCTTGGGAGACAGACCTCTCCTCACTTACAGACAACCCCCTCCCCCCCCCCCAATCTGTGTCATGTTAGGCATTTAACAGGCATCTGGAACAGAGGCTGATTTTAACCAATAGATTATACCAGTCAGTAATTCTGGAACTTCCTATGTGAATTCCTTCAGAACTGTTGTATGCATATCATCTGGTCCTGGTGACTGACTACTGTTTGTTTGATCAATTTGTTCCTAAACCACCACTACTGACACCTCAGTCTGGGATAGTTCCTGGGATTTGTTTCCGGAAAAGAATGACTCGGGTGTGGGAATCTCATAGCCTCTTCAGTGAAGACTGAAGAAAAGTATTCATTTACCTTCTTCACAATGGCCTTATCTTCCTTGAGTGCTACTTTAGCACCTTGATCATCCAGTGGCCCCACTGACTGTTTGACAGGTTTTCTGCTCTTTATATATTATGTTCAAATTTTTTGGCCTGCCTAATTATACCGTTGCACTTGATTTGCCAGAATACCTTCCTTTTTATCATCAATGTGTGGCTCAACTTGCAGAACTCAAGTTGTTTGAGAAGATTGTTTTGAATCTTGCAGTATATAGCCTGAACACTGCCACAGTTGAGTCTAATCACAGAGATGGGATGGGCAGAGGAACTTTTGCTGACCTGGTTAAGACTAGTGTCTCGTAAATGCAATGTTAAGGCTGCCAGACAGAGCTGCAACATGCATCTGAGAGCCCAGGGCATTCAAGTTGCTTACTATATTGAAATTTGTTCACTCTGGCAGAGGATGGATGTCATGGAGAGATCAGTATAGGTCACTCCAGTGACTCCACACAGAAAATATCATTCTCTTTCTACGGCTTTTACATCTATGCTTTGTTTAGCTGTATGGCTCTTGGAATTTTATAGATCACAGATGCAGGGGTTTATAATGTCTTAGCGCTGTTGGAAGGTAGTTTAAAAATCAGATGCATTTTGTACCCACTTTGAGCTGCAAGGCAGTGGAGAACCAAGCTCTGGATTTTCAAAAAGTTCTCTCTGAATAGATGTCAGTGCTGCTTCTTTGCCATTTCTGGATTGAATTGGCAGGCGCATCTCTTTAAAAAACCCTTATGGAATATCTTCCCTTTATTAAGTTCCTTTGACAGGGTATATGTTGGTAGCCCAGAGTTCAGACCCAAGTTCCTGTAGCTGTAGTGAAGCAATAACCATTTATTTGCCTGAATAGCACAATGGGACTGTAAAGCCATGTACTATAAATGGGCAAAGCACAGATCAAAACACTTATGGGGATTTATTTATTTTGAAATCTTTTTTTTTCTCTTCAGTGTGTGCATGCTTAGCTCCCCCACAGAATCTGTTTCTCATACTCTCATAATACAGTAGTTTTCACCTTTTGCATGACAGAAGTGTTGCTGCAAGCTCTTGTGCTAAGTGTCCATAGGTCCATTAAGCAACTATTCTAAAGTGTTTCCCAGTATTTCAGTTTGAGCTCCTTTTGATGAAATGCACTATAGAAATGTAAAGTGTTCTGTCATTGTCCTGGATGCACTTTCCAGTTTCAGAATCCAAGGCATAAGGAAGGCTAACATCCGTCTTCATTTACACATGTGCAACCTTGCTAATCCCTGGGGAGATACAGAGATAAATGAGGACTGGGTTTGGTTCAGAGGATTTAGGTTTTTTTAAACAAAAGTGTATTAACACTGGAAGGTTCAGAAGTTTGATTTCAGTGAACACCCTTGTGTAGACTCCCATAGAAGTTCTTTGAAGACCTTGCCTTCTGAAATGGGCCAAGATGGAAATTCCACTAGGGCAACCTGTTGTTTATTTTGACTAAACTTGAGGGTGTAAAGGTGGCCACAGAATGGAATAAAGTTACCTAAAACTTTCAGGAGCTTCAAAGATTCAGGTCAAGTTCAGTTTTCATTTTAGGAATGGTTCTTAATCTTGTGTTACTGGATCCTGAATGCTTTGTCATCTCCCCCACAGGACGTGGCATCCATGCCAGCCAATGACAGGGAGGATTGCTTAGTAAAGCTAGACAAGGGGGACGCCTTGAATGACAGCACGTAAGACATTGATCTGCATACAGAAGACAGAAGCCTTTATAAAATGAATATAATGCCCACTGTAAAACAGTTTCAATGACATTCACTGCAGCCATGAAAACAATTTTACAGCCGATTAAACACACTTAGAAAAATAAAAGATGAGTGTGAAAGCAATATATACACTGAATTAGGGGGTGGTTCAGTGGTAGAGAGAGAGCATATGGGAAAATGTTCTAACTGCCCTCTACTGCCCCATATCTTCCAAGCTGGGCAGTTGGTATCTTCTGCTATTTCATTGGGCTACTAATGTTTTAATTCAACTGCCTTATTGCACACTTTGAAATTACACAAATGATAATGAAAACAGAGATGACTGTGGTTTGGAGGGAGATTAGGTTGAACCTGGGAGAAATTTTTTGCAGAGAACAATTTATTCAATGAATTTAATAGTTTCTCTCTTTAATTGTTTCTCTTCAAATTATCTATGAACAGAAAGAGTGATGGAAAATTCTGCCTGTTTAAACAGTTTATACAGGCATATTTCAATTTATAGGTCATTAGCAAACTGTATTAATCATGACAGTTGCCTTGAATATTTGTGAGTGATTGTGTCACGTGGTATTTCTTTGTTTTCAGATTCAGTGTCTCCCAAAATGAGTGATGAGAATGGCTGCTAAATACTTCAGGCATGAATACAAGTATGAAGATTCACATGTTGGCTTTACAACATTCACTGCAAATGCTTTAGTATGATTACTTGCTTGTACAAATGTTTGTTTAAAAAAAAAAAAAAGCTAAAATGTTCACAGAGTGACTGATGCAAATTAAAGTTCCTGCATATTTTTTCAATGTCTGTGAGTTCTAGAATAAATCAATAGACAATGATTGAGTGAATTAAATATATAGCGGTCACTGTGGGATGGATAAGAATTTGGAATCAGGGCAATATCTATATTTATGGGAGGTAGGTTTTTATCATTATGATGGCAGTTAAGAAGGAGACCTAAATGTAATGAGTCTAAATGAAGAGAATTATTTTTGTTTTTGAGAATGGCATGAGTACAGACAGTACTTTGGAAATCTTTGACAATTGCAAGGTCTCTGCCCTGAGATATTTATAATAGAGACCAACAGATGGAATGGACTGGAGAATAATTCAAATGTTAAAAGGTTTAGAGCTACTGAGGGCAAAAATTTTGCACCAGTCTTTTCAGAATCTTCAAATCACATCATCACTGGAGATGGGTGAATACATTATAATGAATAACTTAAAAAATGACACCTTGCTGTTTTGTTAAATGAACAGACTACAACTTTTCTCCAATTTATTTATTTTCATTGTTATAATGTTTCACAAAGAGTTGGATTCCCACTCTGCTAGCTGCTGGACATACATGAGACTACCCCTTCCTCCGGTAGTTCACAACCTGTTCGGTTTTTAGGATTAGTGGCTGAATAACTTCAGTGACTAATTCTTGGTCTCAAGCTCCTAATCCAAAATTTGAATGGCCTTGTTTGGTCACAAAGATTGCATGCCACCCTTATATTCCTGACTTAAATCACTGTAATGTTTAGGCAACTCAAAATTTACTTCCCATTAATATTATCCATTACTCAATCAGAATTTGTTTGCATGTACATGCTTTCCAGAGGTGGTGTTCTCTGTGATATTTGTGGAAAGAGAGGGAATGTGGTGGGGAAAGCTTTTAGTGCATAAACTTGTTAGGACTTCTGGCTTTGTGAGTTTCTTTTAATGTTGCTAAACATTTTGGTGGTGAGGAAAACCAAACAGGAAGAAGAAAGCAACAGGGTCAGTGGGAATCCTCCCAGAGACAGGCCCTAGTACCAATCATCTGAGGGAGTGATGCGTTCAGGGTATGAGACACTTGTGTGAAGGCAAGTAGTAGTAGGACATTTTATAGCTAAAGGATGAGCATTGCAAAGCTGACTAGGAGGAGATATAATAATCATGGGTTTAATCTCCTATTCATCTCAGAGCTAATTCCAGAATCTAGTATAGGGAAACCAGTGAAATTAGGCTGAACCTGTCTTCCAGATGAATGGTTGAAAAACCTGGGGAGTACCTGCAGGACTTGAGCAGCTCTGCAACCAGGGATGAGTGAATGGTGATATGGAGAATGGAGAGAATACGAAAGAATTGAATCTATATTGATTGGATGAAATGATTTGATTGACCAAATTACTACCTTTGGTGGGGAGGAGGATACGGAATCTTGCAGCTATGCTCCACCTCCTGGGATCAGCACCTCTAAAGTCCATTGCTCTGAAGGACATGGTTTAAAAATAAATGAACCCCCTTCAGAACTGTTGATGTTAAGGCAGGGAAAATTTGTGTCTAGAGAGTAAAACTAAGCACAAAGGGCACACAGCTGGTTCTACAGCCCATGTGAAGGATAAACTACACATCTATGCAGGAGACAGCACCCAGTTATCTTTCTCCTTAGTCTATTTATGTCCCACAAGGTGCCAGTTAACAGCTGAGGAATGTTTTGGGAGATTTCCCCCCCTCTCAGTGCAGAAATTATGCAACTCAGAGAGGTTTATAAAAAAGCCAGCTCTGGGTTTTCTGACCAGCCTTGTAGTTAGTGCATCTTGTCTGGAAGTTTCTTCTAATTTTGTGCAGTGCAGGAATGTGAGTGTCTAACTTTCACATGCATTTTTTGGGGAAAATCAAACATTATTCCTATTCTTCTGAATCTCTAAGCCTTCAACATCTTTTAAATGTGTAGAATCCCTTCTCAAGTATTCAGCCATCAGCCACCAGGCTTTCAATATTGACTTAAAATCCGGCCTTCTTGCATCGGCATGAACCTTAGAGAGCACAGAGTCTCCCAGCACCTGCCTTTAACTTTCTGTTTGACTTGATAAAGGAATCATAGGTACAATTGCTTTAATGGTCCTCTGTAATAGGGCAATACAAAATTCCCACCTACCCCCCAGTCCTTTTCCTCTCAAATACAAAGGTCTCCTATCATTTTTCGGTCCCCAGTGAATAAAGCCAGAATTATTGCCCCTCTTTATAGACAGGACAAGTGTGGTAGAGAGAGAAATGACTTCCACAGTGGATCAGTTTCAGGGTTAGGACTTGGATCTCCCAATTTCTTTGTAACACACTTAATGACTGTCCCCTTTTAGTAGCTCAAAGAGCCAGTAGCTAATAGAGTGACTCAGCTGAGGTGACAGAGGGCTTTGCTTTTGGTGCTGAAGGTCCTAAACTGAGTCTACACTAGGAGCCCAAAGGTGGAAATTTATCATATTAGTGTTAACTGTTGTACTTTGTTGTCTATTGCAGTTGTTTCATGTTTTCACAGGCATTTGCTGGATGATGGTGTGGAAATATCTGTCTACAGCACAGTCATGCAACCACAAAAGGGGGTGGTATTGTTAGAAAGAGAGAGAAAAGAGAACACTCCAGCCCATCGTTAAACATTGTGTGCTTACAACCCACCTGTCAGCTCTTTTAATTCTGTGCAGAGGTATGTGTCAGAGCTTTTATTGATTCATTGGGATTGCAGGACATCTTTGCTGATATTAATCTTGTGCATCTAACAAACTACTGGCCTATTGCAACACTGCAAAGTCAACCATAAATACTAGAGACTACAGCATTTAGTTCACTTTGTCTTGCATGTATATTTGTTTCTCCAGTGGTTTATTGGTGGTAATGTTTTCACTTGACAAACTAGCTAGTGTGCATGCACACTATTGTCTTGTACTGGGTGGAGTCCAAATTTTTCCACTGTTTCACAGGCTCTGTGCTATTTACAGCTAATGGAGACCTTCCTATTGCTCAAGGTGGCAGGGTAATGCACATTTGAGGTAGGAGGATCCTTGTTGCCACTGGTTATCCTCACAGCCATGGTGTGCAGCATAGCCCCTAGGAGTTTGTCAGCACTTGAATGTTTACAGAGCTCCTTTACTGGAGTAGTTTACAAAAGTGAGTGATGCCAATGTCTCTGATATACAAATGAGGAAGTGAAGTCATTAAAGGGCTGACTTGGCCAAGGGTACTCCAAACTAGTAAAAGCCACATGAACAGAACTCAACAGTCCCACTTCTACCACTAGACCATGCTCAGCTAACTGATGATATCCTGGGGTGGGTAGGCCAAGTTAGTCTATGTCAGCTTGTAGCAGTGGACTGTGATAGTTTGTCCACCTCTTCTGTAGTCAGATATGAGACAATCCTGTATGTGCCTGCCACAAGTGGTGCCATCTCACAGAGTAGGCTTATGATGAGGCATGACAGTATCAGTATATCCCTTGAGTATCCCTAGCAAAGTGGCTAGTTTGCATCAGTATCTGTTGTGAAAGAATTGTTTAGGTTGGTGGAAAGCAGGCTGGAGAGCTGCATAAACCCAGTTAAGCTGCAACTCTATCTGCTGCTGCCATTGGCTCAGCGGGCATGTAGCAGATGGAACAAGGTGAAGAGCCATTGTGTGTACAGGTGAGAGCCACCTCTATGTTCTCCCCTTGGCCCTCCTACCCCATTGTAAGATCAAGATGGACACTACCAATGACTCAGACTCTGGACTCTTCTTAAATGAGGCTGCTACTAAAGAACATTTTCTTTCATTTATTGACATGAGTTCAATAAATTTCAGCTTCAGCTGTGCTCTGATATCTCTCGTGCATTTTCAGCAGAATTACCAGACATGTTCCAATAGCAGAATTATCAGTGGTGAGGATTTGAGGGACAAAAATAACCCAGCCTGATTTTCAGATTTCAAGTGGAGTCTAAAGTGATGGGATGAAATGGTTTTGATTTATAAATGAATCAAGTTTGTCTTGAAGTAAGTCACAGAAAGGGAATAGGCTTGGAACCTGTTCCATGTCATTTCTTTTTGAAAGGCAGTACAGTTGTGCTCTCAAAGAGGAACAACATATGGTAATTAAACACAAATACAAAATTAAACCACTTACCAGTCACTTCTCAGTCAGACATGAGAAAAGGCACCATCTCTGAGATGAGGAGACCAGACAGAAAAACATTATTTTGATCAACTTGTCAGCTATGATGCTTCCTAAAACTCTTCATGGCTTTCTGAGGCACAACCCAATTAATGTCATTATATAAAATATTGTCTGTGTGACTTGAAGATACATTGCATGAGAGAGAGATGAAAGAAGTATATAGGGCATTCCTTGTGTAGGGTATTTTCATTATCTCTCAGTCCCTCATGATTTAGGCTGTTGGTGAAAGCAGACTTAAAGAAGAAGCTGAGCTGGGACACTGCACCCCTGAGCTCGGGGGGGGGGGAGGAAAATGTCTTCACTTTAACCCTTCTTTAGACTGTATGTAAGGGAAAAGAAGGGAGAAAATAAAAGCTTCTGCAACCTGGCTGTATTAACAGGAAACAGGTATATCTATGAAAATAGAAGTCTGCATTGTTTATATCCAAAATGTGGGTTCCATGAATTGCTGTTAATTTTCTCTTGCAGACTCCTAGGGAAATAAAGAGAGCAATAGCAGCTTATGCTATTTTAATGAAAAGAAATGCCTGGTGTTGAAAAACCTTTTTTAGCACAAAAATTAGGACGTAATAGTAAATAGCAAACTGAAAAACTACCAGTGATGCCAGATGTGCTTATTTTATTCCCTAAAGTTGCATGTGATATATGCTGACAGGTAATGAACATAAGCTAAATCATTGCCTTTCTTTCCCCCTTCAGATACAATCAGTTAGCATTTCAAAAAGTAATGAATCTGCCAGGCTGGAAAATCCCAAAAGGTCCTGCTAGAATCAACCTCTTGACTTTTATTTAACCTTCTCCCATCCATAAGGAGTTGAAACATTTCTCACTATTCTGTCATGGGTGTTCTCACATACACACAGATAACACAGAGATGTGTATGCTTATACTCATGGACAGGTACACATTCAGATATGCAAGCACGTGTGTATCTACATGCTTACTTAAAGAAAGTAAGTACACGCACCCCTATTCAGTCACAGCAAAGGCTAGGTACACGCTCCCAGGGACTTGCCCATGCTTTTGCCTGCACTACAGACAAAAGTATGCACATGGGGCCTCAGAACTAAATATATTCATAGTGTAACTCCCCTGTAGAGGATGAAATGTGACCCAGTCACACTCTCCTCTTGTACAGATGACTGTGCCTGTCCACAAAAGCCAGAGTGTGCAGGATTGAGGATGCATCTTCAGCATATTTGCATGCTGCAGAAAGCAAGCAGAAGTTAAACACAATTACTGTGACTAAATTTGGAAAAAGCTAATGAGGAATGGTGCATACAGCCAAAGATTTAACCAATTTGTTAATTATCTACAATATTCAGAAAAACCTTCAGCTGTAAAAGCAAGCAGATGACTCTGATTAAAGATACTCCTTCTTGGCCATAAGATCTTTGTCCAGCCTGCTCATTTATATTTCTAGTCACAGTGAAGCTATCTAGATCTCTCTATCAATCTATCTATTTCAAATACTCATTAGGTCCAGGACAACTTTTCATCCATCCCCAGTCTAAGAAGCCTAGACAGATCCTTCAGACTTGCAAAACACAATTCATGGGTACTAAAGAATATGACTGCCATCACATGTATCACACAGCCAGGCAATCCCCCCCCCCCCCCCCCCGTAACATTTCCCTATCCCACTTCCTTCTCTCAATCCCATTACAAATGTCCTTGCTTGTTGCACACTCCAAACAATACTTCAGTTGCTTGAATCTGGAGTACATTTTTACTCTTTCTCTGAAGACATAGTGGCCTGACTCACAATATCTGTCAGGAATGCATTCTTATTCCTTCCATACAGACATAATGGCACCACTGAAACTTTTCATTTCACAGTATCTATATTGATTGTGTTATTACACATGAGAGAAATCACTCTCATGCAATCATGTATGAGTTCTCACTAAAATCCCGGGATTTTAAGTAGTAAATAGGGTACTGGATGAAGAGACTTGGGCTCTCTTCCTGGCTCTGACAAGGTGGGATGTCGTGTTGTGTTTTGTTTTTTTTTGTTTTTTTTTAAACCACTCTAGATAGGAAGAAGAGTCAAAGAACCCATGAAGTCCAAATAGGACTTCATTGCCCTTACATTTATGTGGAAAGCACTTAGCTATTACAGTGATGGGAAGCAGTAGAATGCCCTAGGATAGGCAGACAGCTCTACCTCTGACCTGTGTGATTGATTCATGGGCAGTCACTTCAGTGCCATTTGTCCCTTCTCCCCTCATTCTTTGTTTGCCTTCTCTGTTTGGATAGCAAGCTCCTCAGGCCAATTGTGGACAGTGATTAGGCAACTGTAGCACTCTAGCTACTGCTTTTCATGATGACCAGTATTGTCTCATTTAACTTTCCCTGTTGGATTGTAGCAGTCACCTGTATCTCATCTTATACTTCAATACCTGTGCAGGGCGTGGGGGAGTGAGTATCTTTGCTATGGTATCTGCACAATGTCTAGCATGATGGAGGGGCCAATGTTCACTGAGGCCACTAGGTGCAATATAGATAAGTGATGGTTGCTGTGTTAAATTTCTCAATTAACAGCTGTAGCTGAAGTCCATGAGATTTTTTTCTCTGTGTTCGTTTGATTGTAATTTGATGTGAACATGGAAAAAGAGAATTGACACGTCTTTGCTGCCAAGTTGACCATGAGCAGACACTTTGTATTTGCTGCTAAGATGACCTTTGCTACAGTACATGGGTAACCTTGAGGTGTGCTAGAGTTTATCTCTAGTGCCTTTCTCTAGTGCCCAGCAGAAACAAACCCCATCTCCTACAGTGAAGCACCTGGAGAACAAAATTCACAGCAAAAACTGTTCAAAGTTTATGAAAACAAAAGCAATGAACTGTATTAAACTAACTTTATAAACCTTATGATAAAAGAAAACAAAATAATTGCTATACAGATCTATAAGATGATGGGGCCATTTAATAAATCCACAAGTCTATTATGGTGTCTAATCACCAAGTGCAAAGACTTGTACTGGAAAAAGCAGCTCTTTCCTCTTATGTAGCAGAAATCCTTAGTCTGAATCCTTGGAGACTTTCCTTCCTCTGTTGGAAGTACTGCTGCCCAGTCAGCAGGGGTATCGCTGCTCTGGGGAAGCACCCGCGGCACTGGCCCAGGCCATGGCCCCTGCCAGGAGGCCACGCCCCCTGGCTGCAGGCCACACCCCCGGCTAGGGATGGGGCCAGGAGTGGCCGCAAGTGTCTGAGCCCCACATCCCCAGCCAGGGCCAGGGCCGGGATTGGCCTCTGCGGCCATGGGTGGCTGAGCCCCAGATCCCCGGCCAGGTACGGGGCTACCACGGCCGCGGGCAGCTGATTCCCAGATCCCCAGCTGGGGAAGGAGCTGCCACACCTGCAGGCATCTGAGCCCTGGAGCACCCGCTGGGTACAGGGCTGCTGTGGCCGTGGGCTGCCAGACCCCAGATTCCTGGCCAGAAGCGGCCTCCATGGCTGCGGGCTGCTGAGCCCTGGATCCCTGGCCGGGGACAGGGCTGCTGTGGCCGCGAGTGGCTGGGTCCCAGATCTCCAGCCCAATCGGGCTGGAGACCAGGAGGGGCGGGCCCCATCGGACCCGGGGCACTGGCACTGGGATTCAGGGCATGTGCCCCGTGTGCCCGGCGCCAGTGACACCCCTGCCAGTCAGCTTACTTATTCAACACTCGGTTACACATACACGCACACGCACACACACAAACTCTGTTAAAAAGTATAACTTTGAGAATAACAAAATATGATTGCTTCTTTCCCCTTATTACATTAAAGAGCTGTAGTTAAGCCCATAACCCAAACTATAGTTAAAAGAACCCACTCTTCTTTCCCAATGGTCTCTTCTCTGCAACTACTGCCTTCAGACTTAGAATCAGAGACTCATAGAATCATAGGGTTGGAAGGGACCTCACAGGTCATCTAGGCCAACCCCCTGCCAGAGGCAGGACCACTCCCACTTAAACCATCCCAATCATGGTTTTGTCAAGCCGAGCCTTAAACACCTCCAAAGATGGAGACTCCACCACCTCCCTCGGCAGCTCATTCCAAGACTTCACCACTCTCCTAGTAAAAAAGTTTTTTCTAATATCCAGCCTAGACCTCCCTAACCGCAACTTGAGACCATTGCTCCTCGTTCTGTTTTCCGTTACTACCGAGAACAGTCAAGCTCCATCTTCCTTAGAGCATCCCTTCAAGTAGTTGAAGGTT
Source organism: Podocnemis expansa (assembly GCA_007922195.1). Lineage (NCBI taxonomy): Eukaryota > Metazoa > Chordata > Testudines > Podocnemididae > Podocnemis > Podocnemis expansa. The sequence continues at coordinate 18,958,550 of ML682025.1, forward strand.
GCTATCAAAGCCCCCCTCAGTCTTCTCTTCTGCAGACTAAATAAGCCTAATGCTTCAGTCTTTCCTCATAGGGCTTGTGCTCTAGCCCTTTTATCATTTTGGTTGCCCTCCTCTGCTTCCCTGCTGGAGGGTTAACAAAGGCTACTAACCTGAGGCAAAATGCCTCAGAGTTGGGGAAAACAGCCTACTGTCTGCTTCTGGCTCAGCTTCTCCCCTTGCACTGGGCACATGTGCTCTCCTCAATGCAACTACCCTGGGGCTGGCTGCTGGCTCTTAGGCATCTCACCACTGCAGTAGCAAGGATCCTTGTGGTGCATGCTCAAAGCTACACACCACATACTAGAAATTTTTGATTTAAGGCAGCTAAATCTGCCTAGCATCACTGACCCTGCAGCTGTAAGCACAGGTGTGTACCTGGCCTGGTTCACCCCCTGACCTGATGCTTGCCCCTTTTGCAGTGTGAGGGAGACCCTGGCGCATGCATATTTGGAGTGCAACCCTGGTGCGTGCATATCTGGAGTGCACCAGATTGCAGCCCCTATTCTGGCTCCTCCAGAGCCACTTATTGAGGTTCTGGCTGCACTTCTCGCCACACACATTTTTGTGTGCACTTCCCATCCATGGCCCCATGGAGTTGCAGGACCTCCTCACCAACCACCTCCTGGTTTATGCAAAGACAGCCATCTGTAGGACCAGGGAGAGGAGTTTGGTTGAGGGAGGGGCGTGCGACTGTGGGGCTTACTTCCGGTCCCTTGTTCGCTCATGTCTCCGGGCAGAGTTCCTCTGGGTGGCATCTGCTGGCTCCCTCAACACCTTCTGGGTGCAGTGGGCACTGTCCAGGGTTCTCTGCTCAGTGTCCTCCTCTGTGTTCCTCATTTTGAACCTGTAGGCTCACACCTGTTCCTATATGTTCATTAGTTGTCCCCCCATTCACTTGGAGCTGCGCCCAAGTGCCAACTCTCCTTAGGTTGGGGGAGGGGTTTTAGCAGTGGGCAGGCTTGTGCCTGCCCACTTCCCAGAAAGCAGAGTTAGGGAAGCAGGGGAGAGAAGAAGAAAAGCATAGTACAGCATGATAGAGTGCCACCCCCCCTTTTACAGTAACTTCAGGAGTAGAATGGTATATTGGTCTGTGCTTCCCCATTGATTACTTGTTATATCTCAGGGGGAATGACAAAAAGGGTTCATGTTCCAACTGGTGCTTAAAATTTATTCCTTTTTATGCCAGAATTGTCCAGTAATCGGTATTGAGTGGGGGCAAACATTTGGCTTCCTGATCATCAGTACCAGCAAGATTTTTTTTTTCTTTTGTCCAATACATGGGGCATTCTTTGTTTTCTTTCTGTTGTTGTTTACTCTCTGATCAGGTCTCTTTTCTCCAACCTTTCAGCATGGAGAGCAGTAAACATGAGCCAGCTGCTCATTGGAGGTGATTTACTAATCCTTTCGACAAAGAGGGAAAAAAAAGTATTATCCCTTCTTCCCCACCACCCCTCCACTCACACCCATCCTTTCATAATAGTAATTTGTAAGCCAAGAGAAAGAAAATACTAATCCAATTTATTGCAAATGGAAGGTATGATGGGAGTAAAATTAAAGCTGATTCATCCTCAGTCTTAGAGGTGGCACCTTCTGTCTCTCCATCGCTAGGATAAATTGAGGTTTACCTATAGGATTACATTTGGGAGCAGAGAGTCAACTTGTGGAATCTTGTGTCGTCAGTAATAGTTTCCACTTTCCTTCAGATACTCATGAGATCGACAGGCACTCATTGTCTTTGTTTCACACAAGGATATTCCTGTTCATTCAGATACGCAAAGTGTCCCTTATTGCAGGAAGACCACTGTTTCTCCAAAGATGTAATTCAGGGCAGCCAGGATAATTGCAGGCTTTAAAAATGTATGTTATACAGAAAGATTCTGCACAGTGGCTTTTTAGGACACAAAGTGACCTAACGGAAGTATACCAGATTACACAGAGGGATGGGATAAATTGCCCCTATGGGGGAGAGGGAAATACAGACTGTTTTGTATGACAGTAATTTGAGGCTGGGAGGGTGTAATCTAGTCCAAATTAAATTCAAAATAATTATTGAAACATCCTGGATTTGAAATGGGTGTGAACCAAAACCGTGGGGCTCAACCACACTGAATAATGGCAAAGCTTGTATTTCCCTCTAATTTGTGCCCCTGGGCTATTTAGTTACTGCATGATGCATGGCTCTTATTTTAAAAGTTAAAAGAAAAAAAAATCAGAGCATGTTGTTGGGACATTGCATTGCAATGTTTGCATGTTGGTGTCATATCAGTGTGGTTCCAAGGAACTGTGAGTGAATGAAACAGTACAAATACATACCGGTAATTCATTCTCAGGATGCCCACACAGCAAATCACTTCTGGCTGCCTATGAGTCTCGTTCCCGATTACCCCCTGCTCCATAATGTCCCTTGTTCAGAGACACCTTGGAACATGATCAAACTCTCACTTACATCAATGAAAATCTGTCCACTGATGTCAGTGGGAGTTGAGGCCAAGCACTAATTTAATGAGTGCTCTAGCCTGCCATGCAGATATCAAGTAGAATATGGAGGGATCTGCGTGGGAATGGACTTGAGAGGAAGCAAGATGAGTGTCACTGTTTTAGACAACCTAGCCTACTCACCAGGGATAGGATGCCTTTAGACACTCCTGTCAGCAGAGGGAGTTCTATGATATTTATGCTAAAGAGAAAACTAATGGAACTTAGCTTCAGGGGTCACCCAAAGCTAATGTCTTACAGGATAGAGGCCTGGAGGTTCCTGGCATTACTGCTGAATATAATAAAGACAGAACAGAATGACGACAAGGCAGTGAATATAATCTATGGAAGTTGGACCACTGTATGTATAGCTTCATGTACTTGTAAAATCTTCAGGCAAATTTCTGCTTAGTTACCATGGTGAGAATTCAGGCCAACTCCACTGACTCTGATGGAAATTGTTACCTACCTGAATTAGTATTGCTCCCCCTCTCCACTTGACCTTGTAATCTTTTTATCACAGTGTGACAGCCCTAGCTCAGGGTTGGTTGGTAGAGCAGTACTGTCTAGTGGTTAGGGCTTAGGCCAGAACATAAGGGGGGGGGGGCTTGTTGACAGTGGTGTCCAGGTCCTCTCACTTCATCAGGCTTTTTGAGAACTATCTATACTCTGACAGCAGATGAATCTTAAGGTGGTTCTCTGTGGGCCACTTCCTCTCTCATCCCTGCAATTGTCCCAAGGTTGCTGTCCAGGGTAAGGCAGTGTGAGGGTCAATGACTCATCCTGGGGTATGGCCCAGCCTCCTGGGCTAGCTTTTCCTGCTGATCTTTCCCAAGGCCTTCCTTGCTGGGCTAGTCGTCCCCCCCCCCCCCCCAAATCAAGGGGATCAATCTAGTGCAGAGTTCATAGGAGACGGCAATGCCTCTGCAGCATGCCCTCTCTTTTCTCTGAGAGGGACCTTTGGGCAGCTGTTTTGGGAGAGATTTTGCCTTCTCTCAGCTTGTTCCCCTGGAGCTGCTGGTAGGAGGTCTGCTCTTCTCCCTGGTCTGCCCTCAAATGAGCTAGTCTCTTGCCTGTTTTTGCTCTTTCTCCCATTGGTGTTGGGGCTGGGTGAGCCATAGTAGTTCCTTAATCCCTTACCCCTTGTTGCTCAGGGTGGGGTTTTTTCATGGCACTGCTCCTCACACAGCCTTTGTCCTTCCTTCCCCTGCCTTTTACCCAGTAGCCTGTTAGTCCATGACCTTTGCTGATTGTGCATGTTATACAGTACTTTAATTCAGAATTCTTCAAAGCAGAGCCAATATCTGTTTATTTCCTGCCAGCTGCCCAATGTGTATGTGGGTGTTTTGGGGAAAAAAAAATCCCCTAAATTATTGCTATTCTTATTTTTTTTTAAAAAGATTATTATTACCCTGTGTATGTATGAAAAACACTAAGTGGGCTACTCTCCTCTCTTAAACTAGAAGGATTAATGGAAGAGACTTATTAGATATTAATTCTTACTGCAAGCACCTGGCTACAGCAGTCATTAAAGAAAACTCTGGCATGATGCAGTGTTCGGATATGCTAATCACATTTCCATATGGTGCACCATTTTCCTAAGTATCATTTGAACTCTGTAATTCAAAGCAAATACATATTTATGATTTGAAAATAGCTGACTGAATAATTGGACATTTAAGTAACTTCTGTTTCCTTGTTAACAAAAAAAAAAGTCATTATACTATTGCTGCTAATTAGTAGTAGGGGAATTAATATAATCTTTTTTTTTTTTATTATTTTCAGTTCCTGAAACATACTTATCTGGCTCCTGAGGTGCTCAGGTTGGAAGATAGGTGTCAATAATGTGAATTAGCTGTTACTAGGATCTTGGCTATCTTTTAGTATTGTCTTTAGATGATGGTGATCATTTTCAGCTATAACCCTGTACACTGTGTGCTTACAGGCCAGTCAATATGCGGATGGCAGAGCCATCAAGAGCCGGTTATCAGATGAGGTAGAACCCCATGCTGTCCTGAGGCCTTGTTGTTAAAGAGCCCCTGGAACTCTTCACACAGTCGGGCAGTTAGCCACACTAATCAACACCCCTGAGCAATGTAATTATACCAACCTAACACCACGTGTAGACAGCTCTAAGTAGATGAGTGAGCACATATGCCGGTGGAAGAATCTCTCTCACCGGCAAAGGAGCGTTTTCACTAAAGATGCCATAGCACTGCATGTGAAGAAAAGCCCTCATGCTAACCAAGTCGATCTTGGGGGAATTACACAACACATAGATACATTCTCTGTGTAGTTTCAGTTGAATCCATTTTCTTCTGTTCCCCATCTCTTTTTCTGAGTTGCTGGGAGACCCTCAACAGAGAGGTATTCTAAGCTCTAAGCTGATCATGTATACACTGCATCAGTATTAATGTTACAATCAATGCTGTGCCATCTGGCTAGCTGCTTCCTCAGCTTTTCCAAAGTTGTAGTCCAGAGTCTGGAGAGGATAATTCCAAGGTCACTACATTACCTCAAGTGTTGTGAACTATTTAACATAGTGATCATATATTTGCAAGAAATGGGTGAATATGAGTTGTGAATGAATTGCCTTGCATGTACGTAACTGTGCACCCATACTTTTTAAAAGTCAGATTGCTATGGATGTAATGTGAGACTGATTAATAAGTGGGGCTTGAAGTATTTTTAAAAGACTTTTTATGGGAATAGCTCTCTTAGCAATCAAGAGATATAAAGATATCCAGTTTAGTTGATTTCCTTATGAATTAAAATGCATAATATGCCTTATGCACAATATATTTTTTAGGGTATAAAACTTGTTTACAAGATGTGGAGCTTGAAACACTGCATATTTGAAGGTTTATTTTACCTAGGTGTATCTTATAAATATCAATAGAGAAAAGTAAATCAAATGATAGAAAGCATTCATGTTTTTTGGGCAGCCGTGTGTGATATAATTGTGTTGCAGAGGCCAAAGTGGTGTAATCCGAGAGGCCTCTGGAGCCTGCTAGTCCATAAAATGTTTAGGGTTTTGGATGAAATCTATTTTAATATGGCACAGCAACACAGATAAACATTTTACTTTCTCTTTAATGATAGCAATGGATTATGAAGTTAAGCACAGTAGATGACTGAAAATCCTTCATGGGTCTCAGGATATTGCCTATTTGTTCATTTATAATACACTTGTTTGCTGTGTGAGGCAATCAAATGATGTGATGGATGTTAATGTTAGACATTGCGCATTCATGTCCAGCTAACCACAGTCACAGAGCTTAGATACCTCATTTGTGGGCATTATACTGAAGCTAAGAGATGTAGTTTTCAGTTTGGGTAGGCATACCCATTCTAACTCTGATCAAGCTAGAGCACCAAAATAACAGTGCAGCCATGGCTGCACAAGGAGTGGGATGGTCTTACCTCCTGAGGGTTTCCGATGATGATGTAACTGAGGTGGATAGCCTGTCCGACTGCTCACTACACTGTTAGTTTTAGCCCTCTAGTTTTATCAGCGCTAATGAGTATGATTCCTTGAGCTGGAAATTACATCTCTGGCTTTAGTGAAGGCACCCTACAACATGCACATTTGCCAGTGTGTCATGCATGTTCCCAGTAAATTAATCCAGACTGATGGACATTGTAGGCACTTGGGTGTGTGACGACTAATTAGAAGCTGACTAATGGTCCATTTATAAGCTGCAGGTAAGCAGTGTCATTTTCAGAACCTCACAGTGCCTTCTACTCCATGTTGGAAGGAAGGTGGTCCTAACAAAGCCCCCTGTGTATGTCTGGTTAATTTGCAGCAACTAGGAGTCCAATGAGCATCTCTGTAACAGGAAGTGTTATCAGACTAAAGGTCTGTCTGACTCCTTCAGACCACACTGCACTGCTGCTGCCACAGCTTAGCAGTGCCACCCTAATTACAGAGGTCCTCACTCACCCATATGCATATGTATTGAAAAGGCATCACGCTCCTTCCTTCCATAATTTACTAACTTAGAGTAGGAGGGAAAGATTAGGGAAGACAAGAGAGGTGAATTCTGGAAGTGGCTAGATTCTTTTTATCTATAGGAACAGTAAAAATCCTTTTATAAAAGATGCCATTAGCATTTTAAAATCTTTATTTTTCCCCTACTCATGAAACTTCAGGGTATGAAAATTCACAAAGAGTTCCCCAAAAGTTACGGAATATTTTGTGGGTTGGGCTCATGTACCAGCTCTCTGCCAAAGCTCTGACCCCATTGTGCTGGGCAGAGTGAACGAGTGAGAGTGAGCTGTCAGGACTCTGTTCCACTTGAGTGTGCTTTTGATGACTGCTCCTTGCTTTGTCTTTCAGACATGCTGGCCTGATTCCCAAGTCTTGTCTTGCGCAAATCAGCATACTAACATAATTCAATATTTAATATCGCTTACTTATTGCCCTTGGAAGCTGTTAGGATAACCTTGAGTGATGAGGAAACTGGTAGCACGTGGGAGTATGCAAAAAAGTGGCAGCTGTTTCATCTGCTTTGGACACTTTTTTTTCCCTTTCCTTTGTTCTTCCCAGATCACATCTTATACAACTCACTCCCTCAGCGCTTTCTTCGATGGAAAAAGTTTACTAAGTTCATTAACTGCTACAAAACTCAAACAAACAAAAAAACATTTTTTCACCAACCCATTGAGTGCATTCTTTAACACCTTTCAGCTGGGGATCTTAAAGACTTTGGTTAATATGAATTAACCTCTCCCTGTGAGGTAGCCTAGTAGTACTTCCCAGATCAGGAAATTGAGCCACAGAGAAGCAATGTGGCAAGCTTTACCCAGGAGTACTACTGCAGAACCAGGAATAAGACCCAGATCCCCTTTTGTCCTGCACTGTGGTGTGACTCAAGACCATGTTAATCAGTTATGTAGTGCAGTGGTTCCCAGTGTGTGGTCTGGGAACCCCCAGGGGTCCATGGACATGTTGCAGGGGGTCCGTGGAGTCTCTCCCTAATGGGGCTAGAATCCAGCTACAGCTCTGATGGTCCCTGCCAGGGCTGTCTTTCCCCTCCCATGGCCAGATCCTGGCAGGGGGATAGGGTCATGGCAGCTCCCCGGCAGGGGCAAGGGCACGGGGCCATAGCTGCTGTGGCTTGGCTCCCCAGCGGCACAGGAAATGGTGGTGGCAGTGCTGTTCACTGGCTGTCCCACTGGTGCTGCCAGAGTGGTGCGGGCCAGATTACATAATCAGCCAGGGGAGCAGCAAAGATTTTTTTTGTTAAAAAGGAGTCCCCAGCCTGAAAAAGGTTGTGAACCACTGATGTAGTGGAAGTAGCATATATATAACCTCTCAGCCTAAAGGATGCAGAAACACTTTATAAGGAATCACATAGACTGCTGTTGCTCAAATGCAGCCAGTTCTGGTGTGGCAAGCAGCAGATGTTTAAAAAGCAATATTCGCCGAGCAGTTTAAACTGCAGTAGTGGTTTGCATAAGATGAATGGTAGGTTGGACTTTGGCCAGAAGAAAAATCGAACATTCCTACTTGTAAGAAAAGTGTTACAGTATCTTTATGTGCCAAAAATAGTGACGATCTTGATTTAAGAAGTAGCCTCAGCTCCCTTTTTGGGTATTTGTTCAATACTGATTCAGTGCAACCATACTATGATTAGGAGAACTGATACAGTCACAGTGTGTAATGGCACAGCTGGTGGCTTTGATGTTCACTGTTGATATTCCTCTATTTAAAATATACTTGCAATAGAAACCAAGTGTATTGAAAAGACGGCTGGTAGTATTAGGCTAATTACTGTTTATCATTGCTCACACAGGGAAAGGGTAAACATGCCTTTTGGGAAACAAGCATGGTAAATGTATCTGTTCTTGTGAATAATGCAAGAGAAACATTGACAAGTGAACAATTGTGGGCAGAAGAAATTGGAGCCTCACAATACTATTCTTCTAATTAGGTTACTCTGAATTCACAGTTGTTGGATAAACTTGGTTCAGTGGTGTTGAAAAGGGCTGGGTGATGTTTTATAATTACTACAGGGCATGAGGACCACATTAACTCCACCTTTTCTTACATGCCATTTAATGGTGATACATAATATGCAGATAAGGCAAGAACATTTTGAACAAAACCCAAACAAGGATCATGGAAATGAAAAATCAATAAAGGGGGTGGGAGGTAGGAAATCCTAGCACAGAATTTTTATAATCTGTCCAGCCAATCCACTCTTAAATTAAAAGGAGAATTAGCAGGAATGGCAAAGAGAAAACAGCTTCATTGCTTATGGGTTTCTACAATATAGGGCAACAGAAAAACTTAATTTACCAGTGTCCTGGGGATAAATTACCTGTTACTTGCAGAGGATTTTTTCCTGTTATATTGTAAAGGATTTGCATGGACTGTTATCCTTGAAATTATTCTTTAAGTCGTAGGTTTCAGCTGAGGGTCAGTTTAGTTACTGATGGTGCTCTTCAATTTTAAAAAGCTTTAAAAATGTTACCTGTATTTGAGGATGGAGTGGTAAGAGACTCCTTTTAAGATTCTGGGGTTGTACGTGCCTCCTCTTCAAAGCGTCTGATGAAGTGGGATATTCTCCCATGAAAGCTCATGCAATAAATAAATTTGCTAGTTTTTAAGTACCACAAGACTCCTTGTTTTTTTTACTTTACTAGACTAACATGGCTGCCCCTTTGGAACTGCTGCAGGTGAAAGGCCTTAGATTATAGCTCCAAAGAGTAATATCCTCTCTATGCAGAGACCAAGCACTGCAGCATTTCAAGCATCCAACTCTCTCACTGCTCTTGAGCTTCAATCCTGACTGTATGGCTATCCCCACAGGATTAGCTAGACAGAATCAGGCCCAAGGTAAATCTACTCCAGTATCCTGTCTTTGACAATAGCCAGCACCAGTTGCCTCAGAGGAAGGTGTAAGGACACCTTTGACAGAGGTAGCCTAATTGCCCTTCCCCCACATAGGTGTCACCCTGGTCTCTAGTGGGTAGAGACGGGCATAACTGAAGCACCCCCTTTAATATCCCTTCTACATTTTTTGAAACATTAGTGCAAGGAAAATCTAATAGACATTTGCACTTTACCCTACCTACTGAAACACAACCTACAGCTTGCTGTGACCTGCAGCAGGCTTGTCTCAGTCCTGTTCAGTGTTTAAAAACCACCATTCATATGAGGAAGGGTGACCCTGTGAACTCTTCAGCCACACCCTTACATAAGGTTGCTGAAGCTGCTGTTCCACCCGTTATCCCTAGAGGGAACAAACTTTTAGGGGATGAGAAGTGTATTAAGTCTTGCTTGTTCACTTAGTCCTTTGGCATCTCTGGTGAGCTGCTGCTGAGTACTAGATATACTGGCTTTGTGATCTGGACAACTTGTCCCACAGGGAATGAATTGACACTCACCAGCTGATTTCACATAGTCAGACTGTGGTGATTTTCTCAGTCACTTTTGTCATGGGTAGAAGTGAAAATCTTACTCTGTTTCCAACTTCTTCAATCCCCTCTAGTCGCAGATTTTACCAATGTGTGAATGGAAGATAATGCCCAATGATCGTTCTCGTGGGCTTGATTTTTACCCTTTCTATTTAGCAATGTAATCCCAGTGTCTAGATCTTAATCAAGTTTCTGAATATGATTTTCCTACTATGCACCATAATCTGGACTCATATATTTGGAAACTGCCAGCAGTTTATGAATTTTTAGCACAAATAACCAACATTCAAATAACATTTTTCTCCAGTTTTTGCTAAACATAATTAATAACAAAACATTTGGGAGTTAGTGGCAAAGACATTTTACAGAAACACTTATTATGCAAATAGCTAAATGAATTGCATATATTTGCATCCGATTAAACAAGATTTAGCACAAGTAGCTAAAATGTGCCAGTTTTATAACCTGGTTACTAGAAGAGCCAAAAACTGACTCAGAAGAGGGTGCATTGGCTTAAAATGCAGCACCTAACACACATAAACAGCTCTCCCTTGCAAGGAAGCTCTGTGTCCTTAATTTGATTTTGCAAGATTTATTTTTTTATAAAGCAAAATATTGTAAAGGAACAAGGAGTTTATGAGAGTCCATAGCTTTTCAAAGGGCCTTGATTCTTTTCTTATAATCTTCCACTTTGAGTGATATTTGTCCATCCTTCCATGTCATTTTATTGCCCCTTGATTAATTTATTTAATATATCCATTGCTACAGGACATTTGTTATGGTTTCCCAGCTGCTTTGCCATCCTTTTGTCTCAGTTTCCCCTGCCTACATTGTGTGCTCCTTTTGAGCAAGGGAATATCTGTTTGTACAATGCCTAGTGCAAGGGAGTCCTGGTCCATAACTGGTGCTCCTGCATGTTACCACAGTGCAAATAATAATTAGTTAATATTCCAGCATCTAGAATAAATTTAGGAAATAACTAAGTGTAGGAAGTCACTTGTGTCTCTTTCTTACACATGTTCTCTCCCTGGCCCTCCTTTTCCACAGTTTTACCAACAAGCAGCTGTTTGGTAATCCCAGGAGCTCTGTAGAAGGTAGAGGGTGTCTATGCTTTGTCAGCAAAGTCCCTAAGCAGTAAAACAACAATTGGGACTTTAGATTTCAGTTTTAAAATGTCTTAAAGTAATTTAGACATACAAAGTTCTGGGGGCAGGGTGTAAAACAAATGAGTACGGATCTCATTAAGATGGCAGTGGAAAAAAAGGTGTTTTCTCCAGCTACTGGGAGGAACAAGCAAGGCAAATAACGTGCCAGTTATAAAACAAGGCTTTAGGCCAGCAAAATATATGACCACTTTCCCTGAGCAAGTGATGCCAACTCATGATTTATGGGGTGCCTCAGGGAATATGATGTTTTATTTAAAGCCCCAAATTCTGGAGTCATGTAGCTCCATCATAACCTGAACTTTAAGTTAAAAGGAAGTGTATCTATCTAGCACTCATGGTCATAAGGAAAAGCTTGAACATGAAAGCTTGGGGAAATGAAATAATTAGTCAATCTTCTCAGCTCTTCTGGACAGGGACCAATTTTTTGTTGTGTGTTTGTACATCACCTAGCATGAGGTCCAAGTGTTAGGCTCCTAGGTGTTGTAAATTCTGGAAAATGTGGCCCATAATTTGCAAAAACCAAAGAAATAGGGGTGAGGCTAAAGACAGTAACATTTTCAAAAGCACCTGAGTTCTACTTTAATGACCTGGTGTTGTTGATATTCAGTGAGTCTTAGGCCCCTCAATAATTGTTATTTTTGAAATGGAATTTGAGCTCCTAAGACACTTAAATATTTTGAAAATGTTACCCATAATCTAAAGTTGGCTTTCTCTGTGCTTCTCTCACTGAGCACTGAATCAACCATGACTGCACAGTCCAGAAGCGTTTTTAGACACAGTTCCCCCATTCTGTGTCTTTCCTGTTCAATGTTATGCATGGCGTGGGCTGACTAAAATGTTGTTTATGGGGCTGCATTCTGTATGACTTGTTTATAATGACCATAATAATCACCGTAACTGTTCACTTATTTCAACCATTTTCCAGTGTATCTTTTTAAGAGACTATTATACAGCTTGCTATGTTTCTGGACTGCTTATTATGTAAACCAGGCGACAAAGTGCTTTATGTTCCATAGACAAAATGTGTTTTATAAGATAAGATGTCTGTTCACCTCCCACTCCCCATGTACCAGAATAAATCAGCATAAATGGACAATTGAACTGGAAGCGCCTACTTATCACAGGCAGTGGTGAATTACCGCACAGGCCTACAGGGCCCATGTCTAGGGACCCACCACAATGTAGGGGCCCTCTGCCCTGGTGACAGTGGAGGAGGGCACGGCCACCCATTCACCCACCCTGCACCTGGGCTGACTGGCCCATCCCCAGGGGAGGGGTGGGCTGGCCCAGAAGCCGCTCAAGGCTCCTGCCCTAACCCTGGGCCAGCTGGTCCGCTCCAGGGGCAAGGCAGACTGGTGCAACTGGTTGTTCTGCCCTGGAGGTGTGGAGCCTGCTGGCATGCAGTACAGCTCCGGTGCAGCCTTTGGGCCACACTGGAAGCTGCATTGTGTGTGCCAGTTGGTCCCACCACCCCCAGGGGCCGACCTGCCTGGCCAGGGCTGGCCTCTGGCTCCTGGGGCCCCCACGGCACTCGCCCTCCTACAGGGGCAGGGTCCTACGCTGGAGGGTGAGCGGGGGCCCCACTGGCGGGGCAGGCCCAAGGGCCCTGTGGCCCTTAATCCACCTTTGATCACAGAAGGAGCTGCTTGGAATTCAGGACTAACAAAATAATGAAACAAATCTCTGCCTTGTAATCTCAGGTTAAAGGGAAGGGGACAGACCGAGGAGCAATGGTCTCAAGTTGCGGGTGGGGAGGTCGAGGCTGGATATTAGAAAAAACTTTTTTACAAGGAGAGTGGTGAAGCCTTGGAATGAGCTGCCGAGGGAGGTGGTGAAATCTCATCTTTGGAGGTGTTTAAGGCCCAGCTGGACAAAACCATGACTGGGATGGTTTAGCGGGAGTGGTCCTGCCTCTGGCAGGGGGTTGGACTAGATGACCTATGAGGTCCCTTCCAACCCTATGATTCTATGATTCATTAAATGAGATTGAATTTTCTCCGAAAAAATCTTTGCCAGGGGGGTGGGGAGGGGTGGTATTGATATTTCCTGCGTATCAAACTGAATATGAATTACTGATACGTCATGGAGCAGGTTTTCAGATACCCGTTAGCTGATAAAGGCATAGTCATGAAAACTACAGTGGCATAATGGGTTTTATTATAGACTTTGCTCTAACATTAATGACTATCGTAAATGGATTAACCTTCCTCTTTCACTTGCTACTTTAGATGCAGCAATAACACTTCTATATCAATCTGGCCTAAATCTGTACATTAACCTTTTCTCTAATGTTCATGGCTGGCCTGCAGCTCTCTGTAGTTTTGCATGATAGTGCCCAATTGCATTTCTCTTCTCTTAACACAAATTCCAGAATTTAATTTTAATCCAACTATGAATCCTAGTCTGACTCTGAGACCGCCCTTTCTAATCCTAAATTTATCAATATGCTTATTACAAATCCTGAGGAACTCAGATATTTTTCTACCTTTTAAAGGGTCAAAGTGCAATGTTTTTATAAGATTTCCACTGCTTGCTCAAGCACTGAGACCTTACCTTTAAAAAGAAATTTTCAACTAGCTGATTCCCAAGTTGCAAGAGTGTGTGTATGTGTTAAATTTAAAATGGGGGGGATGTGGGAGAGAGTGCTTTAGAAATGCAATAGTCACAGATGTATCCCCTCATATTTTTTTTTTTTTAAATCCAAAAACTAATTCAAAATTATTGATCATCCTCAAAGGTTTTGTAACACCCTTGTGGTAAAGATGGAGCAGCACTGGCCAAGGAAGGGTGTGTGCAGGAACACAGCAGGGCCAGGCTCTTCTCCCCAGGGGTACCTGTTCCAAGCCCCCAGAGTGACCACACACATGGTGGGACAGCACAGTGATTATGGGAAGGGGAAAGGTTTATCTACAAAGAGGCAAAGGAGAAACCAACAGGGAGATGGGGCAGCAATAACACAGGGTAACAGCTAACTCAGGGCCCTGCAGGCACAGTGATGCAGCAGACTGAGAGCAGACAGTGAGTTCTGTGTCAGGTGGTCAGTCCACAGGGCTTCTGGTTGTCATCTATGGCGCCATCAACTTTCTCCAGCAAACCGTCTGGTGCCTCTTCCGTTGCCCTCTGTGACCACAAAGTGACACCCAGGGACATCGCTGGCACTGGGCTTACTGGGCTCTAGCCCTGAGTCCCAGCGCCCAAGCCCTGCATCTGCTGCCGGGCCTCCTACAGCAGCAGCTGCAGCAGTGGTGCGCAAGCCCCAAGTCCCAGCGTGCTGAGCCCTGGGACTTTCCCTAGGCTGGCGGGGGTCCTGGTGACACTCTCCCCATTTAATTAGCTACAGCCTACCCCTTAGTCCCAGGCCAAGTCCCAGGTCCCATTCTCATGGCCCCACAGCTTTGGGCAGCCGGTCACTGGGTCCAGCTCTGTCCTTGGGTGAATCTCTCCAGCACAGTGTCCTCCTATGGTTCCTGTCCTGGGTGTCCAGGGTCAGCCACTCTGTCCTCACTGGCTTCAGTCAGGGCCTCTGCTGCTTCTCTCGTTGCTTCATTGGATGGGCCCCCAACAGCAGCTCTTCTCCCTCCACAGCACTCTCTCCTCCAGAATAATCAGTGCCTCCCCCAGAAGGCAAAGATTTAAAGGAACCATGCTTTTTAAGACCCCCAAAGGTCTTTAAACCCCAAAAGGGGTCTCTCCCCCCTCCAAAAGAAGGGATCCTTGATGTCCCCAACAAGGTGGGTAGTTTTAGTCCATGGATTCCCACCAGGAGACCCAAGGACCCCATTGGTCAAGGTGTATCTCCATCATCCAACCCACTGGACACTGCAGGGTGGAACAAGTTTCTCATGAGGCAATTCACCCCCTGTGGTACTCCAGAGATTTTTAGTTCCCTGGTTTCCCCCAAACAATTATATGTCAGTAGACACCTGGGCCTCCCTTCCCTGGAGGAACATCTAGGCTGGCTGTCAGGCATAGACTGAGGTGGCACCACTGAACATGGGGGCATGATGACAGATCCTTAAGGTGTACAATCAAGGACATCTGGATTTAAAGTGATGGTCTAGGGTACAGGGTTCTTTTCCTCATCAGGCTCTTGTGGCGGGGGAGGGACTACAGATTTGGCCACTGAACCCTCTGAGACACTTACTGTGGGTTCTTCCCCTTCCCCATCTCTTTGTGCAGTAGCAGAAAAGATCTGGTGTGGTTGAAGCTTCCCCAAGAGGATATCTGCTGAACCCTATTTCATTCTCACTCTCTAAGGAGATGGGTGTTTGCAAAGACCTGGTATATCTCCGTTGCTGGGACTCTGTCAAACTCGTGGGGTCAGGGGCCTCAGAATCTGTAGAAACATCCTCATGGGGGAACAATACCCACAGGTAACAGGTGATTCCAGTGGAGAGTTTTTGTGGGGCCATGAATGCCCTCCAGGCGTATCCAACACATTGGTAGATCTCCCAGTTTCTTCTCAATGATATATGAGTGTGACTCCTAACGATCATCAATTTTGTGTTTTCCCTGTAATCCAAGATCTCAGGCCAGTACTTGATCACCAGCCTGAAGTTTCTGCTGCCTCACTTGCTGATCATATTGCAATTTGTTCTTTTGACTCTGGTGACCAGTGGCTTGCATTGCTGTCCAATATACTTTCTTCAATTGATCTTTTAGGTTAACCACATACTCCAAATATGTATCAGGGAGCACCCCATCTGAAGACACTCCAAAACAGAGGTCAACTGGCAGCCATGCCTCTCAGCTAAACTTCAACATGTGTGGTGTGTATCCAGTTGCACCATACTGAGTGCAGTTACAGGCAGGTACCAAGCACTCCACATGCAGACTCCAGGATTTTTTCTACTGAGGCTTTAGGGTTCCCAGCATGTTGAGCAGCATGTGGTTGAATTGTTCTGGCAGCAGGTCCTCTTGTGGATGATAGGTGGTGTGTTTTTTTTGTTTTTTGTTTTTTTTTTTGTTCCTTATAATTTTGCAAAGTTCTTTTATTAATTGACTCTCAAAATCCCATCCCTGGTCTGAGTATAGTCTTAGTGAATGAAGAACTTTTCCCACAGGATCTAGGCAACTCTGGAAGCTTTCTGATTTTTTCTGGGATAAGCCTGAGCATCACAAGTAAAATGGTTGGTTACTATCAGGATATTTGTTGTACCCCCAGTAGTCAGGCTCTAATGACAGAAAGTCCATACAGACAAGCTCCATGGGTCCTGACCTTGTGATATTGTTAAGAGGAGCTGCCTGCTTAGGACAAGTCGTCTGTCAGATGCATCTGGTACAGGTGTGTACATGATGGGCAATGTCGTCCCTCATCCAGGGCTAATAAAATCTTGCCTTAACTAAGGCCTCTAAACATTCTACTCCCAGGTGACCTGGCAGGTCTCCAATACACCTTGTCGATACTTTTGTGGTAGTATCAACTCCTTTGGGTGAGGTCTTGGGGAATGCATCTGACCTCAATAAAGTTGTCCACCTCAAACCAATAAGTGATCCCATTCCTTCAGCAAAAGGGCCTCTTCTGGATGACTCAGCTGAATAGTCTTGGGATTCTTTCCCCTTTCCAATCTGTAAAGCATATCCTTCATTCGTGGATCAGCTCTCTGGGCATACCCCACCTCTTGATCTTTTAGTTTGAGCAGCTGAGGATCCTGTACTTTAGTAAAACTTGAGTAAACTACGGGTATGGCTTCTGGAGGCACCCCCAGGCAGTTAATTGCTCGTTCTCCATTGGCTGTGGAACGTTACTCTACAACAGAGACTCATTGGCATAAATCTCTCAATTCAGGGGTCCCCACGTTCATCCAATCATTGGATGATGAGTCTTTAGTGTGAGGCTGACAAGACAAGGTATCTGCATCTGTTTGTTCAAGCAGAGTGATTCTGAAGGGTGAAATCATAGAGTGCCGCTAACCACTGATGTCCTGCTATAGATAATTTTGCTGTGGTCTTGATATATGTCAAAGGGTTATTATTGGTCTTTTTGATAAACTTTGCTCCATAGAGGTACTTGTGAAACCTCTCTGTCACAGCCCACTTTAACACCAGGAACTCTACTTGATGAAGGTAATTCCTCTCAGATGGTATGAGGCCTCGACCTGCAAAAGCTACTGGTCAGAGTTTGCCTTCACGCCCTTGACAAAGGACAGCTCCTAAGTCAGTGTAGCTTGCATCAACATGGAGCTCATATGGCTGGGTGGGATCATCATACACCAGAACAGGTGCTTGAGTAAGCCGTTGAATGATTTTATAGAAAGCTTCTTCATATTCAGAAGCCCAGCACTTTCCAAAAGGCATTCCCACACTGTAATATCAATGCCAGGGTGGCTTTCCCTTTTTATTTGTGGGAGGGTATGCCTTGGTGAGCTCCATGAGTGCATGCACAATGTGTGAATAATTCTTTATGAACCTGCAATAATAGCCACAGAATTCCAGAAATGATTGTAATTCCTTGAGTTGTGGGCCTCGGCCAGGTGGTAACTGCCTTTACCTTCTCTAGGTCTGTAGCTTTATCACCTGTAGATACAATCTGTCCTATGCATCGTACAGATGTCTGGCAGATGATGCACTTGTCTAAGGATAATTTGAAAGTTGCCTCTTCCAACCGATCCAGGACTTCACACAGTCAAGTTTCATGTTCTTCTAACGTGCAGTCAAACACCACAATGTCATCCAGGTACACCAGACACTCTAACAGGTGCATGTCCCTTACCACCTGCTCCATGAGTTACTGAAATGTGGCTGGAGCCCCAGATGCTTCTTGGGGCATACAATAAAACTGGTAAAACTCCAAAGGGCAGATGAACATTGTCTTCTCCCAGTCCTCTGCTGCCATGGGTACTTGATAGCACCCACTGTGGAGATCATGGACAAAGAATCAGTGACTGCTGTTCAGGCTATCCAAAGCATCATCCACCTGGGGCATTGGGTACTGGTCGGGGATTGTTCACCGGTTTAGAGTGTGATAATCAACACACATGTACCTTGCCACTTCTATTTTGTGCTATAATGATTGGCAATGCCTAAGGGCTCCTGAACTTCTCAATGATACTTGCTTGGGCTAGTTCTTCTAGGTGCTGCCTCATCTTCAATATTACCAGGAGCTAATCCTCATGATCTCTCTCAAAAAGGTCGACCATCCTGCATTTGGATATGGTGTTCCATGCCATAAGCACACCCAACATCCCACTCATGCATAAAGAAAACAGTCTTCCTTTTGACTAACTTCTCACACAGATGGTCCTTCCACTTGGCAGGAATGGGGGAATCTCTAAACTGGAAACTATCCCTCCAAAAAGGTTTAGCCTTTGTCTCCTCTTGGGATATAGGGCACCCCACTTGCTGGTATGCAGGCTTTACATAAAGCATGCATTGGTGGCTCCTGCAGATAGTTATTCCCTGCCATCTCTTGACACTTCTGTGATAATCTTTGGAACATGTTTGCATTTGTCCCTAGGATTAAAGGTGCCTATTCTCTTCCCTTTGGATCCGGGCAGATGAATGACAATGTTTGCTTTTCCTGGATTGTCCCAGCAACAACCTTTGGAAATTGGACCTTTAATAGGGTATACCCCCGATAAGGGCAGGAGGCACAACAAATTCCCCAGACTGTTAGATTGGACAGGGGATGTAAGGGCAAATGCTTCAGGTGTTCTCAATGGTAACATTCATAAACTGTGGTGACCTGTGATCCATTATCCAGCAATGCCTCACACAAACATCCCTCTATATGGATGAGTACTATGGTTTGGGGTCCTACTAGTCCATCAGGCTAACCCCAATCTGTGTTTTTTCCTGGGGAGCCCTGGAATTTCATGGTCTCTGACTGCTCCTTCTCCAAGCCCCTTTGGTGTTTCCCTGAAGCTCCCTAAGGGTTTCCTACAATCTCCAAGACACCTTGCATGGTCTGTCTTGTTCTGGCAGTCAATGCATAGTGTCCATCTCTTCCACAGTTGTAACAGAAATCTTCTTTCGGGCTATCTCCCTCTGGATACTTTCCCTTTTTCCAGGTGGCACAGTATAAACCTTCATCATGGTCACTTCCTGGGTCAAATCTCTCAGAGCTGCTGGCACCAATGGGGCCTCCTCTGTTACTCTGAGCACTGTGGTGGTGTAATTCCCTTCCTTCTTTGGCAACGCCACTGTATCTGCCTGCAAAAAATCACTTCTCTTCTTCATGTATCTCTCGGATTAGATTGTGGAATGGAGGTGGGTCTTGGACCTGCTCCCTGAGCTGCAGTTGCCACAGCATCAACACATCTTGTCAGGTGCCCTGAAGAATTGGGTCTAACCTAGAAGAATCAATGTGCTTAGCGGGAATTACCTCCTTCTGCACTACTTGCTGCAGTAAATCCTCCAGTCTCCTGATGAAATCTGACAATCTCTCATGGGACCCTTGATAGGTGTGGTGGAACCGATAATACAGGTCTTCACCACTATCCGTTGTGCCACAGACACTCTCAAAAGCAGCTAAATAGTCTTGCACTGTGGTAGCTGGTTGGGAGTCTTTCAGAGCTCAGACAAACTGCATGGCAGGTCCCTTCAGACTTTCAAGCACCCGTTTCTGCTTTTCAGCATTCCCACTCTTGGAGAAGGGGCACTGCAAAATCCCTCAGGGTCTCATAATCATCTTCCCCTGAGGGTACAGGTGTGACTCCAGAGAAGTAATGTAGCCACTTACATGGTGCATTTTTGTGCATTGGCTTCAACACATCTTTAAGGGCGTTTTCCAACTCTTTTGCCCACTCCACTGGGCTGGGTGCTGTAGGTATTGGAGTCCCTCCTAATGTGAATATTAATTCCTCTCATGTCCGCTTCTCATCTGCCATCAGATTTTGTAGCTTCTGTTCTAATGAATCCACCTCCATTAACAAGAGTACACTAGCAGAGGACTGTTTTGGCCCAGAATTGTCCAGGGGGTACCTCTCACTTGCGATTCTTTAGGTAACCTATCAAGATCTGCTTCCTTGGAGTGAGTACACAGTGCTACTGTGCCCTTCAGTCCATGCCTGTAAATGCAGGTGTGGACCTTCATTCTCCCTAGTATTTCCACTGCATCTAGGCTCACCTCAATTTCACTGGGTTCTGTCTCTTTTGGGAACCTGCCACCAGCAGAGGCTCGGTAACTGGGATCCATGCCCCTTGGCAAAGGTCTTCTAGTAATCCTCTCTCCGTTCTTTTATTTGACTCAGCAGGTGGTTTCTTTTCACTGTGAAGGAGCACCCAGGGTGTGTGATACAGAAGTTTGTGTACTGCAGATTCCCCATACAGGCCACCGAATATAACACCCTTGTGGCCAAAATGGAGTCTGCCCTGCAGCAAGCTCTGGTCAAGGAAGGGTATGTGCAGGAACATAGCAAGGACAGTCCCTTCACCCCAGGGGCACCTGTTCCACACTCCCTAGAATGCCCCCACACACGGTGGGACAGCACAGTGATTATGGGAAGAGGAAAGGTTTATTTACAGAGCGGTGAAGGGGAAACCAACAGGGGAGACGGGGCAGTGGCAGGGCCGTAACTATGGCAAGGCGAAAGGGGCTTTTCCTCGGGTGCGAATCACTGTTCCGTCTAAGTTGTGTGCGTGTGTGTACGCACACAGGTCATGAAACCTGCATACACAACAAAATAAAGTGCACACAAACAAATTCAATAGTGCTAATATTGGTGCTCACAAAGAAACATTTTTGTGCACACAAAAATTGTTTGCGCACACAGTCTACGAGTAGTTAGAGGGAACATTGGTGCCAATTTAAAGCTATTGCCCCTGCCGCCTCTGGCCGCAGCAGAGAAACGATCTACCCTGGCGGGTCCTGCTGTGGTAGGGGGAGGTGATCGCCCCTGCAGCCTCTGGCCATGGCAGGGAAGTGATCTCCCTCCACCAGCTCTGGCTGTAGCAGGGGAAAGCAATTGCCTCTCTGGCTCTGGCCGCGGCAGGGAGAAGCGATCCCCCACACGGCCAGAGCTGGCACGGGGGATCGCTTCCCTGCCGTGGCCAGACCAGCATTGGGGGGTCCCTTCTGCCTGTCACGGCGAGGTAGTGGGGAAGGGTCATAACCCCCCTCCCCACCGCTATATAGATGGGCCCCAGATCGGGACTGGGGGGCACCTTTGGGGCTGCTTGCTGCAGATGCCGGAACCCCTAGTTACAGCCCTGGGCAGCGGTAACATAGGGAAACAGCTAACCCGGCGGCCTGCAGGCCCAGCGGTGCAGCAGGCTGAGGGCAGATAGTGAGCTCAGTGTCCCAGCACAGCTCCAGTCTGGTGGTCAGTCCAGGGGACTCCTGGTCATTGTCCTCAGCACCAGTAACTTTCTCCAGCAAAACCCTCTCGTGCCTTGTCTGTTGCCCTCTGTGACCACAGAGCGACACCTCCCCACTTAACCAACACCCTCCCCCTTAGTCCTAGGTCAAGTACCAGGCCTCGTTCTCAAGGCCCCACAGCTCTGGGTGGCTGGTCACTGGGTCCAGCTCTGTCCTTGGGTGATTCTCCCCAGCACAGTGTCTTCCTGTGGCTCCTGTCCTGGGCATCCCAGGTCAGTTGCTCTGTCCTCCCCAGCAGTGTTCCCTCTAAGAGCCTCCGGCAGCTGAGCAACTCCTGTTGCTCGCTGCGCGGGGCCCCCCA
>ML682025.1:18980373-19001878 GCA_007922195.1 Podocnemis expansa
CCCCCCCCCCGCGGTCCCGATCCTGGCAGCCCCTCCCACGGGCCTGCTCTCTTGTGAACCCCCCCTGCCTGCCCAGCCCCTCCCCACAATCCTACCCTGCAGCCCTGCCACAGCTCCTGGGGCCAGAGAAGCACTAACGGAGCATGCTCAGATATTCTGGGCATGCTCCATTAGAGCTTCTCTGGGTGGGAGTTTTAATAACTCCCTGCCCTACGGTAGCTCTGAGCAGGGCCTCTGGCTGCCAGCCCTGCGTGGCAGGCAGTCTTCCCTGCGCGGGGGGGCTGTGTCGGGCTGCACAGCTATGCAGCCGTGCAGCTTAGAGGGAACGTTGCTTCCCAGTTTCAGACAGGGCCTCTGCTGCTTCTCTGGTTGCTCCTCTGGCTGCAGCTCTTCTCCTTCCACAGCACCAGGGCCATAACTACAGCAGGGTGAAAGAGGCTTTGCCCTGGGCGTCAATTTAAAAGGGCACTGCAAGGAAGCCATTGCCCCTGCCCAAGGAAGCGATCCCCCCTGCTCACTTTGGCCATGGCAGGGGATTGCTTCCCCCTGCAGCAGCCAGAGGCAGCCGTGGGGATTGCTTCCCTGCCATGGCCAGAGGTGGTGGTGGGGGGTCCCTTCTCCCCATGGTGGCGGAGTAGTGACCCCCATTGCCAGCTCTGGCCATGGCAGGGAAGGGTCATCACTTCCCTCCCTTCCACTGTATAGATGGGCCCTGGATCGGGGCCAGAGGGGGCACCTTTGGGGCTGCTTGCCCTGGGCACCGGAACCCCTAGTTATGGTCCTGCACAGCATTCCCTCCACCCAGAACAATCGGTGCTTCCCCCATAGGGCAAAGACTTAAAGGGACCACGCTGTTTAAGACCTCAAAGGGGTTACAGTATTTTGACACAACAGCATAGCACTACAACAGGGGTCGGCATCCCAAAAGGTAAGAGCCATTTTTAATAAATCCTGCAATAACAAAGTGTTTTGAGCATCACAGTGGGTGTAGCCCCCTGGTGGGGAGGGGGTGGGTCAGGGTACATGCATCAGTGCCCCCCATGGTGAGGGGGAGCCAGGTACAGGCTGTCCATGGAAAAAGCAAAGTGCCTCATGCAGGTCTGGAGCTGCAGGTTGCAACTCCCTGAACTAGAACATAAGAACATGTAAATGAAACTGTTTAGTCTAGTATTGGTATTTTACTAAAATGCAAACATTCAATAGCATAAATGGTGAATTGTAATTTTAAATAGTGTAGCTATACACAAGTGTCTAATAGTCTCTAAGAAGTTGTAAGTAGAATTGTGGCTGAGATGCAGAGTTTATAAAGACACCCAAACTTCCCCAAAGATTGAAAATTTTCAGGTCTGGGATTTTTGTTTTGGGATCATTCTTGTTGCTAGTAGCTTAAAGAAGGCTTTTAAAAAAAAAATCTCTCTTGGAAATGCATTGAAAGTTGTTTAGGTAAACAAAACTCCTTAAAGAAAAATAAAATGCACAAAAGGAAAGGTAATATGTTCATTAGTCATGACTAGAACTAGAGGCTAAAAATGAAATCCCATGTTGGATATATGTATTATATGGCAGAGCCATTGAGAACATCTACTAATCTTAGTCAGATCTTTACTATGAAAGGCAAACGGCGGTGTTCTGACTTCACTGACACCATTGTATATCCATTTATTTTACTGGATTTACAAATTTAGCGAATGCCAAGTGTACAGAAATGAGTCAGACCTCAAAATCATGGAGATTTGACTTAAAAATCATGAGATTCTTAAAAAAAAAAAGTGGTTATTGTTTATTTACTTTTCAATTCTTTTGAGGTCTTGGGGTGTGTGTGTTCAAGCTCTTCTCCATAACCATGAGGGCTAGAAGTCACTTTTTAAATGCAGGCTGAAATTCCTGCATAATTGCATGACTCCAGGAGTTGAGGCTATTAGACACCAGATATCCTGAGACTAGTTACAAAGCTGAGAATTGGAGGAACTGATTTGCTTGTGACTTACAGGAATATGAGTGAGAGGAGAATCATCATTCCCTTCATGTGCATTGGTGACAGGCATATTTCTCCTGTTGTAAGGGTTGTACCTTTCTGCCATGGTCTGGAGACTGGTGCGGGAAGTGGAGGTAGCAGGGTGAGCTTGTTTGCATGTAATTTTATTCTATTTTCCAACTTTTTTGCTATTTTGACACCTCTTGGCAATTTTCCTAAGTGCTTAAATAGCACATTACTGTGAAGGATGTTTTTAAGCAGCTACAAGTTTAAATTGGGTAAGGCTTATTTACCATTTGACTTCTGGCTCTGACGGCATTTATTTCTCTAAACGATTCCTGCCAAATGAGTTATTTTTCAGTTAAATTGAGCAGGTTCCCACACTTGCATTTCCTCTCCTATTTGCATTTTCTCTCCCTCTGTCAGTGTCAGTCAGAGAGAGCTCCCCAACTAAAGGATGCTTTTAAAAGTCAAACACTGTTTGACACCAAGCCTGCAGGGGAGGGGAGTGGGAACTGAAGGGTGGGGAATACCTTGTATGTATTTTGCTATCAAAGTGTCTCCCTTGTTATGCTGAATGTTATGCTGAATGAGGAATGCAGGCATTTTTCATCGCATCTTCCTGCGCTTTTTAATGATTGAATTTATTGACGAGGCAGAGGGAGAGGGGAGATAACATTATTTTTAGCAATAGGCTTGAGGATGCCAAGGCAAACAGCACTGAAGCTGTGATCCTCTTCTGCACGCCCGAAATCTTTATTGCATTCTAATAACGTCAGTCAAAGAGTTGTATGAACAAACTGAGGTGCTTAGGCTCTCATCCCATGCAGTGGTTGGAGTGAGGAATGCTCTCCCATTATTAAGGTATTGATTGGACTGCTGCAATGTTCAGAGTGTTGTAGGGCATAAGATGATCTTGGAGATATCTTAAGCACTGGATTGAGGGTGCAGAGATCTGTGGTATGTTCCTGGCTCTTCTGCAGACTCCCTGCATGATTCTTAGCATATCACTTAATTTCTCTTTGCTTCAATTTCCCTGTCTCTAAAATGAGGATAGTAATACTTCACAGGCACCATGAGAGGCTTCATTTCCAGTTGCCATACCTGGGAAGGCAGCATGATTCTGTGCTTAAAATTTAGGACTGGGAGGCAAGCAATCTAAGTTAGAAGTTTCTTTGCTACTGATTTCTTCTGGGACCATGGAGAAGTCACTTAACCTCTCTGGGTATTTCTATACTGCAATTAAACACCCCCAGCTGGCCACGTCAGACTTGGGCTTACAATACTGTTTAATTGCAGTATGGACTTTTGGGGTCAGGCTGGGTCCCACATCTATAACTCACAAGCCTAAGTCAGCTGACATAGGCTAGCTGCAGATATTTAATGGCAGTGTCTGTGCCTCCTTTTTTCCATCTGGAGAACAAAGGCCTAGTTCATAGGGATGCTGAGGGTTCACTATTGTCTGTAATGCCTTTCGTGGTCATCCAAGGATAGGAGGGATAGACATGGACATGACAGAAAGTCAGAACCACTAGGGAGGCTCAGCAGTTTCATGAATTAACTTAATCTTCAACCCCACCATTTGCTAAGACACTATGAATACAGTAACAGGAGCTGTTTGGAGGCCTCGTCTTTGCCCCTTCTTAGATGTAGGCCCTGGTCAGAACACTGGAAAAATTGATAGTTGTAAATTCAAAATTAGAATGTCAGGGCAGGGTAGACGTGCAGCACCAGAGCTCTGTGGTACTCAGGAACGGCACAACAGGAATAGGCATTACCTTTTAGGACTAAATGCCACTATCAGAATTGTTTGGAACAACTTGGATGCTGCATGTCAGGATCATGGCACATTGGTCTATTCATGTGGTGTTGTCAAAAACTAAGGAAGGAATAAGAGCTGCTGTGGGATAGGTATGAGTAAAATTGGTGGAGCCAGAAAGAGAAGCCCTATACTAGAAGAGCAGAGGGTATTGAAGGTCAGGAGTGAGGTGTGTTGGTAATTGTGTATACAAAGCTTGCACAGGTTCAAGTCTACCACCACATTTGGCTTTACCTAATGTGATCATCTCTCACTTTCATAAGCACACAATTATTTTTGTTAAAGATGAGAGCTTTAATAAGATAATGAGCATGAATAAATTGATGCAATAGCAAAGGGATTTCCTGTTCATGAACCAAGGTGGCTGAATGTAGCTTCATAAAATATTGTGAAGAGTCCTTGGAGAGCTATGAGATTCTGAGTATAGGCTGAAGAGATTTAGCATCACTGTGTACACAACTTACTTATTCTTTTATTTTAAAAAAATTGTGGAGCCAGCTCTTAGTCATAGAGTGCCTACTACAATCTCTCTCTAATAATCATCATTTGTATTCTTTGGCCCCAACATAACCGGCAGGCAACCCAGTTCAGATGAAATAAGAACCTACCTGATCCTACATCAAAAACTTAATCACACTCAAACAGAATAATTTTTTGGGACTGAAAGTTCTTGACTTCCTCATTTTTTCATTTCTTTTTCTTTTGATTATTATATGGAAAACTCAATAAGAAAAAGGCATCCACCCCATAAATTTTCAAATGGAGGGGTTTTAGTTTTGTGTTTTTAGCAAAAATAAAATTAAAAAAAAAATTAAAAAAAAACCCTGAAGAACTTCAAAAGTGATTCATGATTTTGAATGCTTTATTTTGTGTTACTGTATTCAACTGGAGATGTCATTTAAGGGGGCCTGATTTACAGAAAGTGCTGAATACTTGCCATTTTGAAAATTAGGTCTCTTGAAAATATATCTCGAGGGATCCAAAATCACTAATCTCTGCTGAAAATCAAGGACTGGAGACTCAGTGATGCATCTGAATGTTGGGTAGTTGTGTGTCCCAATCAACTTACTATTGCTAAAGATTTGAGCTTCCTGAATGCTACAAAATATTGCGCAGAAACATTTGACCTGATTTAGTAAATTCACTTCAGATGTGTTGCTGCTAGGAATGTTTACAAAAACAACAAATAGCAGATATATATTGGAGGATATTCACAGAAAGCAAAATTCAACTCCATAATCATGAACATTCACACTGGAAACCTGATCTTTAAAAGTTATGCTCATCAAACAAATTATACTGATTGACTTCAGTGTCCTACCCAAATGGCTTCAATTTCAGAGATCAAATTTTCTCAAGGAACATTTATGATTTAAGTTACAGAACAAGAAAAACTTCCAGGAAAAAAAAGTGAAATCCCTACATATTGAGATGAAAAATGATCTTGCTGTTGCACCGGATTGTGATCACATGGGAGGCCTGGATTCAAGTCGTGACTTTGCCACAATCATCCTGGGTGACCTTGCACTAATCTTTTAATTTCCTGATGAATCAGTTAACAATCTTTAAAATGAGATAAAACTTTCTGATGCTTTCTTGTCTGTTTAGCCTGAAAATCCTTTGACAGGGATTGTTGCTTACTGCATTTACATACAATGCCTAGCGTAACAGGGCCCTAGGCATTAACCAGTAATAATTACACACCGTACAGCTTTGATCATTGAGAGAAACAGCAAAGAGCTGTTTACAAGATGAAGCAATTTCATTGCTATCATTTATAAATACTCTTTTTATAGTCCTCAAATACCACCCTGAAAAATACTGCCCTATAATGATGATAATTTATTTTGTTCAAGGCATGAAACAACTTGGACTAAATAACATTGACAATAGCTGCACTATTTGCTTGAGCAAATTAAATGCACACTGGTACTAGGTTTTGCAATATATCATGGTGCTTTTATGAACTCAATCCTCAAAGGACATTAATGGAAGATATAAGAAAGTCAGTGCAAGTTACCCTTGATCATTCATCTAACTTGAAATGTCTCTCTCATATTCATAACTTGACTTCTAATTAAGAACATCATAATAATTTTTATTAGATATCTTTGAAATGTATAAATAAACACACTCTTTTTATGTTTCTATTTCCCATCAGTTAAGCAGTTCATGTGTCACACCCAACGAGAGAGTTACGAAGTGATAAATTGATAAATCAGTTGGAAAATATAATCTCATTTTAGCTTCTGGCTTCTGTTCTCTGGAAGCAGCAATTTCGGTTCTTGTACAGTAGAAGTCTGTATCTAGGAGTCTACCTCTGCCTTATGAACTGGACTCTGTTGACCTGTATGCAGCTGAGAATGGGTAAAGTAGGTTAGATAAAATTCTTTCACTCCCCTGCTTCGAACTTGAATCAGACCCCGAAAGACCCATTCTTTCAAAACCAAAAAGTTCAGATAACTTCCCTTAATGCACCGTATTATTTTCACATCTATTTTTTTTTTCACTCCTGAATTCTGTGTATGTGCAGAAATTCCCACATATAGCATGCATCCTTAAAGTTTATTCTCATAGCATCTCTCTATCTGAGAACTTATAGGTCCCCTGTCACTGCAGGTATTATGTGAGCAGCTCACAATCATTATAAGATCTTATTATCACTGTACCCCTCTAAGGTTAGGAAATGCTATCTCCATTTTAGAGAAATGTGTGATCTTGGACAAGACACTGTAAGTCTGTGATGAAGGTAGAAATTGAACCCTGATGTCTTGGATACCAGTCTAGTATCTTAGCCACTTGTCCAGTCAGTTCTACAGTGAGTCTGTTACCACAGTGCTCCTTTTCATTAATATGAGAGATTTCTGGCTTGTGGTAGAGATTTGAAGGAATTCTGATTAATTTTTTTGAATTAACATTCTCTAATGCTTTATATATGGGGAAATCTGGACTAGTTCTGGCTGTATGCTTAACTTCCATTCGTCAGTTTCTCCACTTTAAGATGGGAGTCTACCTACTTAGCAGCAGGTTAGGATTGACTAATGTTTGTGTAACCCCCTTGGGGCCTTAAGGAGCGTGGTTCCTTTAAATCTTTGCCCTGTGGGAGAGGGACTGATTCTTCAGGAAGGAGGATGTGGAGCTGAGGAGGGGGGCTGCAGACAGAGCCCCTGGAGGAGGCAGACAGAAAGAAGAGCAGAGAGAGAGAGAGGTTCTGCCTGAAGCCAGGGAGGACAGAGCAGCTGACCTGGGACGCCAGGCTGGCACCCACAGAAGGACACTGTGCTGGGGAGAGTCGCCCAAGGACAGAGCTGGATCCAGTGACTGGCCGTCTGGAGCTGTGGGGCTGTGAGTACAGCACCTGAGACTCAGCCTGGGACTCTGGGGGGAGGTTGTAGTTAGTTATGTGGGGAGGGTGTTGCTCTGGGTTCGCAGAGAGTGGCAGAAGAGGCATTAGAGGGTTTTTGCTGGGAAGGTGCTGGTGCCAAAGACTAGGAGTTGCTGGACTGAACACTGGACTGGAACTGTGCTGGGACTCCTGAACTCACGGTGCAGATACAGAGCTCACATCTGCCTCCAGCCTGCTGCATTGTTGGGCCTTGCAGGGCCCTGTGTTAGCTGTTACTCTGTGTTACTGCTGCTCCATCTCCCTGGTTGGTCTCTCCTTTGCACCTCTGTAAATAAACCTTCCCCATTCCCATAATCCCTGTGCTATCCTAGTGTGTGTGTGGTCACGGGGGGGGGGGGGTTGGAACAGGTGCCCCTGGAGCAAAAGGGGCTCTCCATGCTGTGTCCCCACACATGCCCTTTCTTGGCCAGAGCTGCCTGCAAGACAGACTCTATCTGAACATGTGGGTGTTACATTTGTAAGATATTTTGCACATGTATAGTGTTTCATATAAAAGCTAAGAAGAAAAAGATAGGATTTTTACATACACAGGGTATATGAGAAGGAGAATGCAAGAGGATCGAGCATCATGTAAGTGCAAAGTGAATATCACCCCAACACAGAGGTTCCATACAAGGCTTCACCACACCTCCTTTAGGCTCTTACTGTGGGGCTAGTACAAGGATCTTTGAGTTGCATGCTTGGTAACCAGTGATCAATTATCTCTTTCAAATGGCAACATGTAAGATGAGATGGAGCACATGTGCTGAGTGGCTTAGAGGAAAGTAATTGTGGGCCTCCTGCTGAAATCCAACTCATATTTGAACAAAAGTTAGCCCATGTTAGGAGGCAAGCTTGCCACATACAAGACGCACCAAATCAAAACAGCACCACACTCTGCCAGAATGACAGATGCAAAACCTGCAGACATACCTCCTTTGCTACAATGATCAACACCCCCCACAATGCATGGATCTTGCATGTCTATCACAGCATATGGTGTATCTCATCCAGTGCTCTAAGTGCCCAAATGATAACTGTGTGGGTGAAACCAGACAATTTCTGGAGTTTTGAATGAACTCTTATAGGAAAATTCCAAAAGACAAAAATACCACATCACTTATGGGTAAACACTTTTCTCAAAGCAATCACTCAATATCTGACCTCTCAGTCAAAGAAACCTGAATATTTTCAAAAGATGAGTTTGGGAGCATAAATTCATAGAGACACTGGGTTTATTGATTTACAATAATTTATAACTCATAACAACCCCCAAGCTGTCTTCTCTCCCATCTCTTCTATGACTAGAAGAGAGTTAAAGGCCATGTTAGCTTAAATAGGCCCTTTAAACAGGTGTTGTTTGTTTATGCTAAATAGTCTGTTCCAGCTTGTATTTACCTGTGACACTCAGAGTATGTTTCCTAGAGGTGAAAAAGAGCTCTGTGTGGCTTGAAAGCTTGTCTCTCTTACCAACAGAATTTGGTCCAATAAAAGATTACTTCATCTACCTTGTTGCTCTATGTGAATAGTTAGTAGCTTTACTTCCTCACGGAATTGCACCACCTTGAATAAGCTGCCCCATCTATTAACTCTTACCTGGCTGTCTAAGCGGCAAGGTCAAGGATTTGAATAAATCATAAAGACTGAACTACTACTGAGGGATGATTTCTTACGTTTATGGCTGAATTTCACAACTAAGGTGGGGTGAAGAAGCTTGCCTCATTCCTGGGAAGATTCTGTGGGTTAGTAGTTTCTTCTTAAACTAGTTTCCAATTCCCCTGGTTCTAACTTCTTATGAAAAAACATCATACCAATATTTAAATGTATGCTAGATAATTTGATGTGCTGCAGTTTTAAATGAATAATATATAGGTACGAGGCACTACAAAATACAGCACCCAGAAATTCTCAATCTATAAACTTTGCAACAGAACCCATGCCTCCTACTTGTATCATGCTCATAAACTCCTTAAATATGACTGATATTACATGTGGTGCAGCTTCCCCATGCTACCTTTTTTCTCACAAAGCAAATCCCATTCAAACAGACCAGCATTGCTTGTTCTCCAGTCCCTGGTAAGCTGCTATTGTTTCTCTTCTTTGCAGTTTGATAGAGAAATGCCAGCAGGTCACACAGCTTTAAGAGGAAAAGAAAGTATCAATAGAAACCTCAACCTGCTTTCCCTCTCCTCTGTCCATGTATGTACATACAGTCATTTCCATATATAGGATTTTATTTTTTTTCAGATGGACAGTAATGAGACCACATCAGTATGCTGATAGAAAGAAGTACAGGGATCCATGCCCCACTCAAAAGAAAGCTGATGAAGATAAAAGGCCACATATATTAAAAAAAATAGTAAAAAATTCATATAGATATTCCTATAGGGTAATTTATGACAGTGGTTCCCAACCTTTTCTCTGCTGTGGCACACCTTGATACATTCAAATTTTTTGAGGCACACCACCATTAAAAGAAAACTCATGAATATTCAAATTAACTTATTTATGAATATTCATGAACCATGGCACAGTGTTTCAGCAATGCTCCTGTGTGGTGTTGTAGGGGTAGCAGAGTAGGGGTGGTAAAACAGGGGAGGGCAGGAGTTGTGTGCAGTGGCAGGAGTGAGTGTGGGGAGCAGAGCTGGGCAGGGGTGGCAAAAGAGGACAAGGGCAGCCATGTGGGGAACAGCACAAGGGTGGCAAGAGAGGACAGAGGAAGGGAGAACAAGAGTGGTTTTATAGGGAGATGGGGGGGAACCTGGGGAGTGGGAAGGTAGGGCAGCGGAGCATGGTGGAGCACCACTTCCCCCTTCTCCACAGTGGCTCCCTGCCAGCCAGGGCAAATCCTCACCCCACTGCTGTTCCTTCCCACCCCAGTGGGTCCTGTCCTCCCCCCCACCCCCCTGCTGTCTGTGATGGACCCTCCCATCACTGCAGGGGCCAGAACTAGGCCTCCAGCCCCCAGCTACACCCCCCACAGCTACCCTACCCCCCATCTACACACATCCCCAACCAAACAGCTACCCCATCCCCCAGCTACACACCCTCTGCTACACAGCCACTCCTACCCACCTCTGCTACACACACACACCTGCCCCACACAACCCCCAGCAGCCCCCCCCCAAGCCCTTACCTGGGCTGTTTCCAGGCTGCCTGACACAAGTTGCTTCATCCTGCTGGGGGAGATTCACACACTCCCAGCCTCCCTCCTCTCTCTGCTGGCTGGGCCTAAGGTGGAGCCACTGGAACGCTGCCTTCCAGCTGCTCCTGCTATTTTTAGGGGGACCCCTGGAACTCCACATTCCAGTGCCTTCCTCTATTTTTAGGGGGGGCCGGAATGCTGCCTGCCTAAAAATAGGGGGCCCTGGAACTACGTTCCTGGGCCTTCCCCCTTACTTTAAGCCCTGCCTTTTCCTAGCCCTCACAGCCCACATGGCTGGGCTCAGCAGAGAGGGAATTTTAACTCCAGCTCTCTGGGATGCTCACGGCACATTGGTTGGGAACTACTGGTTTATGAAGAGCATGGAGGCTTCTAATAAGAACACTGTTTGTGGTTTCACCTGGGCCCCCCTTTGTGTTTCCTGCATGGGAAGTTACTTTATTTCTCCCTCCTGCCATTGCCTTAGTTTCATTATCCATAATGATTATTAACAGCCATTTCCTTTTCATGCTTCTGTTGAGTGGGCTTTCCTTGAAAAGAGCTTGATTGCAAGAAAGTGGCTTGGATTTGCATCCAATGTAGTAAAAGTGAGCAATTTACAAAGCTGTTTTACGGACAGTGGTTTCATTAGCCTTTGTAGGCATCTCATAAAGCAGAAAGCTTTGAAACCTGTACTGTGGTGATCAGTAGCAAGGCAATCAGGGCAGTATTTCTGGGTGGTGCTTGGAAGCTGTGGCAAATTTTTTCCCCTGTTGAAGGTAATTCATTAGCTTAACACCGTGCTATCTCTTATCTCTCTGTATAAAGTACTGTATAAGTTGAGGAGCTGTTGCAGATCACAATCCCTTTTCCCTCATTTTAAGTTGGCTTTACCCAAGTTTGATGTGTTCTAGCAATGAGCATTGTGGAGTGGAAATCAGGCCTCTCTGGTTCTGTCCCTACTTCTAGGGGCAAAGTTTAGTCTAGTGCATGGAAGATGGGAACCTTCACTCCTCTGGGTACCAGTTTTCTTTCTTACCTGAGGCAACCCAATTCCTCTTTTCTGTGCTTCATTCAGCACCTATAAACTGGGAGCGGTATTTAGAGTGCTTACCTTGCCATGAGAGCTTTGAGCTCCTTGGAATACATGTTTATCCTCCAGAGCTGTGATCCAGCACCCGTCACTAGCAATATATTCACAGCCTTTTTTTTTGTCCTGGGGAAGGGAAGGAGACAACCTGGTTAAACGCATTATGGGGAAATTCTCATGTATGTCTCTGTCAGACACAGGTCATTGCTGGAGTCAGAATACAAACCTGGATGTAGCATTTGTTCGATCTAGAGGGATGGAATTCTATGTTTCCACTTTTGGCACTGATTAAGAAAATGATAAATATTTTGGAATGGATCCAAGCCCTATGAAAAGATTTTCTCACTCTGGCTCTTTCCCTTCCGCCTGAGACTTTCAACAGAACCAGAAGGTTGTTGATTGTGTTTCTTTTAGTGTTTCTTTTAATTTTTATGTCTACAGAAAGTATTCAAACAGCTCCTTCCATCCAGATTTAAGAAAAAAAAAAAAGGCAGGCCATAGCTGTCTGAAAACACTTCCAGAATATCAAATCCAGCTGGCGTTTGAGGTGGAAACTGTTCCCCAGGCATCCTTAGTTACAGAAAGATGGAGACTTAGAAAATGAGATTCTTTCTGCTTATTCAACTCGTTTTTTCTTTTTACTTTAGATTCAAAGGCATAAGTGTGAGCACAAAGAATGTATCTGAAATAATGTAGTTAAATGTTGCAGACAGGAAGTAATGCCAAATTGTAACACATATTGTCTGACTGGTGGAAGGAACTAGGCTTGGGTTTGGTGAAATAGATTTGTGTAAGAAGTGAGGAGTAGGAAGACAATCCATAGATGGAGATTAGAGAAAGCTTACAAGTGTATCAGTCTTTCTCTCACACGTGCACGCAAACAACCCTCCCCCACTCAAAGGATTTATGCCTGATCCTCTCTCAAGACTGCTGAGATATATTGTTAATGAGTTGCATTGAATTTGTCAACAGCTGTTAAATGGAACCATGAATCCCCTAGTGATCATGCTGGATAACATGATACATTGTGAGCTCCAGTATTAGTGACTAAGAAGGAATTTCAACTCAAGGCTGTGGAGGGGGAGAAAAGAAATCTGGTTAACCGAACTGCTTCTGATCTTTCTGAAGTCAGTGCAGTCCCTGTGCATTTTCTAACAGCTCCATGCTGGTGATTCCCTGGGAGAGCTAGCTGTGCACTTTACACTGCCTCTTCTCTCTGCCTCTCATGTTGCATTACCCTGTATTAATGCCTGTGAGACTTTTCCCTGATTGAGAGTGCTGGATGCCTCTTGCCCTGATTTAAAATGACCAGCACATGTCCAGCAGACTGTGATCAGGGATGAGAGAGAGATTGCCGCCTTCCACCACCTGTCCACTCCATTGTCAGTTCCACTTAGCATCCAAAGTACCAGGCAGAAAGGGATCAGCACCAGATGAGTGGGGGGAGAAGCAAGATGACTGACACATCAGATCAGGCTCTGTGTGCCTGCCAAATACTTGTGGCAGTGGCTGAAATTAAGTATCTTGTCCAGGGTTGATCAAATCCAAATTGCTGCTAAGGCTGAGCTTTTCACTTTGCTGCTAACAATGTCCTCCACAACATGGCGGGACCAGCTCTGACTAGGAATAGATTGCAGCAGCATGGGGGCTGTTCTACCTTTCACAGATTTGCAAATAGTGTAGTGGCTAACACCTCTGCTTAACATGTAGAAGGTCCTGGGTTCAATTCCCAGGGGGTTGGACTTGATAATCTAATGAGGTCCCTTCCAGCCCTATGATTTGATTTGAAGAAGGTGGAATGGCACTGATGCTTCTTCCTCTGCTAAGAAGGGACCGAGATGGTACAGGCACCGCTCTTGCAAAGGGGCAGAATTCCTTTCCAAAGGGTTGTTTTTAATGCTGCTGGGTTTGCTTGCTAGAGTGCCTCTAGTCTTGTATAGATACCCTTTTTAGTATTAAAACTGAATAAAAACACTAGAGAGAAACTGAAATGGCGTGGGTTCCATTCTAACCTTATGGATGCTACTCTGCCATTGTTCTTTGTTGAAACTCTGACATTGAAAGAATGCAACAAGGGTTAACATTTAAATAGCAGAGTGACACTAATGCTGTGACTATGGACGTAACTGTCTGTCTCTCTCTACGACCTTGCCTACACTAGAAAGTTTTGTTGCCAAAAGTTAACTGCAGCAACCAGCCCCTTTCTTTTTAATCCTGGGAATTTTTTTATTTTCTTTATTCCACTTCTAGCTGCTCAGGCTGGAGAGCTAGCATCATATGTCCTCTGGTGACAATGGCAGCTCCACACAGCCAATGCTCTCCCTCGTGGAGCACAGCAGAATAGCTGGTCCTGATCAGCTTTTGTGGAGAGTCTAATAAGCAGTCCCAACTCTGCTGTAGCTGAAGGAATTTTGATACCTGTGACCAGCTTTCTTGTGCCATTGTGGAGAAGGCTGTGAGAGGGACATGCTGCAGTGCAGCGCCAAGGTAAAGGAGCTGTAGCAGAGCTATTACAAAGCCAGGGAGGTGAACCATTGCCCTGGCTCAGTGCCAACCACCTGCCACTTTTACAAAAAGCTGGAAGCAATTCTCAGTAGGGACTCCACAACCACCCCTGACACCCCCCCCCCCCGATACCTAAGTGGCCCCAAGGCCATCAGATACCAAAATAAACCCTGACAAGGAAGTGAGGCTGTAGGATGCCTTGGAGCCAGGAAGCAGTGCACTAGAGATTTGTCATCACCCCAGAAACATGCAGACAATCTCAGCTCTTCAGCTACAGTGCTCCAGATGCAGGTGAGGGGAGCTCTGGTAAGTGCTAGAGAAGCTGATGCTACTTCTTAATGGGAACCATGAGTCCCTCTGCTTGTTCAAAACACAAGGGTAGGACTGGGTGGAAATATGATGGAGTATCTATGTTTGTGTGTGCCTTCCCATTCACTATTGCAACTAACTGGCACTGATTAGCATTAATACACAACAAGGAGTCGTGTGGCACTTTTTGCTGGACTAGACTAACACGGCTATCCCTTTGGAAATTGACATTAATACACGCACATTAATACATGCAGCAATGTTCTGGGCATTCTTTGCTGAGAGCTCAAGGAAACTTTCCAGGACATACTCACTGATTCTCTGCCTCAGATTCCTTGGGAGAGCAGCTGTATTTCTTCCCCCCAAGCAGGTCACTCTCCTACACAAATTGGTAATCACAAGCCTGTGGACCAAAGCAGCACACAGCTCTGCAGCATAGGGACCCGGTTTAGACTTCCTTGTGTGGAGGATATGCATTCTAGCCTCTCTCTAGACTCTTAGAAGTTAGATAGCAGTTTCTATGGCCACTTTCTATGGAAAATGGGCACAGATTTAGATTTCTCACAGCAATGCATGCTCATTGGTGCCCAAAGCAAACCACCATCACCACCCTGGGAGCCTGAACCTTGCCCACTAGGATCTTGGGCCCCCCCTTGAAGAACTCACCATTTCCAGGCTCATGTGGAGCTGTACTCTGCTCAGGAGAAAGGTGAGAATAAGATGGTTTTCCTATTTTAAACATATACTGTGAGGGCACTTAAAATAATTCCTTTATTCATCGTATCTTGTTCTTTTATAGACATGACCTTCAAAGGCAAGGGCCCCACACTTCCTGAGCCCCCCTTCAGCAGATAAGTAAGTGACTTTGCAGAAGCAGGGAGGACATGTTTCTAGAGCTCCTCCAGTACGCAGAGGCATCCAGAAGAGTTAAAAAGGCTTGGAGAGAAGTGAGGGCTGAAAGACAGAGAAAACATAGAGAGGAGTGCAAAGAGAATGACTGGAAGAATGAGGAACATCTGCTCTTTTTCATGGAACAAAAGACTGAGCTACTAAAAACAAATGGTAGCACTCCAAATACAGATGATGCAGGCTCACTGCTTCTTCCCCACCTCCTGCAGCTGCAGCAGCCCTTTTCCCCCCACTTTCCAGACACTCCCTCTAACCATTCCTAGGAAGGTCATGGACCTGCCCAGTACAATATAACATCCACCCCTTCACACGGTTGTGGGAATGACAGCTGGCCATACACCCATGTACTAACCACCAATGCTCCCCACACTCTCCTCTCTGCATGCCCACGTTCTGTTGACCACTGTTTGTTGCTTGATAAGAAAAGAGACTCTGTCAAACCTGTAATCACTGTTTATTCATGTGTGCACAAGACACAACCCCTGCAGTTGCAGTTGTCTGTGGGTGGTCAGCAGAACAGTGTCAATGGGATGTTTACACAGCACAGTTATAGGTTTTCATTGTTATAATGCCTTCTGAGTACCTCCCTTAGGTGAATGGCTCCCCATTGCACCTCCTTCCACAGCATTTTGCTGCTCTTATGCAAATGCAAGGTGATCTGCCTCAGCAGTCCACCCAAGGGCAAAATTCTCACAACTAGTTTCACAGAGATTATGGAGGACACATTGGAAGGAATATTGTCTTCATTTAGGTTCAGCCTGTCACAAGGACGCCTCCAGCTATCTTTCAGATGGCTAAAGGCACACTCCACAGACAGTGTGCACCTACTCAGCCGGTGTAAGGCTTCATGAGCCATAGCATTAGTGGGTGGGTGGGATCTTCCAGGATCACTACGAGCATCTCCACATCCCCTATGTTTGTCTGGGAAAAAGGACATTGCTTGTAACTTCAAATACAGTCCTGTGTTCCTGAAGATATGGACACTGTGTACCTTTCCTGACCAACCAGCATTGATATCTGTGAAAGCAGTCATCAGTCCTGGTGATCCCTGAGTGCCTGTAGTATCACAGAGAGGTAACCCTTTCTATTTATGCACTCAGTTGCAAGATGCTCCAGAGCAAGAATTTGGATATGTGTGCTATATATTGCCCTGCCATATTTAGGGAATCCTATGGCTGCAACTCCATTCACTATGTCACACACATTGTCCAGAGTCACAGTCCTTCACAGCATAATGCAATTAATGGCCCTGTACATTTGCAATACTGCAGCCCTAAGGGTGAAATTGCCAACTCTAAATTGACTAGCGACGGTCAAGTAGCAGTCTCGAGCTGCCAGCTTCCACATGACAATGGCAATATGCTTCTCCAATGGGAGAGAAACTCTCATTCAGGTGTCCTTGCACTGCTGGACAAGGGGCCAGCTCTGCCCACAGTTCCATAAATACTTTGCGTATTCAAAAGTTGGATAGTCACAGTTTATCATCCTAGACCTGCATAGCAATTCAGTCCCACCACTCGGTGCTTGTCTCCCTCATCCAGAAGCTTCGGTGCAGATGCTCCATGAATGTAAACGGCAAATGTGATGCTGTTTGTCTGCATGTCACTCAACAGTTCCAGCTCCTCAGATTTGTGTTCTGATTTGGAGGTCATGATGTATTGTGCAACCTGCCATGATGTGTTCAGAATGCTGCAAGTGGCACTGGAGAGTAGCACGGGATCCATTTTTGAAGTTGTGCTATGTGGATGCTCACAAGAGCTATACTTGTAGCAGAAGTGGGTTTGGTTGGTTGTGTATGTGTGTTTTTTTTTAACTTGTGTAACTTATTTTGCACAAACTGTTGTGTAGACATGGTCTGAGAGACCCTTGAAAAAGCTCTAGCTGGAAGTTTAGCAAAACAGGGCTGTGAACATATCAGCTCAGTATTTTATTTCTAACACTGACTTCTCACTGAGTACAGTCCAGTTCTAGGTCTCACTATGGATATATAAGGCCCCTATAAAGGAGTACTTTTGGGAAGATGAGCAATTGCTGCACCTTCACTTTCTAGAATCATGAATTCTCACAGTGTTTATGATGATCTATGAGAACAATGCAATTGAAAGAGATTTGGGAAGTCTTTCTGGTAAATGCAGGAGGGCAAACTTACTTCTACACTCAGCAGTAATGA
The DNA here is from genome assembly GCA_007922195.1 of Podocnemis expansa. Classification (NCBI taxonomy): domain Eukaryota; kingdom Metazoa; phylum Chordata; order Testudines; family Podocnemididae; genus Podocnemis; species Podocnemis expansa. The sequence continues at coordinate 18,997,678 of ML682025.1, forward strand.
TCTTGGGTCTCACCACTTTTGACTAACCTTTTTGTCAATTATTTCTTTTCACACATACAACACAGCTACAGACATGTGAGCTACACAGACAGCAAGTGAGCAAACAAATCCTATAAACCAATCAAACTCTTTCAACTACAAACTGAGATAAAAAGGGGAGAGAGTGAGGAGAATGTTATTTCAGTATTAAAATACTTCAGTGGCACTAGATAGAGAGATTGTGCGAAAGTCTGTTTATGGTTTCAATTCTGAAGTTGAGCTTTGCACTAATCATAAGCTATGCAAGCGAGCCAGAGAAGTCAAACACTGTTGTATTGGTAGCTTGCTATTATTTACTTACTAGCTGGTTGAAATGTTTTGATCCAAAATGGTTGCACTTGTTGTGCGGGATAGGGGGAAAGGAAGAAGAGAGAGAGAGATATGGGATGGTAAATTTTAAACTTCCTGCATAATTAAGTTGCTATTAATAACCTTTCTCTCCCATAGAGGACTCTTTCCTTATTACATTTTAGCACCTGGATTCCTTTGCTCTTGAGCAAAGTGAAATCTATACATACTGTTTTTTATAATAAAAAGAAAGACCAATCTTAATTTGTCTTTTCTGTAACTTTGTGCCAGCAGTGCTGATGAAGTAAAATAAAATTTAAAAGAAAGAAAGAAAGAAAGAAAGAAAGAAAGAAAGAAAGAAAGAAAGAAAGAAAGAAAGAAAGAAAAACAGCAAAACACCCTTGAGATACAAGGATAGCAGATGGAGGTTTCTTCTATGTGTCCTCCTTTTGCACATCTACATACTGGCTAAATTAACTAGTAGGTGATAGGGATTTAGGCTTCTGTTCAATGTAGGGGTGTTATTAGCTAAGATAGTCAAAAAGATGTGTCTGTTGTTTTTGCTAAAGACTTTTCTGCCTCATGTTAATCTTCTGTACTGACTGGCTCTGATTCATGAATTCTATCCCTTCCTGGTCTTGCAAATCTTTGTTACTATAGTTTCAAACATTAAGGAAGCCATTATTGAGCTCTGAAATGTCTGGAGATAACTGGCTGGGCCACTTGGGCAGACAGAGGATAACATCTGTCTGTCAGTATAGAAACCACTGTCATGAAAACTGACCCCTTACCTCCTCGGGGACCATTAGTCTCTAGCCATGACACAGGATCCTTATTCATAATCATCATTTTGACAATTTCCAGTTATATTTCTCTTTGCCACATATTTTTGCAGCACACACATAGCTGAAGGTGTCGCCTAGCAACACTTTTCCAACAGAATGTCACAGACAGCCTCCACTAAAGAACATGCAAAGGTTTGTGGGGGGTTTTTTGGGGGGGGAGGACCAATTTCTTTTCAAAAGGCAAGAAAACTAGATGTCAGGAAAATGGGTAGCCCTTGGGATTCGTGGAGAACGAGGGACGAAGGGACCATTAGCTCATCTAGTGTGACTTCCTGTATATTATGGGCTTTTCAGTATCACTCAGTTACCCCTGTTTGACTCCAACAACTTGTCTGAGAAAAGCAAGCCTTCCAGAAAGGCACCCAGTATTGATCTGAAGATGCTGAAAGGTAGAAAAGTCACTATCTACTGTGATTATTTGTTCTAATGGTTAATCATCCTCACTGGTAAAAAGTTGTGTTTTATTTACAGTCTGAATTTGTCTGGCTTCAGCTTCTAGCCACTGGGTCTTGTTCTGTCTTTTATCACTAGTACCCAGTATTTTCAACCCAGGAAGATACTCAAGCACTGTAATTGAGTCACCTTTCAGTTCTTTTTGGATAAGCAAATCAACTTGAGCTTTTTAAGTCTCTCGCTGTAGGATATTTTCTCCAACTATCAAATAACTTCTGTGGCCCTTTTTGGCCTTTTAAAATTGTGGACATCAGAACTGGAGATGGATGTGTAATATCAACCTCACCAATGCCATGTACTAAGGTAAAATTTCCTTCTTTCCTCTACTCACTACTTCCGTGTTTATATGCCTATTGATTGTATTAGCCCTTTTGCCACAGTGTTGCATTGGAAACTCATTTGTCCACTGTGACCCAAAAGTCCTTTTCAGAGTCTCTGCTTTACATGATACAGTTTTCCATTCTGTAGTATGGTTGGCATTCCTTGTTCCAAAATGTATAACATTGCATTTGGCTTTAGAATAGAATAGAATCAAAGGGTTGGAAGGGACCTTAGGAGATCATCGAGTCCAACCCCTTGGGGCTTTGTTAAAATGCAGTTTGTAGGACCAGTTTACATAGCACTCCATATTCGTCTGTCTGACTGCCCTGCCTTGGTTGTTATTTACCACTCCTCCAACCTGTGCGCCAGCTGCAAATTTTATCAACAGTGATTTTAAATTTATTTCCATCTAATTGAAAGTGTTGAACAGCATTGGGCCTAGAACCAGTTCCTGCAAAACCCCACTGAAAACTTCTCCATTCACTGATGATTCCCAGTTGATGGCTACTTTTTTAAATCTGTCATTTTTAATCTATGTAGCAAGTATTCTATGGATGTTTAAAGTGTTATTTTTAATCAGATTGTGTGGTGCTAGGTCTAATGCTTGATAAAAGTCTATGCATTTACCTTTATCAACTCAACTTATCTCCTCAATTAATGAAATTAGGTCTGTTTGACAAGACCTGTTTTCCATAAAACCATGTTGACTGGCATTAATTATATTCCCATCCTTTAAGTCTTTGTTAATTGAATCCCGTATTAAATTTTCTATTACTTTGCCTGTGCTTGAGGTCAGGCTTAGCAGTATATAGTTAGCTGGGTCATCACATTGACCCTTTATGAATATTGGCACAACATTAGTACTTTTCTGGTATCCTGGAGTTAGATTTATTAAAAATTAACATCACTGGGCCAGAGATATCCTTAGCCAGCTCTCTACCTTGGTTATTAATGGATTAGAAAGTAATTCATCATCCTCATGTGGCACAAACACATCAGCCTGCTTCTGTCCAAACATAGAACAGAAATATTTATTAAATACTGCTGCTTTTTTTGCATCATTATTAACAACTTCCCTTCTCCATCTAATAATGGGCCTATATTCTGCTAGGAGATCTCTTGTTACTAGTCTACTTTAAAAACTGTTCCTTATTGTCCTTAGTCCTACTAGTCATGAATTTTTTCCTGATGTCTTTTAGCTATTGATTTCTATCTATTTGCTTGCTCTCTCTCTCTCTCTCTCTCTCCAATTGCTGCCTTCACTTTGCCATTGAATTTGGATTGGCTTTAGAGAAAGTCCTCCTCTTTCTTTATTGTGGAATTATGGCTGTTGGGCTATCTAATAAACTCTTCTTAAATACTGTGCAATTTTCATTCACGTTTTCTTCTCTACATTTTTTCATCTAGAGAAGTTTGCTCATAGTTTTCCTAAAGTTTGGAAAATTATGATATGCGCCATGAAGCACTCAGCTTTTAACAAACTATGTAGGTATATTACTAGTCAGGATTGTCTTCTCTTTGGCCATATGAAATGTAATCAAGTCATGATCACTGGATGCACTAGATAAGCCCTCTATCCCTGTGGGTAAGTCCACACATCTTTTTTATTTCTAAATAAAACTGGTTATTTTGAAATAAAAAAGATTAGTCCAAATGATGTTTTCCTATTTCGAAATGACGGGCTCCGTCACTTCAAAATAAGAGGCGTCCTTTTGAAACAGCTTAAACCTGGTTTGGTTTTGAAACACCTGTTATTTCAAAATGGTGGTTTTGAAATAATGCCATTCGGACATGTTATTTCGAAATAACCATCATTTCACAATAACATGTCGGACCTTCCGCCCAGGGTGCATAGCACCCTGGGAGGAAGGGCCACCCCTCCTCAGCACCCTGGCCAGGGAGCCCTCAGCACCCTGGCCAGAGTACTGAGGAGAGAGGTAGGGGCGGGGTGGCTGCAGCCCCGGTGGCTCACCCCGTGCCCAGCTCTGAGGGATGCAGCCCCCGGTGGGGTGGCTGCAGCTGTGGCGGCTCACCCCGTGCCCAGCTCTGGGGGCTGCAGCTCCCAGCGGGGTGGCCGCAGCTGCAATGGCTCACCCCGTGCCCAGCTCTGAGGGATGCAGCCCCCGGTGGGGTGGCTGCAGCTGTGGCGGCTCACCCCGTGCCCAGCTCTGGGGGCTGCAGCTCCCAGCGGGGTGGCCGCAGCTGCAATGGCTCACCCCGTGCCCAGCTCTGAGGGATGCAGCCCCCGGTGGGGT